>SJYT01000816.1:176058-243385 GCA_006410635.1 Cephalophus harveyi | reverse complement strand
AAGTTAAATAAGCAGGGTGACAATATACAGCCTTGACGCACTCCTTTTCCTATTTGGAACCAGTCTGTTGTTCCATGTCCAGTCCTAACTGTTGCTTCCTGACCTGCATACAGATTTCTCAAGAGGCAGGTTAGGTGGTCTGGTATTCCCATCTCTTTCAGAATTTTCCACAGTTTATTGTGATCCACACAGTCAAAGGCTTTGGCATAGTCGATAAAGCAGAAGTAGATGTTTTTCTGGAACTCTCTTGCTTTTTCCATGATCCAGCGGATGTTGGCAATTTGATCTCTGGTTCCTCTGCCTTTTCTAAAGCCAGCTTGAACATCAGGGAGTTCACGGTTCACGTATTGCTGAAGCCTGGCTTGGAGGATTTTGAGCATTACTTTACTAGCATGTGAGATGAGTGCAATTGTGCGGTAATTGGAGCATTCTTTTGCATTGCCTTTCTTTGGAATTGGAATGAAAACTGACCTTTTCCAGTCCTGTGGCCACTGCTGAGTTTTCCAAATTTGCTGGCAGATTGAGTGCAGCACTTTCACAGCATCATCTTTCAGGATTTGAAACAGCTCAACTGGAATTCCATCACCTCCACTAGCTTTGTTCGTAGTGATGCTTTCTAAGGCCCACTTGACTTCACATTCCAAGATGTCTGGCTCTAGATTAGTGATCACATCATCATGATTATCTGGGTCGTGAAGATCTTTTTTGTACAGTTCTTCTGTGTATTCTTGCCACCTCTTCTTAATATCTTCTGCTTCTGTTAGGTCCATACCATTTCTGTCCTTTATCGAGCCCATCCTTGCATGAAATGTTCCCTTGGTATCTCTAATTTTCTTGAAGAGATCTCTAGTCTTTCCCATTCTGTTGTTTTCCTCTATTTCTTTGCATTGTTCGCTGAAGAAGGCTTTCTTATCTCTTCTTGCTATTCTTTGGAACTCTGCATTCAGGTGCTTATATCTTTCCTTTTCTCCTTTGCTTTTCACCTTTCTTCTTTTCACAGCTATTTGTAAGGCCTCCCTTGTGAGAGCCGGGCTGGCGCACTACGCGCGGTCAGCTGCGAGAGCCAGGCCGGCGCAGACGGGAGGAGCTGCCCCACGTCTGAGGTCGGGGACAGCAGCCTAGAGTGCCAGGCTGCGACGGCGCAGGAACGGCCAAGAGGAGCTACCCTGTGCTGAGGTTGGGGCAGCTACTGAGAGGAGCTACCCCGCGTCCGAAGTCAGTGGCGGCTGGGAGGAGACACCCCGCCTCTGAGGTCAGGGTGGCGGCCGGGAGGAGCTGCCCCACGTCTGAAGCCAGTGGCGGCCGGGAGGAGACACCCCACGTCTGAGGTCAGGGGCAGTCGGCAGAAGCCCCCTCGAGCTTGAGGCCAGGGGCGGTGACCCCGGGGAGCTACCACGAGCTCGAGGCCAGGGTGGGCAGCTGGGAGGAGCCACCCACACCCGAGGCCATGGCCGAGGGACCCGGAGGAGCAACCCAAGGATCAGTGGGCCTGTTGAAGGTCAGGAACAGCAGCGGTAAGGAGATACCAAGGTAAGAAGCAGCGGCTGTGCTTTGCTGAAGCAGCTGTGAAGAAATACCCCACACCCAAGGTAAGAGAAACCCAAGTAAGATGGTAGGTGTTGCAAGAGGGCATCAGAGGGCAGACACACTGAAACCATACTCACAGAAAACTAGTCAATCTAATCACACTAGGACCACAGCCTTGTCTAACTCAATGAAACCAAGCCATGCCTGCAGGGCAACCCAAGACGGGCGGGTCATGGTGGAGAGGGCTGACAGAACTTGGTCCACTGGAGAAGGGAATGGCAAGCCACTTCAGTATTCTTGCCTTGAGAACCCCATGAACAGTATGAACAGGCAAAATGATAGGATATCAAAAGAGGAACTCCCCAGGTCATTAGGTGCCCAATATGCTACTGGAGATCAGTGGAGCAATAAGTCCAGAAAGAATGAAGGGATGGAGCCAAAGCGAAAACAATACCCAGTTGTGCATGTGACTGGTGATAGAAGCAAGATCCGATGCTGTAAAGAGCAATACTGCATAGGAACCTGGAATGTCAGGTCCATGAATCAAGGCAAATTGGAAGTGGTCAAACAAGAGATGACAAGGGTGAACGTCGACATTCTAGGAATCAGCGAACTAAAATGGACTGGAATGGGTGAATTTAACTCAGATGACCATTATATCTACTACTGCGGGCAGGAATCCCTCAGAAGAAATGGAGTAGCCATCATGGTCAACAAAAGAGTCCGAAATGCAGTACTTGGATGCAATCTCAAAAACGACAGAATGATCTCTGTTCGTCTCCAAGGAAAACCATTCAATATCACAGTTATCCAAGTCTATGCCCCAACCAGTAATGCTGAAGAAGCTGAAGTTGAACGGTTTTATGAAGACCTACAAGATCTTTTAGAACTAACACCCAAAAAAGATGTCCTTTTCATTATAGGGGACTGGAATGCTAAAGTAGGAAGTCAAGAAACACCTGGAGTAACAGGCAAATTTGGCCTTGGAATGCGGAATGAAGCAGAGCAAAGACTAATAGAGTTTTGCCAAGAAAATGCACTGGTCATAGCAAACACCCTCTTCCAACAACACAAGAGAAGACTCTAGACATGGACATCACCAGATGGTCAACACCGAAATCAGATTGATTATATTCTATGCAGCCAAAGATGGAGAAGCTCTATACAGTCAACAAAAACAAGACCAGGAGCTGACTGTGGCTCAGATCATGAACTCCTTATTACCAAATTCAGACTGAAATTGAAGAAATTAGGGAAAACCGCTAGACCATTCAGGTATGACCTCAATCAAATCTCAGACCCAGGGAATGTATAATTATTGATTTAAGGGAATCAAGAAAGTCCAGTTGACAATAGTCCACTAAGAAGGATCAGGTGACTCTAGGAATAAACACCATGCTTAAGGCTTAGGGTGTTTTTCCATTTTTCTGGGACTAAAGAAATCAAGGGAGACCAAACCAACATGACTGACAGTGATCTTTTGCCAACACTGGTAAACGGAGTCTTGGAGTTCAGATGAGATATTTTACGGAAAAGTAAAAAATGCAGCATTTTAGTATTGCGTTTGTCATTGAGCACTTAATTCATACTGTTAACATATTTGAGTGTGTTATTTTATTTACCTCATTCTGGCTAATGAGCTATGAGGAAACATATACTGAGTACATTTGGAAATATTTTTCTTTATTATTACCGCTGATAATACTAACAATTGCTACTATTCACTATTACTATTATTACTGATGAATAATATTTTAAAGGAATGCAGATGAAAAGCTCTTGGTCCTAGTGTTCCGCTCTTTCATTGTCTCCTCTCCTATTTTGGTCTCTCATTTACATCGCTGGTATCTTCAGGGCTTCCCAGATGGTGCAAGTGGTAAAGAACCCGCTTGCCAATGCAGGAGACATAAGAGACGTGGGTTTGATCCTTGGCTCAGGAAGATTCATGGAGGAGGTCATGACAATCTACCCCAGTATTCTTATCTGGAGAATTCCCATGGACAGAGGAACCTGGGGGGCTACAGTCTATAGGGTCCCACAGAGGCAGACATGAGTAAAGCAACTTAGCAGATACTATCATGATTCATCAGCCTCTGCACAGGTGTCACCAACAGCTGATGTCTAGATTTAACCCAGGAGAATCTTTTAGATCCAAATACTGCTGTTAGCCTGATGCCAAGTTTCGCCATTACCCAGTGCTTCCTATTGAGAAAATCCACCCTACTGAACTGGATTACTTGAATGATTAGTCAACATTTTTGGGTATTGGCCCAGCCACTATTTTGATATAGGCTGTTTTTTTTGTCTTAACGTCCCCTTTGTTGCCCTGTTATTGTCATCCTAGGTGTTCGAAAGTTGAGACTCCTTGGAACACGGTCATGAACTGGAAATAGTACATGTGTTCCAGAATGTAATATATAATCTGGGATAGAGACAGACAACTAAACAGATTAATTATGATGCAATTTCAAATATCACTTCATGGCAAATAGATGCGGAAATAGTGGCTGACTTTATTTTTGGGGGCTCCAAAATCACTGCAGATGGTGATTGCAGCCATGAAATTAAAAGATGCTTACTCCTTGGAAAGAAAGTTATAACCAACCTAGACAGCATATTCAAAAGCAGAGACAGTACTTTATCAACAAAGGTCCGTCTAGTCAAGGCTATGGTTTTTCCTGTGGTCATGAATGGGTGTGAGAGTTGGACTATAAAGAAAGCTGAGCACAGAAGAATTGATGCATTTGAACTGTGGTGCTGGAGAAGACTCTTGAGCATCCCTTGGACTGCAAGGAGATCCAACCAGTCCATCCTAAAGGAGATCAGTCCTGAGTGTTCATTGGAAAGACTGATGTTGAAGCTGAAACTCCAGTCAATACTTTGGCCACCTGATGCAAAGAGTTGACTCATTTGAAAAGACCCTTACGCTGGGAAAGATTGAGGGCAGGAGGAGAAGGGGACGACAGAAAATGAGATGTTGGATGGCATCACCGACTTAATGGACATGAGTTTGGGTAAACTCTGGGAGTTGGTGATGGACAGGGAGGCCTGGCGTGCTGCGGTTCATGGGGTCACAAAGATTTGGACATGACTGAGCGACTGAACTGAACTGAACTGAATTTCAAATATACTAAGTAATGATGTTAAAATACTATAGAAATGAGGAGAGTGAGATTTCTTTGCCTAGAGAAGTTGGGAATTAATAGAAATGTTGACATATGAACTGAGCCTTGAAAATTTAACATTTTCATTCCAGAAGAAAAAATGTTATGTATATACATATATACAAATATATAAATGGGATTATGAAAGAGCATGGTGTAACTGAAGGATTAGATAGCACTTCATCCACATGCTTTTTGAGAACTTGTGTTATAGGTATAACATATATCTATAGCATATATACATGAGAATTTAAAAATGTGGATGTATCAAATCAACCTTGTTATTTATTTGCTGCTGCCTATAAAAGAATGGTCTTCTTCTTTAGGGTAAGAGGAAACTGGCTGACTGGTACTGTATTTCTCTGAACTGACTTTTTTTTTTTTTTTTGCCTTAGAATAGGTATACAAGCATTTTATACTTTAGGAGTCTGGAGTCTGATTCTACGAGTCATTCAGTGTTGCTGTATACCATTACACCCAATTGTTAAAGGAGGCAGCCAAGTGGAAAATATTGAATCTTTTACACAATAGGAAGAGAGAGAAGCTAGGGTCAATGATAAAATAATTCTGAATACAAAAGAAAGGAGAGGAACCAGCAAATAATGTTGGAAGTTTTTTGAGGGGAGATAGGGAATGAAAACACACTTGGATGTTAACACCTGAAAGTAAGACATTTTTGAGTGGTGGAAACTGGTCACTATGTTGATTTTCCCTGGAAGTCTCAACAAAGATCTGGTCTGTGGGTAAAGGCTTTATTGGCATAGTGCCATAGAATGAACTATGACAGCAGAAAAAGCCACCATCCTCTAGACTTAAGGTAATCTGCAGTTTTCCTGGGGCAAATAAAGCAAGGAGAGAAGCCAATATGGATATGGCTGCTCATACTCTTCTTGCCAACACTGGGATATAAAGTTTTGAAGTCCAGGTTAGATTTGACTTCAGAAAATGAAGGAATATACTAAAGTGGGTTGCCATGCCCTCTTCCCAAGTCAGGGGTTGAACCCAGTTCTCCCACATTGCAGGTGGATTTTTTTTTCCCATTTGAGCCACCAGGGAAGCCCATATAGAAAATGAAGGAATATATATATTTTTTGCATCTTGTCTCTCATTGAGTAGCTATTGTCAACATACCTGATGTGTTATTTAATTTCACTTTGCATGTGTACATGCCAAGCCACTTCAGTCGTGTCTGACTCTTTGCAACTCTGTGGACTGTAGCCCACCAAGCTCCCCTTCCATGGGATTCTCCAGGCAAGAATACTGGAGTTGGTTGTCATGCCCTTCTTCGGGGAATCTTCCCAACCCAGGGACTGAACCCACACGTCTTATATCTCCTACATTGGCAGGCAGTTTCTTTAACTCTAGTGCCACCTGGAAAGTCTAATTTCACTTTGACTGAGTGAGTGAAAGTCACTCAGTCGTGTCTGACTTTTTGCGACCCCATGGACTATACAGTCCATGGAATTCTCCAGGCCAGAATACTGGAGTGGGTAGCTGTTCACTTCTATTTATAAAGGTGTTGCCACCTTGAGGATAGGCATTGAATCTTCATTGGCTTTATAACTTCAGCAGCTCACTCATGCTGCATATAAAGCAGATGAGTGCTGATTGGACAAATGAAGTCAGTGCTAGGGATTCAGAGAGGTTGATGTTAGTGTCTGCTGTAGAACTTACCAGAGTAATTAGCTAAGTGTGCAACTTTCAGACCCACTTTTCACAGAACTGAAGATCTTTGTGCTTTGGATTCATTATGATGTAGACCTTACTCAGTGATGAAATAATGTCCACTTAATTGTAATGATAATTTTCTTTAGTTTATCTGATGCCAAGGTTACTGTCAATGTAGAGAAAATGGTATGGCCTTATTAAGAACATTATACATTCCTTTCATATGTATAAGGAATACTTGTTAAGTGCCTGTATTTGTCTCTAAGTTTAAAGACTTTCCTGATAGCTAGCTCAGTTGGTAAAGAATCCACCTGTAATGCAGGAGACCCCAGTTCAATTCCTGGGTCTGGAAGATCCCCTGTAGAAGGGATAGGCTACACCTTCCAGTATTCTTGGGCTTCCCTTGTGGCTTAACTGGTAAAGAATCTGCCTGCAATGTGGGAGACCTGGGTTTGATCCCTGGGTTGGGAAGATCCCCTGGAGTAATGGAAAGGCTACCTACTCCAGTATTCTGGCCTGGAGAATTCCATGGACTGTATAGTCCATGGGGTTGCAAAGAGTCAGACTCAACTGAGTGACAAATGATCTGTTTCTTCATTTTCGACATGGATGTGATAATTTTGCTTATCATACTGGGTTATTATGGGATTAAAATGAAAATAATATATGTGAAAACAATTATTACTATTTAAAAATCTAATTGCCCCTCTTTCCTCTATTACTGGAAATATGTTGATTTAAGTAATTCAATGTTTATGTGTGTGTGGGGGCGGGTGGGGGTGGTAAGTAAAGATATATGGAGACATAAGAGATGCGGGTTCAGTCCTTGGGTCAGGAAGATCCTCTGGAGGAAGGCATGGAAATCCACTTTAGTATTCTTGCCTGGAGAATCCTATGGACAGAGGAGCCTGGTGGGCTACATTCTAGAGGGCCTCAAAGAGTCAGATATGACTGAAGTGATCATACAGCACACACACCATTCAAAACTACATATTTCTCTTGTTTTCAGAGATTGGATAGGTACAATATCACTTTCATAACAGTTTTTAAGGTGTATAACACTCATTTCACATTTATGTTTTTCTCTTGCCTGAAGGACCTCATACCAGGGCCAAACAAGTAAGTTGTTTTCAACTAAGGATATCAATTTAACGCTTGGTGTTTACACATGACTTTATATATGAGTTAGGGAGCTCATACTTTCAAAATGGGTATAAGAAATAAACAGCTTCATTTTATATCAGCGCTAGCCCTCTAAACGAATGAAAATACTGTAACTATTTTATGACAGCATTGTAGATTTTTTAAAGTTAATTTTCTATTACTCATAATGTATGGATATTCCTAATGATTCCATTAGAGTTTAAATAATAGAATTCACCACAAATGTATTTTTACTGAGCAGAGAAACATAATTTCTCTGGAACTGCAGCTGCTGAAGTTGAAGATGAGGTTCTTACTATCCCTTGGGGAGATTACTGTCTCTGCCAGCTGACTGAGTTTTTATACAGCCAGAGATTTATTAGATTGCTTTGCTCTTAAGTGTGATAATAGGCCTTATGCTTAGCAAGGTTTAGAGACTTCCAGTGCATTAATATTTTATGGCAATGACAGGCAAGACACATTTTGTTTACCTAACAAGACAAGCCAAGCCAGAGCTTATGCGTACTGGAGTATTGGAGATTAGCACTTTCAACTTGGAGGAACCCTGCCAATTATATGTTTAGGGCTTTGCGAAGGCTCTTATAATTGTAATCTAATCAGTCCCTTATTTAGTATGTTGCTATTATGTGCAAAGAAATTATCATAGCTTTTTCAGTCTGGCCTCAGTAGGAAGTAACCTCACTGTTAAATGACTAATGTTAACCATATAACAGCAGTGAGTTTTCTAGTCACTTATTTTCTTCTAGTAGAAGATTTCATTTCATTTGGAAATCAGACCGACATAAAACAAAGCTTAGGTAGATGTACATATACCCAATTTAACTTAGAAGATCCATTCAAATAATTTGAATCACCTACTAAGGAAAAATATGTTGTGGTACTCTTGATTTCTGAAATTTTGTCATTTTTGCCCTCTTATTTTATAAATTATTTAAAATATGGTAATTCCTGGGCCACCTGCAGAGTAGAAGCAGAAATAACAATCACAATATGAAACAGACCAGCCATGCAAGTTAGTACAGTATCATTTCAATTTTGTTTATTTTCTTTATAAAGCAAAGTTAACAGTTGCATTAGTTTTCATACTGGACAAAAATTGTAAGTCTCAATGATAGTAAAGGTTGGAATATTGATTCTCTTTAATTTCAAATCCTCTTAGTGTACCTAGCTCCTCTGTATATTTTAAACACAGAATTATATGTGCAATGTTTCTTCAGTATTTTAAGGACTGTCACTATTCCAACCAAATTATTAGGTACTTATTATTTTTAATATTAAGCTGCATTTTTATACATTGATTAGTAAGCCTTTAGTTTTTATTTGAGATCAATCAGTTCAGTTCTGTCACTCAGTTATGTCCAACTATTTGCAACCCTATGGACTGCAGTACACCAGGCTTCCCTGTCCATCACCAACTCCCAGAGCTTGCTCAAAGTCCTGTACATCGAGTCGGTGATGCCATCCAACTATCTCATCCTCTGTCATCCGCTTCTTCTCCTGCCTTCAATCTTTCCCAGCATCAGGGTCTTTTCAAATGAGTCAGTTCTTTGCATCAGGTGGCCAAAGTACTGGATCTTCAGCTTCAGCATCAGTCCTTGCAATGAATATTTAGGACTGATTTCCTTTAGGATGGACTAGTTGGATCTCCTTGAAGTCCAAGGGACTCTCAAGAGTCTTCTCCAACACCACAGTTCAATAGCATCAATTCTTTGGTGCTCAACTTTCTTTATGGTCTAACTGTCACATCCATACATGACTACTGAAGAAACCATAGCTTTGGCTAGACAGACCTTTGTCAGCAAAGTAATGTCTCTGCTTTTTAATATGCTGTCTAGGTTGATCATATCTTTCCTTCCAAGGAACAAGCAGCTTTTAATTTCATGGCTGCAGTCACCATCTGCAGTGATTTTGGAGCCTAAGAAAATAAAGTCTGTCACTGTTTCCATTGTTTTCCCATCTATTTGCTATATTTGAGATACTATAATTTAAATATACAATGGAATTTGAAATTTCTCAATTTGTTAACATTACCTCAGAGTAATGCCAGCCCTAGGTGTCATCTGCCCCCAGAAGACAGAGACATTTAGAAAAAGACTGGGAAGCTTCTGTGAAATTGGCTACAGTGTATCTTGTGGGAAAAGAGGACAGGGAAAGGACAGACATGGGATAGGAGTATGGGGGTTGGGTAGTTGAAAGGGAAAGAAGCCTGAACGTGTTGAAAAGTGAGTCAGTATGTGTTCAAAGCCAGAAAATACCAAGTACATGTAGATTTAGAAGACTCACTCATACCCACAGTGTTCCAATGAGTCATAAACACAAACCATGTTGTGCTCTGCAGGGTCCCTCTGTGCATTCATTACTCTTAATGCCATTCTGTGCAAGTTTCAGAGGAACACAGCCAACTCCCACATCTTGGTGTTAGTGGAGTCTTATTGCGGCTGGCACTTGGCCTGTGCTTGACTAAGTATGCTGATGTTTATGAAAGAGGGCAAAAAATGGAAAAGATTTAGTTTGAGTGGACAGATTGCTTTCTTGTTTAAACTGGTGTGGTGGGGTAGAGTGGTTGATGTGGGTGGGAATGAATGTTATCACCTGGACTAATGTCTTGATAATTACAAATATGCAATAAAATGAAATTGATCCTTTGTGCAAACCATCAGATTTTTTGTTTGTTTGTTTGTTTTTTGGAGGTGGGGGCTTCATGTGACTCTAGTGACAATTCTGAAGAATGCTTGACCAGTAGGGTGTTGAAGTTGTGACTCCTCTTTCAGAGCCTTTCTTCTTTCCCTGAAATTGCCTTGAGAGTGTTTATTTACATGCTAGTTAATTAAATTTTAGTAAGGACCAATGCAATCAGATTTATCTTAGTCTCTTCCTCTTCTGTTCTTAATTTAGCTGTTAAGAAGCACTTTTTGATTGCAAAGCCCATGGAAAGAAACATCAGAGGGGTATGAGAGGAAGGCACAGAGATTATGTTAAGCTTCATCAACTGGGAAATAAAGTGAAAGTAAATTCTCAAAGTGCTGGAAAGTAGTAGAGACACATGAGTATACACACTATATCAAGCGTGATAGTTTAACTCTGTTCTCACTTTATTCATGTGTTCAAGTCATTTTTTTTTTCTCTGCTTCCCTCCCCTTCCCAGAGCAATATGGTTTTCAAACTTAAGAGACACTTAAACTACAACACTGTTGGGAAAGCATTGATTCTGGCTTTGTTAAGGGAATTTAGAGGCCCAGTCACTTGGAGCAAATCATATGGCTGGTGATTGGCTTTGTCTATGTTTTTGTAAGTGATTAAAAAGAAAACCACTTCAATAATCCCCAGACCTCTGCTCTCGGCTGGGATCTCTTCCAACCAGGCCTGCTCAGCGGAACCCCTGGGGGGTGGAAAGCACACAAGTTCTGGGCCAAAGAATTAGAAAAAGCAACAAAGAAGTTGGAACCAAAAAGTTCAATGTGGGCCAGAATTCAAGGGCGTAATAACCTTTTTTTTTTTCTAGTTTGTGTCTCATTCCCCTTTGTTTTGCAGATCACCTTCTCTTAGCTTTCAGGAGACTTCACAAAACCTTAGATGATTATTTGATATGTATTTGAACACATAGTCAGTTTGGCTTTGAGTTGCCACTAGATGACAAAGAGATAATTTGAGTAGCATATGATTTTCAAGAGCCATAATGTTGAGTTCTTGGTGAAAGAACTGATCTATCCTTAATGAGCTCTCTGAAATGAAGGAATTTCAGAACAGATTTCCCAAGTGGATGAGTTTCTTAGTCCTCAAACAAATAATAAATAAAACCTAAATTCTTTTAGTATTCTCTATGTTGACTTTATATTATTTTTTTATTAAAATGTTTGCATATACTTTAAAAAATCTAAATCAATTGCTTATCTAGTGGGGAAGGCAGTGTGTTCTGGGTTCTGAAGTCTGAATGTCAAGGTCGGAATTCTTGGTCCACCACTTATTTGTTCTAAGATCTTAGATAAACCAAGACTGTCTGGCCCTTCTTTCCTCATTTGTAAAATAGATATAGAATTAGAATAAGAATAATAGATATAGATATAGAATAAGGTATAATCTGGGGTTGCTTGAAGCAAAAAGGAAATTATATACATCACATATTTCACACAGTACTTAATAAAATTGATTATATTATCTTTGGTACAGAAAACTTGCTTTATGCTTTTCTGTCTTTCCATATTATTGAGCATTTTAGAGAAGACTGAATAAAGGCTCATAGTTTTGGAATATAGTGATTTATAGTCATTTTCTCAAATGGGTTTTTCACCTTACAAGTAAATGATAAAACTACTAAGTCTCTCTTTTTTTTATATACAGTAGTATTGGAAAAATATTTCTTTAAGACAACTGTATATGTGTTTTCCTTTCTATAAATCATTAAAGTATTACTACCAGATAATTGTCCATTCTGAAATCACAGTGGATTTAGTGTGCTTGAAGAAATTGAATAGTTTTTTGCATTTATATTATACATGCAAATAAAGATGGACTAAGGCTTTATAAAGTAACATCTGTACTCAGAATTGCATTCATTTAATAATAATGAGTTTTGTGTGCTCAGTCACTCAGTTATTTCCAACTCTTTGCAACCCTATGGACTGTAGCCCACCAGGCTCTTCTGTCCAAGGGATTTCCCAGGCAAGAATACTGGAGTGGGTTGCTGTTTCTTCTCCAGGGTATCTTCCTGATCCAGGAATTTAAACTGTGTCTCTTGCATCTCCTGCATTGGCAGGTGGATTCTTTACCACTGTGCTACCTGAGAAGCCCCACTAATGTATCACTTTAAAAATACATTATATAGCCATATTTGTTTCACCCAGAAATATCTTGATGAAAAGAAAATCCAGGAGTAATTATATGAGTTCTGCACAGAAGAGTTGCTATTTTGTTTTATGCTGTTAGCTATTTAATACTACAAGTATTTGTACAATGGTCAAAACATTAGAAATAATTAGTCTAAATGTGTTTAAACCTCAACAGAAAACACTTGTGCTCCAAAAGATCTAAATATTTAATGAGATTGCTAAAAACCACAATTACAGCTTTTTATAGAAAAGGAACTTTACCTCTGAGACCTGAAAAAAGACTGTTTATTATATAAAGAAAGAGACTTTTATATTTTTAAAGTAAAATTTAATAAGAATTGTACCATTCCAATTTTAAAAACTACAGCTTGAGAAGAAAAACAGAAATGTCATGTCAGAAAAATATTTTAGAAGGGTAGCACCTATATATTTTTTAGGAAAATGTCCAAAGTATACAGAAGGCAGGAATCTTACTCAGACTGTTTTAGTTTACTGAATTTTCTGTACCTCAAAAATCATAGCACAATTCTCTGGAGACGCCTCTAAGGATGTATTACATCATAAAGTACACCAAGGATAGTAACCCATGTTATTAAACTGTCAACATACATTATACTACAATTTGTCCTCAATCCAATGCAACTAAAAAGCCGCATTGTTGGCAAGACGTTTAAAACATAAGCCTGTTCTCTAATCATCTAAAGCCTAAGGTACTTCGGGGAAAAAATGCTGTAATAATCACTCTACTACTCTGTAGCAGCACGTGTGAATTCCTCTGGTTTTGTGCAGCAAATGTTCAGCTCTTACAAGAAAGGACTCAGAAGGATTACCACTTAAAGGCTTTGACTAGTGATGTTGTAGATGTCTCATTTCACAGCATATTAATATAGGTTTTGTATAATAATAATAGCAGGGAGAAACAAATCTTAAAAGCTAGAATTTAAATCATATTTAATTTTCAAACAAATGTTTAACATAAGATCTGACAATGTAAGATTGTTGACACCATCTAATTTCACATTTATAGAAAGTCAGAGTATCCTTTTAAACTCTGAAATTTAGTAATCTACAGAAATGGGGACAGACTAAGTGCTATCTTTCAATATTTCCCACAAACTTTATTTGTGAACTAGGCAAGGTGTTCACAAAAGAAAGAACTTGACAATAAAGATAAAATTTCTTGTGCACAGATGTCTGGGGGTTCACTTTCAGGAGATGTCCTATGCTATGTTATGACCTTTTTAAGATGTTTACTTGCTATGAGGAAAGGAAAGTTAAAAGGAAAAAGGACATAGCCAAGTGGCACAAAATAATTTTTATTAAGATTTCATTTTGGGAATAAGCAGAAAGGATGAGAAAGCAGTGGGATGGGGGACTTATTTTCTTTAACCTAAAGCATACCATTCCAAGTGATTATAGATATACTCCTGTATACTTTTGGTATTCAATACATATGGAAATATAACTAATCATTTTTTTTTAAGTAGAAGCTATGTATATAATGTCATACTGTCTAATCAGTTCAGTTCAGTCGCTCAGTCGTGTCCGACTCTTTGTGACCCCATGAATCGCAGCACGCCAGGCCTCCCTGTCCATCACCAACTCCCGGAGTTCACTCAGACTCACGTCCATCGAGTCCGTGATGCCATCCAGCCATCTCATCCTCGGTCGTCCCCTTCTCCTCCTGCCCCCAATCCCTCCCAGCATCAAAGTCTTTTCCATCCTTTTAAACTCTGAAATTTAGTAATCTACAGAAATGGGGACAGACTAAGTGCTATCTTTCAATATTTCCCACAAACTTTATTTGTGAACTAGGCAAGGTGTTCACAAAAGAAAGAACTTGACAATAAAGATAAAATTTCTTGTGCACAGATGTCTGGGGGTTCACTTTCAGGAGATGTCCTATGCTATGTTATGACCTTTTTAAGATGTTTACTTGCTATGAGGAAAGGAAAGTTAAAAGGAAAAAGGACATAGCCAAGTGGCACAAAATAATTTTTATTAAGATTTCATTTTGGGAATAAGCAGAAAGGATGAGAAAGCAGTGGGATGGGGGACTTATTTTCTTTAACCTAAAGCATACCATTCCAAGTGATTATAGATATACTCCTGTATACTTTTGGTATTCAATACATATGGAAATATAACTAATCATTTTTTTTTAAGTAGAAGCTATGTATATAATGTCATACTGTCTAATCAGTTCAGTTCAGTCGCTCAGTCGTGTCCGACTCTTTGTGACCCCATGAATCGCAGCACGCCAGGCCTCCCTGTCCATCACCAACTCCCGGAGTTCACTCAGACTCACGTCCATCGAGTCCGTGATGCCATCCAGCCATCTCATCCTCGGTCGTCCCCTTCTCCTCCTGCCCCCAATCCCTCCCAGCATCAAAGTCTTTTCCAATGAGTAAACTCTTCGCATGAGGTGGCCAAAGTACTGGAGTTTCAGCTTTAGCATCGTTCCTTTCAAAGAAATCCCAGGGTTGATCTCCTTCAGAATGGACTGGTTGGATCTCCTTGCAGTCCAAGGGACTCTCAAGAGTCTTCTCCAACACCACACTTCAAAAGCATCAATTCTTCGGCGCTCAGCCTTCTTCACAGTCCAACTCTCACATCCATACATGACCACAGGAAAAACCATAGCCTTGACTGGACGGACCTTAGTCGGCAAAGTAATGTCTCTGCTTTTGAAAATGCTATCTAGGTTGGCCATAACTTTTCTTCCAAGGAGTAAGCGTCCTTTAATTTCATGGCTGCAGTCAGTATCAGGAGAATTTATGGTGTGTGAAATTCAATTCTTTTTTTTTTTGTAAATAAATTCTTTGTTTTCCCTTGTATAATTAAATTGAGTTGGCTTGAAAAGTTGGGAAACCTGTTAGGGTTAAGACACTAGCTTCCTATGTGTCTTCCCTACATCCATTCTAGTCTTTGCATTCTCTATCTGGGTGATCTCTCTTTCTCTCTTTAGCTGCTAAGTCATGTCCGACTCTTGCGATTCCATGGGACCGTAGCCCACCAGGTTCCTCTGTCTATGAGATTCTCCAGGCAAGAATACTGGAGTGGGTTGCCATTTCCTTCTCCAGGGGATCTTCTCAGCCCAGGAATCAAACCCTTGTCTCCTGCATTACAGGCAGATTCTTTACTAACTGTGTTATGAAGGAGTCTCAAGGACTGTCAGGCTCATAGTTGACACTGCATAAATAGTATTTAAGTAAATGGAATAGTGAACAATTGCAGTGAGTTTAACTAAACATAAAAAATCAGTTTTTCTCTAGCTGTGACTGAAAAGCAGCTGTCAACTCTATCATGTGCCAGCTTTTCTTCCATAGAATTTGTGATGACTTGGGGTCCTGGGAAGGTATAATGAAGACACAGATTGGTACGATGGTGGAATCTGAAGATTTTTTGATATTTGCAGCATCATGGGAGCTCTGTTTTGGATGAATATTCCCTTCCTAGGTGTGGTACTTTCGATTACTTTCATCATTATTCCCCAACTTCAGAATCTGTCATCAAGACACCATTGTGGAAAGAGTCAGCCTACTCCCTTTATCTTTGTTTCTAAATTTAGGGAAATTCATTTTCAGAGATCTCAAGTCTCTTGTGGGAAAAATCTCCTGCCCCATCAACATGGGGCCTAACTCTGCATCTTTGGCAATGACGGTACCGATACATACATGTATTCATACATGTGCAGTCATATATCTGAATTACTCAGATTCTACACAACAGTTAAAAGTCAGGACAGTGCAATGACAGTGCATTTAAAGTCACTGTCGTGAAAGTCAATGACAAATGCAGATTAGACAGTGTTTTGTCTAATCCTTGACAAACAAGGGGAAGTAGTGATGACAGCAACTTCATCTTCAGGCCTTTGCTGTCACTTTAGTAGAGAATCTAAAAAACCTTCCCTGTTTTTGTTAAAGCCATCCTCCATATATTTGAGCTTTTAATTCTTACTGGTTGAAATGCAAACTGAAAATAGGGAAAGTTCATAAGCAAATATGTATTTCCCTGATTCATCGGTACCTTGCAGCATCTCATAATCTCTCCATGATTCTGTAATTAAAGATACATGACAGATGAAAAGATGAAAAGAATGCATGAGACAATCACACCTTAAAATATTCAAAGTGAGTAACATTGTATGATTCACAGGCAGCCTAACTCTGTAACTCTTTGCATTATGTTTTTGTTTGTCTGTTTTCCATCTAGTAGCTATGAACGTCAATCAAGTTAACATAAAATTGTGGACTCATGGTCTAAAAGAAATAAGGTTACTTCCTAAATTTTAGCTGCTGCCAGTCTGTCAATTCAAATGAATATGTGTATGTATGTGTGTGTATTGATACTCTTGTTTCCTTCAGATATTTTTTCAGTGTTCAGTTCAGTTCAGTCGCTCAGTTGTGTCCGACTCTTTGCGACCCCATGAATCGCAGCACGCCAGGCCTCCCTGTTCATTACCATCTCTCGGAGTTCACTCAGACTCACGTCCATCGAGTCTGTGATGCCATCCAGCCATCTCATCCTCAGTCATCTCCTTCTCCTCCTGCCCCCAATCCCTCCCAGCATCAGAGTCTTTTCCAGTGAGTCAACTCTTCGCATGAGGTGGCCAAAGTACTGGAGTTTCAGCTTTAGCATCATTCCTTCCAAAGAAATCCCAGGGTTGATCTGCTTCAGAATGGACTGGTTGGATCTCCTTGCAGTCCAAGGGACTCTCAAGAGTCTTCTCCAACAAAACATTTCAAAAGCATCAATTCTTTGGTGCTCAGCCTTCTTCACAGTCCAACTCTCACATCCATACATGACCACAGGAAAAACCATAGCCTTGACTAGACGGACTTTAGTTGGTAAAGTAATATCTCTGCTTTTGAAAATACTATCTAGATTGGGCATAACTTTTCTTCCAAGGAGTAAGCGTCTTCTAATTTCATGGCTGCAGTCACCATCTGCAGTGATTTTGGAGCCCCCAAAAATAAAATCTGACACTGTTTCCACTGTTTCCCCATCTATTTCCCATGAAGTGATGGGACCGGATGCCATGATCTTCATTTTCTGAATGTTGAGCTTTAAGCCAACTTTTTCACTCTCCACTTTCACTTTCATCTAGAGGCTTTTGAGCTCCTCTTCACTTTCTGCCATAAGGGTGGTGTCATCTGCATATCTGAGGTTATTATCTAGGTTGGTCATAACTTTTCTTCCAAGGAGTAAGCGTCTTTTAATTTCATGGCTGCAGTCACCGTATGCAGTGATTTTGGAGCCCCAGAAAATAAAGTCTGACACTGTTTCCACTGTTTCCCCATCTATTTCCCATGAAGTGATGGGACTGGATGCCATGATCTTTGTTTTCTGAATGTTGAGCTTTAAGCCAACTTTTTCACTCTCCTCTTTCACTTTCATTAAGAGGCCTTTGAGTTCCTCTTCACTTTCTGCCATAAGGGTGGTGTCATCTGCATATCGGAGGTGATTGATATTTCTCCCGGCAATCTTGATTCCAGCTTGTGTTTCTTCCAATCCAGCGTTTCTCATGATGTACTCTGCATACAAGTTAAATAAGCAGGGTGACAGTATACAGCCTTGACGTACTCCTTTTCCTATTTGGAACCAGTCTGTTGTTCCATGTCCAGTTCTTACTGTTGCTTCCTGACCTGCATACACATTTCTCAAGAGGCAGGTTAGGTGGTCTGGTATTCCCATCTCTTTCAGAATTTTCCACAGTTTATTGTGATCCACAGAGTCAAAGGCTTTGGCCTAGTCAATAAAGCAGAAGTAGATGTTTTTCTGGAACTCTCTTGCTTTTTCCATGATCCAGCGGATGTTGGCAATTTGATCTCTGGTTCCTCTGCCTTAATCTTTCTTAATTCCTTTAGCATTTTTATTATCTCCTTTTTGAATTTAGGGTCTAGCAGACTTGGGAGGTGTGTTTCATTAATCTTTCAGGAGGTTTCCTTGTTCTTTTAATTGGAAATAGTCCCTCCGGTTTTTCATTTTAATTAACTTGCTCTGTCTCTATGAATTTAGGAGGAAGTTATCTACTGTGGTCTTAAAGAGGAGTTTTTATGTGACAGTGTCCCTGTCTAAACTGTGTATGTCCAATATTTTTGGTGCAAGGGCTAATTTCAACACGCATGCCAGTCATGTCTTTCCTAGAGTGTGCTGGCCATTATCCCCTTGATAGGTGGTGTGGTTGGTGTGGTAGTATCTAGAGCCTGTGTAGGATTTGAGGTGGGGCTTCTTCTTTGCTCTGTTGCTGTCACCAATCTGTTGGGAGTAGGGTTTGTTCTCTAATTGTTGGAATAGAAGCGCTGAGACTCAGGTTCAATCAGGCTCTATTGCTTTTGAGTGTGTGCCCTACTTAAAAAGGAGGTGATTCCTGAAGCGGGTGAGGTCTGTCCAGTCACAGAGGACCTATACACTGCCCATATTGGTGTACATAGTTCCACTCAGAAGCAGGCCATGATTGCACGTCTTTCTCTGTTGTATTTGTCCTAGATCTAGTGCAAGACGATGGTATGAGAGAGTCTGTGGTCGACAGCTGGAGCATTGTGGCTGCAGGAATTGTCGGGGTGGTGGTGCTGCCTGAGATATGGGCTTTCTCTAAGGCTGACTTCTCCTAGAATCTCTCTGCCCCAGAGTTAGTGCTAAGCTGTGATGTGGAGAGGGCAGAGTTGGGCTTTCTCATGGGAAACAAGCCACTGTGTATTCCTGCTCAGGGCTTGTCTACCAAGATTCAGGACTCAGTTGTTGCATGCTCTTGTGGAGCTGCCCACTGTGTGTGCCATCAGTGTCCACTGCAACCTCAGTTCAGTTCAGTCGCTCAGTCATGTCCAACTCTTTGCGACCCCATGAATCGCAGCACGCCAGGCCTCCCTGTCCATCACCAACTCCCGGAGTTCACTCAGACTCGCGTCCATCGAGTCGGTGATGCCATCCAGCCATCTCATCCTCTGTTATTCCCTTCTCCTCCTGCTCCCAATCCCCACCAGCATCAGAGTCTTTTCCAGTGAGTCAGCTCTTCACATGAGGTGGCCAAAGTACTGGAGTTTCAGCTTTAGCATCATTCCTTCCAAAGAAATCCCAGGACTGATCTCCTTCAGAATGGACTGGTTGGATCTCCTTGCAGTCCAAGGGACTCTCAAGAGTCTTCTCCAACACCACAGTTCAAAACCATCAATTCTTCGGCGCTCAGCCTTCTTCACAGTCCAACTCTCACATCCATACATGACCACAGGAAAAACCGTAGCCTTGACTAGACGGACCTTGTCGGCAAAGTAATGTCTCTGCTTTTGAAAATGCTATCTACGTTGGTCATCTGTGCTGACAGTGGGCTCTGCAGCTCCACTTAGATCACACCCCAGGGCTCCACTCTGTCTCTGCATAGCTGGGTTAAACCTTTGCCCAGATCTTGTGTTAGTCTATAGTGTGGAGTGAGCAGGGTTGGGGTGTTTACCCCCTTGGATTGGAAAGTGAGGTGAGACTGCAGTTGCCAGCGCAAGGCTGTTCTCTGCCTTGACTGTTAGCAAGCCAAGAAGTGTGCACTACCCACAAGTTGGGTTTTGGCCTCTCCAGTCCTTCTGTCTCAGCAGATTTTACAGCAGAGATGGTGTCTTATCTGTGGAAAGGACACCAGGACTAGGATGCCCAGATTACAGCTCAGCCTGCTCATTCCTCAAGGCAAGGGTCCACCCATATGGGTTCTTTTCTTACAGATCCCCTCAAAAGCTACAGGTGCCAGCCAACCTGATACCATTTTTTACTGTTCTACCCAGTATATAGAGATCGTCCTTGTAGCTTAGGTTTTATGGGAATTCTTTTGCCACTATGCAGTTAGTGCTCTGTGAGAAGTGTTCCACATGTAGATGTGTTTTTCATATATTTGTGGGAGGAGGTGAGTTCCACATTCTCCTACTCTGCCACCATGATTTGTTGTTTTTCCATTGCTAAGTCGTGTCCGACTCTTTGCGACCCAGTGGACTGCAGCATGCAAGGCTTCCCTGTCCTTCACCATCTCCTGGAGTTTGCTCAAATTCATGTCCATTGAGTCTGTGATGCCATTCAACTGTCTCATCCTCTGTCGTCCCCTTCTCCTCCTGCCTTCATTCTTTCCCAGCATCAGAGTCTTTTTCAATGAGTCAGCTCTTCACTTAAGGTGGCCAAAGTTTTGGAGCTTCAGCATCAGTCCTTCCAGTGAATATTCAGGGTTGATTTCCTTTAGGATTGACTGGTTTGATATCCCTCTCTTTATTTTTCTGTAGTAAATCTATTTAAAATTTTTTCAGGAATATCCATATTGTTTTCTTTCATGGTTGAACAAATTTGCATTCTCACCAACAGTGTGCAATGGTTCCCTGTCCACCATATCATCACTAGCACTTATTTCTTCTGTTATTGTTGATAACAGTATAATGAGTGTGAGGTGATAACTGGTTGTAGTTTTGATTTTTATTTGCCTGATGAGTGATATTGAACATTTTTCATGTACCTATTGGCCATTTGGGTGTATTCTTTGGAAAACTGTCTATTTAGTTCTTCACACTATTAAAAATTACTGAATTAATTTTCCTGGGTCTGCCTTGCTGCCTATGGGCTTTCTCTAGTTGCAGTGAGTGGAGGCTATTCTCTAGTCCTTGCTGTGTGTGGGCTTTCTCTAGTGGCAGTGAGTGGAGGCTATTCTCTAGTTGTGGTGCACAGGCTTCTTGGCTTCTCCTGTTGTGGAGCACAGGCTGTAGGGTATGTGGGCCTCAGTAGTTGCAGCACATGGGTTCAGTAGTTGTGGCTCTCAGGCTGCAGACCACAGGCTCAATAGTTGTGGTACACAGGCTTAGTTGGTCCATGGCATATGCGATCTTCCTGGATTAGGGATCAAACTGGTGTCGCCTGCATTGCAGACAGACTCTTAATGACTGGACCACTAAGGAAGCCCTAGTTCTTCACATTCTTAATTGGCTTTTACTTTGTTACTGAGTTTTATGAGCTCTTTATATAGTTTAGATATTAATTTGTCTAATATATGCCTTGCAAAAATTTTCTCCCCGTTCTCTTGATTGCCTTTTCATTTTGTTAATTGTTTCTTTTGCTGCGCAGATGCTTTTAAGTTTGATGTGGTCCCTTTTGTTGATTTTTGCATTTTGTTATTTGTGTCTTTTGGTGTTATATCAAAAAAATCATTGCTAAGACCAGTGTAAAGGAAATTATTCCTACATGTTTTTCTAGGAGTTGTATCAGGTCAAATGTTTGATCCATTTCAAATTAATTTTTGTGAGTGGTATTAAGAGATGGGTCCACTTTCATTGTTCTGCATGTTTGTATCCACTTTTGCCAACACCATTTGTTAAAGAGATATCCTTTCCCCATTGGGTTTCTTGCTTTCTTTGTCGGGTGAAATTAACCATATATCCAGGGATTCAATTCTGGGATCTCTGTTCTGTTCCATTGGTCTCTGTCTATTTTTGTGTCAATACCATAGTGTTTTTATGATGATAGCTTTGTAGTAGTTTGAAATTAGGAAGTATGATACCTCTACTTTTGTTCTTTATCTTCAATATTGCTTTGGCTATTTAAAGTCTTCTGTCATTTCAGTCAGTTCAGTCATTCAGTCGTGTCTCTTTGCGACCCCATGAATCACAGCACGCCAGGCCTCCCTGTCCATCACCAACTCCCGGAGTCCACTCAGACTCATGTCCATCGAGTCAGTGATACCATCCAGGCATCTCATCCTCTGTCGTCCCCTTCTTCTCCTGCCCCCAATCCCTCCCAACATCACAGTCTTTTCCAGTGAGTCAACTCTTCGCATGAGGTGGCCAAAGTCCTGGAGTTTCAGCTTTAGCATCATTCCTTCCAAAGAAATCCCAGGGTTGATCTCCTTCAGAATGGACTGGTTGGATCTCCTTGCAGTCCAGGGGACTCTCAAGAGTCTTCTCCAACACCACAGTTCAAAAGCATCAATTCTTCGGCGCTCAGCCTTCTTCACAGTCCAACTCTCACATCCATACATGACCACTGGAAAAACCATAGCCTTGACTAGACGGACCTTAGTTGGCAAAGTAATGTCTGCTTTTGAATATAGTATCTAGGTTGGTCATAACTTTTCTTCCAAGGAGTAAGCGTCTTTTAATTTCATGGCTGCAGTCACCATCTGCAGTGATTTTGGAGCCCAGAAAAATAAAGTCTGACACTGTTTCCACTGTTTCCCCATCTATTTCCCGTGAACTGATGGGACTGGATGCCATGATCTTCGTTTTCTGAACGTTGAGCTGTAGGCCAACTTTTTCACTCTCCTCTTTCACTTTCATCAAGAGGCTTTTGAGTTCCTCCTTTCTGCCATAAGGGTGGTGTCATCTGCATATCTGAGGTGATTGATATTTCTCCTGGCAATCTTGATTCCAGCTTGTGTTTCTTCCAGTCCAGCGTTTCTCATGATGTACTCTGCATATAAGTTAAATAAGTAAGCAGGGTGACAATACACAGCCTTGACGTACTCCTTTTCCTTTTTGAAACCAGTCTGTTGTTCCATGTCCAGTTCTAACTATTGCTTCCTGGCCTGCATACAGATTTCTCAAGAGGCAGATCAGGTGGTCTGGTATTCCCATCTCTCTCAGAATTTTCCACAGTTTATTGTGATCCACACAGTCAAAGGCTTTGGCATAGTCAATAAAGCAGAAATAGATGTTTTTCTGAAACTCTCTTGCTTTTTCCATGATCCAGCGGATGTTGGCAATTTGATCTCTGGTTCCTCTGCCTTTTCTAAAACCAGCTTGAACATCAGGAAGTTCACAGTTCACGTATTGCTGAAGCCTGGCTTGGAGGATTTTGAGCATTACTTTACTAGCATGTGAGAAGAGTGCAATTGTGCAGTAGTTTGAGCATTCTTTGGCATAGCCTTTCTTTGGGATTGGAATGAAAACTGACCTTTTCCAGTCCTGTGGCCACTGCTGAGTTTTCCAAATTTGCTGGCATATTGAGTATAGCACTTTCACAGCATCATCTTTCAGGATTTGAAACAGCTCAACTGGAATTCCATCACCTTCACTAGCTTTGTTCGTGTGGTTTCATACAAATTTTAGGATTTTTTTTTCTATTTCTGTGAGGAATTCTATTGGAATTTTGATGGGCTTTGCTTTAAATCTATAAATGGCTTTGAGAAGTATGGATATTTTAAACATTATTCTTCCACTCCACGAACAAAGGATGTCTTTGTGTCCTTGATTTCTTTCAGCAAAGCCTTGTAATTTTATTATATATATCTTTTACTTCCTTACTTCAATTTTTTAAGTATTGACTTTGGTGCCAATGTGAATGAAATCATTTATTTTTCAGATATTTCATCATTACTGTATAGAAAAGCAATTGATTTCTGTATGTTGATTTTGTGTCCTGCAACTTCAATAAAATTTTTGGTTAGTTCCAACAGTTTTTTCATTGAGTCATTGGGATTTTTAATGTATAAAATTGGATAGCATATGCAAATAGCAACAATTCTGCTTATTCCTTCCCAGTGTGTGTCATTTGTCTCACCTGATTGCTCTAGTTAGGACTTCCAGTGCTGTATGGAATTAAAGTGGTGAGAGTAAGCTTTCTTCTATCCCTGATCTTAAGAGGGAAACCTTTCAACCTTTCACCACTGAGTATGATTTAGCTATCGGTTTGTTGAATACCGTCTTTATTAAGTCATGGTATATTCCTTCTATATCCCTTCTTTTAAGTGTTTTTATCTTGGAAGGCTGTTGTATTCTGTAAAATGCCTTTTCTGTGTATACTGAGATGATCATGTGATTTTTATCTTTCATTAATTAATGTGATGTATTATATTCATTGATTTGTTTATGGCAAACCATCTTGTATCCTAGGGATAAATCCTACTTGGTCATTGTATATAAACCTTTTTAATGTATTCTTGAATTCAGTTTGCTAATAGTTTGTTGAGAATTTTGCATTTATATATATCAGGAATATTTTATTGTGTCCTTATCTGGCTTTCATATCAGGGTAATGCTGGCCTTGTACAATAAATGTGGGAGTGTTCCCTCTTTTTCATTTTGGAAGTTTGAGGAGAATGGGTCTTAATTTTTTTTTATATATGTTTGGTAGAATTCACTGGTGAAACCATCAGGTCCTGGGGTTTTCCCCATTGTGAGGTTTTTAAATTTCGATCTCTTTACTTGCTTTGTTTAGATGTTCTATTTCTTCCTGATTCAGTCTTGATAGGTTGTGTGTTTCTAGAAATTTATTCATTTCTTCTAGTTTAACATGTCAGCACATAATTATTCATAATGATCTTTTATTACCCTATTTATTTCTAGTATCAGTTGTAATGTCTCCTCTTTTCATTGCTAATTTTGAGGGTTTTTTTTTTTTTTTCTTAGTCTAGAAGCATGTCTGTTTTGTTTATCTTTTGGAAGAATTGTCTCTTAATTTTGCTGATATTTTCTATTGATATTTTAGTCTCTGATTTATTTCTGTTCTGATCTTTATTTCCTTCCTTCTGCTAACTTTGGGGTTAATTTGTTCTGCTTTTTTATTCCCTTGCAGTGCAAATTTTGGTATTAAACTCTCCATAATTTTTTAGTATATGCATTTTTCCACTGTAAATTCCTTTCAGAACCACTTTTGCTACATCCTGTGAGTTTTGATATGTTGTTCTTACTTCCTCATTTGTTTTGAGGCAATTTTTCCCCCTTTGGTTTCTTCTTGACCCATTGGTTGTTCAGAAATGTTTTGTCTAGTTCACATATGTATATTTTCCAGCCTTTCCATGTTCTACTTTTATACTAGTCATAATTAGAAAAGATAGTTGCTTTGATTTAGACCTTCTTAAATTTGCTAAAATTTGTTTTGTGTTCTATTACATGATCTATTTTGGAGATTGTTTTATGTGCATTTGTGAAGAATGTGTATTCTGCTGCAGGTGGATGGAATGTTCTATAAATATGTTAGGTCCTTTTGTTCTAAAGTGTGGTTCAATTCAAACATTTCCTTATTTTCTGTCTGGATGGCATACCCATTCTTAACAGTGGGATACTAAAATCCCCTTTATTATATTGCTGTCTCTTTATCCATTTAGATCTATATTTGCTTAATGTATTTTTAAATTAAAAGTTTTTTGAAGTATAGTTGATTTACAATGTTGTGTAAGTTTCAGTTGCATGGGAAAGTGATTCAGATAAATATATACATTCATATATGCTCTGCTGTGCTTTGTCACTCCGTCACGTGTGGCTCTTCGCTATCTCATTGACTGTAGCCTGCCAGGCTCCTTGGTCCATGGAATTTTCCAGGCAAGAATACTGGAGTGGGTTGCCATTCCCTTCCCCAGGGGATCTTCCTGATCCAAGGATCAAACCTGAGACTTTCACATCTCCTGCCCTGGCAGGCTAGTTCTTTACCACTAGTGCCACCTGGAAAGTATATATATCTTTTTGATTTGTGATTTTCTCTGGATATGTGCACAGGAGTGGGATTGCAAGATCACATGGTAATTTTTTAGTTTCTTAAGGAACCTCTGTACTGTTCTCCATACTGGCTATGCCAGTTTACATTTTCAACAACAGTGGAGAATTCCCTTTGCTCCACATGCTCTCCAGGGTGTGTAGAAATCTACAAATCTGTTTGTAGGTTTTTTTGATGATGGTCATTCTAACTGGTGTAAAGGGATACCTCATTGTAGTTTTGGTTTGCATTTCTCTAATAATTAGTGATGAGCATTTTTTTCATGTGCCTTTTTGCCTTCTGTATTGCATCTTTTGAGAAGTATACATTTAGATCTTCTGTCCATTTTTTGAGCGGGTTTTCTTTAATTGAGCTGTGTGAGGTGTTTATGTATTTTGGAGATTAATCCCTTATATCATTTGCAGATATTTCCTCCTGTTCCACAGGTTGTAGTTTCATTTTATGGTTTCTGTTGTTGTACAAAAGATTTTAAGTCTAGTTAGATCCCATTTATTTATTTTTGTTTTTATTTCCAATACTCTAGGAGACAAATCAAAAAAAAAATATTGCTGCAATTTATGTCAGAGTGTGTCCTGCATGTGTTTTCCTCTAGGAGTTCTGTGTTATCTGGTTTTACATTTAGGTCTTTAATCTGTTGAGTTGATTTTTGTTCATGATGTTGGAGAATGTTCTGATTTCTTTTTTTACAAGCTGCTGTCCAGTTTTCCAGTGTGACTTACTGAAGAGACTGTCTTCTCTGTTATATAGTCTTGCCTCCTTTGTAGTAGATTAATTGACTGCAGGCTTATTACTGTGCTCTCTATTCTGTCCCATTGATGTATATTTCTGTTTCTGTGCCAGTACCTGAAGAGTTTTGCTTGCTTTAGCTTTATAGTATAGTACAAACTCAAAAGTGCCTGCTTTCACCAGATCTGTTTTTTGTTTTGTATCCCAAGATTGCTTTCGGGTTTATATATAAATTAAAAATTTTTTTTCTAGTTCTGTGAAAATGCCATTGGTAGTTTGATAGGGATTGCACCGACTCTGTAGATTGCACTGTGTAGTCTAGTCATTTTGATAACAGGGATTCATCAAATCCCAAATCATGGTGTATCTTTACATTTGTTTATATAACATTTGATTTCTTACATCAGTGTCTTGTAGTTTTTGGAGTACAGGTTAAGGTTATTGGTCTCCTTAGGTAGGTTTATTCCTTGGTATTTTATTCTTCTTGATGCAGTGGTAAATGGGACTGTTTCCTTAATTTCCCTGTCTGAGCTTACATTGTTAGTGTATAGCTATGGAAGAGATTTCTGTGTATTAATTTTGTATTCTGCAACTTTATCAGATTCATCGATCAGCTCTAGTAGTTTTCCAGTGGCATCTTTAGGATTTTCTATGAATCATGTCATCAGTAAACAGTGATAGTGTTACTTCTTTTCCAACTTGGATTCCTTTTATTTCTTTTTCTTTTCTGATTGCCGACTTCCAAAGCTATGATGAATAAAAGTGGTGTGAGTGGACATCCTTGTCTTGTTCCTGATCTTAGAAAAAAAGCTTTCAGCTTTTCATTGTTGAGTATGATGGTAGCTGTGGGCTTGTCATATATGGCTTTTATTATATAAATGTATATTTTTCCCTATATGCCCACTTTTTGGAGAGATTTTTTTTCCCCCAGTGGATGTTAAATTTTATCAAAATCTTTTTCTCTATTGAGATGATCATTTAGTTTTTATTTTTCAGTTTTTCATATCGTGTATCATGCTGATTTGTGGATATTGAAAAATCTTTGCATACCTGGGATAAATCTCACTTGGTCATGGTGTATGATTCTTTTAATGTATGTTGTTGTTGTTCAGTTGCTAGATCATGTCCGACTCTTTGTGACCCCATGGATTGCAGTATTCATGGCTCCACTGTCCTCCACTATTTCCCACAGTTTGCTCAAATTCATACTCTGCCTCCTCCTTCTCCTTTTGCCCTCAGTCTTTCCCAGCATCAGGATATTTTCCAGTGAGTCAGCTCTTCGGATCAGGTGGCCAAAGTATTGGAGCTGCAGCTTCATCATCAGTCCTCCTAATTAATATTCAGGGTTGATTTCCTTTAGGATTGACTGGTTTGATCTTGCAGTCCAGTAGAGTCTCAAAAGTCTTCTCCAGCACCACAATTCGAAAGCATGAATTCTTAGGCACTTAGCCCTTTTTATGGTCCAACTCTTGCATCTGTACATGACTACTGGAAAAACCATAGCTTTGACTATATGGATATTTGTCAGCAAAGTGATGTGTCTTTGCTTTTTTAATACGCTATCTAGATTTATCATGGGTTTTGTTCCAGGCAGCAAGTGTCTTAATTTCATGGCTGCAGTCACTATCTCCAATGATTCTGGAACCCAAGAAGATAAAACCTGTCACTGCTTCTATTTTTCTCCTATTTGCCATGAAGTGATGGAATCAGATGCCATGATCTTAGTTTTCTTGAGTTTTAAGCCAGCTTGTTCACTCTCCTCTTTCACCTTCATCAAGAGGCTCTTTAGTTCATCTTCACTTTCTTCCATTAAAGTGGTATCATCTGCATATCTGAGGTTGTTGCTATTTCTCCCAGAAATCTTGATTTCAGCTTACAATTCCTCCAGCTTGGCATTTCACACGTACCCTGCATATAAATTAAATAAGCAATGTGACAGTATATAGGTTTGTCATACTCCTTTCCCAATTTTGAGCCAGTCTGTTGTTCGATGTCTAGTTCTAACTGTTGCTTCTTGACCTGCATACAGGTTTCTCAGGAGACAAGTAAGGTGATCTGGTATTCCCATCTCTTTAAGAACTTTCCACAGTTAGCTGTGATCCACATAGTCAAAGGCTTTAGCAGAGTCAATGAAGGAGATGTTTTTCTGGGATTCCATTACTTTCTCCATGAGCCAACGAATATTGGCAATTTGATCTCTGGTTCCTCTCCCTTTTCTAAATCCAGCTTGTACATCTGGAAATTCTCAGTTCATGTACTGCTGAAGCCTAGCTTCAAGGATTTTGAGCATAACCTTGCTAACATGTGAAATGAATGTAGTTGTGCAGTAGTTTGAGCATTCTTTGGCATTGCCCTTCTTTGGGATTGGAATGAAAACTGACCTTTTCCAGTCCTGTGGCCAATGCTGAGTTTTCCAGATTTGCTGACACACTGAGTGAAGCACTTTGGCAGCATCTTTTAGGATTTTAAATAACTATGTTGGAATTCCTTCACCTCCACTAACTTTGTTCATAATACTTCCTGAGGCCCACTTGACTTCATTTATCTTGATTCATGGACCTAAGATTCCAGGTTTCTATGCAATATTATTCTTTAGAGCATCAGACTTTATTTTTACCACCAGACATATCCACAGGTGAGTGCTATTTCCACTTCAGTGTAGATGCTTCATTCTTTCTGGAGCTATTAATGTTAGTAATTCCCTCCACTGTAGCATATTGGACACCTTCTGACAGAGAGGGGCTCATCTTCTGATGTCATATCTTTGTTCTTTTCCATACTGTTCATGGGATTCTCTCGACAAGAATACTGGAGTGATCTGCCATTTCCGTCTCCAGTGGACCATGTTTTGTCAGAACTCTTCACTATGACCTGTCCATCTTTGGTGGATCAGCATGGCATGGCTCATAGCTTCATTGAGTTATACAGTTCCCTTTGCCATGGCAAGGCTGTGATTCATGAAGAGGCTTTTTACTGTATAGTTGGATTCACAGTGCTAGTATTTTGGTGAAGATTTTTGTGTTTATACTCATCAGTGATATTGACCTGTAATTTTCTTTTCTCTGTGGTATCTTCACCTGGTTTTAGTATCAGTGTGATGCTGGCTTAATAGAATGAGTCTGGAAGTGTTCCTACCTCTGGAAAATTTTGGAGTAGTTTCAGAAGGATAGATGTTAACTTTTCTCTAAATGTTTGGTAGAATTTGTCTCTGAAGCCATCTGGTCCTGGAATTTTGTTGGGAATTTTTTAATCACATAGTAAGTTTCAGTACTTGTATTTCATCTGTTCATATTTTCTATTTTTTTCTTGGTTCAGTCTTCAAAGACTACCTTTCTAAGTTACAAACTTGTCCATTTCATCACCACTGTTCATTTTACTGGCCTACAGTAGCTCATAGTAGTCTCTTATGCTTCTCTACAAACGAAGATTTGAGTTGCAAACTTTGAAAATTGCAAATGTGTGTTAAGAGGAGGAATCCAGAGAGGTCTTCAGCAACTCAGTGAGCCTTAGCAAGAACCTCAAGCTAGATCTGTAAGGATGACTTCATTGAATTCGTGCAACACAAGATTATTAATGAAGACCTGATAGAATTGGAGGCCCATTTACATGAACTGTCCTCTTCCAAACCTTTACTTTTAACCTTTGTGTGTCTTTAGGGCTGATGACTCTTAGGCAACAAAGAGCTGGCTTTTTTTTTTTTTTTTTTAATCCTTTCAAGCTACTGTCTGCCTTTAACCTGGTGATTTCAGTCCATTTACATGTAGTGATTATGCAAGAATTTATCATTTGCCTTCTGGCGGTTTAGGTTTACCATCTCCCTTTTTTCCCCGCCCTGCATACCTTAGCAAATTGGTGGTTTTCCCTGTAATTTGCTTAGTCTCTTTTTCTTTCCCCATGTTTTATGACTCTATAATAGACTTTTGCTTTTTGGTTAACCAGAAGCTAAGATCTTATAGATGAAACAGCCCTTTTTATTCTGATAGCAACTTACCTTTGTTCCCCTATAAAGGTTCCCCTCTTTAATCCTCCTCTTATAGTTTTGACATCACAGTTAACCTTTTTATGCCATAAATTTATTACCAAGCTATCAGTTCAGTTCAGTTCAGTCGCTCAGTTGTGTCCAACTCTTTGAGACCCCATGAATCACAGCACATCAGGCCTCCCTGTCCGTCACCAACTCCCGGAGTTCACTCAGACTCACGTCCATCAAGTCGGTGATGCCATCCAGGCATCTCATCCTCTGTCATCCCCTTCTCCTCCTGCCCCCAATCCCTCCCAGCATCAGAGTCTTTTCCAATGAGTGAACTCTTCGCATGAGGTGGCCAAAGTACTGGAGTTTCAGCTTTAGCATCATTCCTTCCAAAGAAATCCAATCCCAGGGCTGATCTCCTTCAGAATGGACTGGTTGGATCTCCTTGCAGTCCAAGCTATAATAGTTATTCTTGAGTTTTTTTCATTTAAACTTTATACTATCATTAAGTGATTAACAAACCATTTTAATGTAAAGTTAAAAGTTTTCTCATTTTCACCTTTATCAGAGTATTATGAATTTCCATATGTTTTTCTATCACTGGCATGGTTTCATTTCAGCTTCAACTCTTTTAGAATTTCTTGCAAGGCAAGTCTATTGGTGAACTCCTTCAGTCCTCATTTAGGAAAGTCTTTATTTCTCCTCATATCTGAAGGATAGGTTTGTTGTTTAATTTTGGCTGGCAGTTTTTATCCTTCAACACTTTGAATATGCCCTTTTTCTCTCTTCTGGCATATAGTTTATGCAGAGAAATCCATTGATAGCTTATTCGGGGATTACTTTGTAGGTTACTTGAATTTCTCCCTAGTTGCTTCTCCATCACTGATATTTTATTGGAGTGTTGCTTTACAGTGTTGTATTAATTTCTGCTGTACAATGAAGTAAATCAGCTGTATATATACCTATATCCCCTCCCTCGTGGACCTCCCTCCCACCCACTCATCTAGATCATCACAGAGCAGCAAACAGGCTTCCAGTGCTTTATAGCAGGTTTCACACTAGCCATTTTACACATGGTAGTGTACATGTCAGCCTTAATCTCCCAGTTCATCTCCTACCCCACTATCCCCAACCATGTCCACATGTCTGTTGATTTTTGACCGTTTTATTAGACTGGGTCTTGGAGACAGTCTGTCTGCATTGGGATAATTAGGTTGTTCTATTACGTTCATGGGCCTGTATGTCCAATTCCTTCCTCAGGGTTGGGAAGATCTCCGATTATTTCTTTAAATAAACTCTGCCCCCTTCTCTCTCCTTCTGGTACAGTTATCTAGTATTTGCTTTTCTGATAACTCTGAGTTTCTTCACTTTTTATAAACCTTAGTTCTTTTAAATGAATCATTTCTAAACTCCTACCATTCAAGTCACTTATTTCTTCTTTCATCAGATCTGTTACTTTTCCTCACGAATGCATCCCTCATCTCATTCATTGACTTCTGCTCCAGAATTTATTTGGTTCTTTTTAAAATTTCAGTCTCTTTGATAAAGAACCTATGATCATTTTATTTATTCCTGCTGCTGCTGCTAAGTCGCTTTAGTTGTGTCTGACTGTGTGTGACCCCACCAGGCTCCTCTGTCCCTGATTGCCATCCAGGCATCTCATCCTCTGTCATCCCCTTCTCCTCCTGCCCCCAATCCCTCCCAGCATCAGAGTCTTTTCCAATGAGTGAACTCTTCGCATGAGGTGGCCAAAGTACTGGAGTTTCAGCTTTAGCATCATTCCTTCCAAAGAAATCCAATCCCAGGGCTGATCTCCTTCAGAATGGACTGGTTGGATCTCCTTGCAGTCCAAGCTATAATAGTTATTCTTGAGTTTTTTTCATTTAAACTTTATACTATCATTAAGTGATTAACAAACCATTTTAATGTAAAGTTAAAAGTTTTCTCATTTTCACCTTTATCAGAGTATTATGAATTTCCATATGTTTTTCTATCACTGGCATGGTTTCATTTCAGCTTCAACTCTTTTAGAATTTCTTGCAAGGCAAGTCTATTGGTGAACTCCTTCAGTCCTCATTTAGGAAAGTCTTTATTTCTCCTCATATCTGAAGGATAGGTTTGTTGTTTAATTTTGGCTGGCAGTTTTTATCCTTCAACACTTTGAATATGCCCTTTTTCTCTCTTCTGGCATATAGTTTATGCAGAGAAATCCATTGATAGCTTATTCGGGGATTACTTTGTAGGTTACTTGAATTTCTCCCTAGTTGCTTCTCCATCACTGATATTTTATTGGAGTGTTGCTTTACAGTGTTGTATTAATTTCTGCTGTACAATGAAGTAAATCAGCTGTATATATACCTATATCCCCTCCCTCGTGGACCTCCCTCCCACCCACTCATCTAGATCATCACAGAGCAGCAAACAGGCTTCCAGTGCTTTATAGCAGGTTTCACACTAGCCATTTTACACATGGTAGTGTACATGTCAGCCTTAATCTCCCAGTTCATCTCCTACCCCACTATCCCCAACCATGTCCACATGTCTGTTGATTTTTGACCGTTTTATTAGACTGGGTCTTGGAGACAGTCTGTCTGCATTGGGATAATTAGGTTGTTCTATTACGTTCATGGGCCTGTATGTCCAATTCCTTCCTCAGGGTTGGGAAGATCTCCGATTATTTCTTTAAATAAACTCTGCCCCCTTCTCTCTCCTTCTGGTACAGTTATCTAGTATTTGCTTTTCTGATAACTCTGAGTTTCTTCACTTTTTATAAACCTTAGTTCTTTTAAATGAATCATTTCTAAACTCCTACCATTCAAGTCACTTATTTCTTCTTTCATCAGATCTGTTACTTTTCCTCACGAATGCATCCCTCATCTCATTCATTGACTTCTGCTCCAGAATTTATTTGGTTCTTTTTAAAATTTCAGTCTCTTTGATAAAGAACCTATGATCATTTTATTTATTCCTGCTGCTGCTGCTAAGTCGCTTTAGTTGTGTCTGACTCTGTGTGACCCCACCAGGCTCCTCTGTCCCTGAGATTCTCCAGGCAAGAATACTGGAGTGGGTTGCCATTTCCTTCTCCAATGCAAGCATGCATGCTAAGTCGCTTCAGTCGTGTCCGACTCTGTGCAACCCTATGGACAGCAGCCCACCAGGCTCCTCTGTCCACAGGATTCTCTAGGCAAGAATACTGGAGTGGGTTGCCATTTCCTTCTCCTAAGTTCACTGAGTGAACTCCAAGAGATAGTAATGAACAGGGAGGCCTGGCGTGCTGCGATTCATGGGATCGCAAAGAGTCGGACATGACTGAGCGACTGAACTGAACTGAGTTCACTGAATTTCCTTTCTGAGTGTTCTTATAGCTTGTTGAATTTCTTCATAATAGCTATTTTGCATTTTTTATCAGATCACAATATTCCATGCCTTTGAGTTCAGTTACTGGAGAATTAACATTCTTTTTGTGGTACCATATTTCCTTGATTTTTCATAGTGTTTGAGGTTATGTACCTCTGCTTTTGCTTTTGAAATAGCAGACACTTTTCCTAGTGAAGGATTTGTTTTCTTTGACTGTCACAAGTCAACAGGCTGGCATCTAAAAACCTTCTTTTGTGTTCCAGAAGATGACACTGTAGCTCACGTTTCTGGTTTTTCCTTACCAGGGTTAGTTTTCAAGGCTGCATTCAGGAGCACAGAAAGAGCCAGAAGCTGTGGGCTTAGTTGCCTGGGGCTTTGGGGATGCCCATGACCTGACAGGGAGATCCACGAGTGGGATACTCCCAGAGATCTGTGAGTAGACTGCTAGCTGAAACCCCAAAGCAGATGGCAGGAAACACATTATTTTGGTGGTGTCTGGCATTCCTGTTTGCTTCCTTCCATCTCCTCTCCTTCCTCCCAGTCACAGAAATACCCCCTCAGAAATCTAAGAGCTGCTGGAGACAAATAAGTTTCTCTAGCAGCCAGGCAGTCTGTCACTCACATTTGGGCTTTCCACCTCTACTGGCAAAGAGGTAGCCACCGAAGCTGACACAAGTGTAGAGCACTGCAGTGTCATCCTGGGCAAATCAGGTGCCTCAATGGAGTCCCCTCTCTCCTCTGCCTTTAAACTCACCTCTGTCCAGCTCTAACAGTGTCCTGGAACCTCCACAAATCCTCTCCCACGAGTGTCCAACACTCATTTCTATACTCTTCAAGTTTTCCTTTTCCTGATCACAGCAAGTAGGGGTGAGGCAGGCTTACTGTCTCCCTGGGACCCACAGCCCTTCTGAAGTTCTATTTTGAGGTGCAGAGATAAGCAGTAATCCCTGCTGTCCTGGTATCTAATGTGCAGAGGCACTTTTGTTCAGTTATGGATGTTACACCAAAGAGAGAAAAGAACTCATGCTGCCATGATCCTGGCATTCCTCTAGAAGCTGGTGTTCTACTTCCTGATCTAGGTGCTGTTTCCATGGGTGCAAGCAGTGTATGAATTTATAAAAATGCATCAAGCTGTACAATTTTATATATGTATATAATACTTCAAATGTTAAATACAATTCCACTCCACTTTTGGTGAGTATACAGCCAAAATAATTGAAAGGGGGAGGATTCAAAGAGATATCTATACACCCAAGTTCATGGCAGTATTACTCACAAGAGACAAAAGGGGGAGGCAACTCAAGTGTTGCAGAAGGCAGTGGCCACCCACTCCAGTACTCTTGCCTTGAAGTGTCCCTCAAAAGATGAATGGATAAACATTGTATATATATACAGTGGGATATTATCAACAACTATAGAACAGAAGGAAATTCTAATGTATGCTGTGACAAAGATGAACCTTGACATTATGCTAAGTGAAATAAGCCAGTCTCACAAAAGGACAAACACTGTGTGATTCCATTCCTATGAGGAACTTAGAGTAGGCAAACTAAAGAAAGAATAGAATGATGGGTCCAAGGACTGAAAAGAGTGAGAAATGGAGAGCTGTCATTTAGCAGAGTTTCAGTTCTGCAGGATGGAGAGAGTTCTGTGGCTGGATGGTGGCAGCAGCAGCATAACAATGTAAATAGACTTAATACCACTGAACTGTATACGTAAAAATGGTTATGACGGTAAAATCTGTTATGTGTTTTACCACAATTTTTTAAGTTAAATGTGACCTTAATATATGCCCTCCACATAAATGTATACTAATGAAGTTATTAACTTACCTCTGGTGAACATTCCAGAATTTTAACACCTCTACTCTGAGTTACTCTAAATCCTACATTTTAAACCCCATTGAACACAAGTTAAAAAAGCCAACAACCAACTCTCCCCAAGCAGCAAAGGTAGGTAAGATGCCGAAGACTACTTTCCCTCACACAGGATCTTTACACTAAACAAAATGCTTTGACCTTCTTCCTTCCACTTGGATTCACAAGTCTCTTTCTAAGGAGGCAGGTCAGACAGTCAGTTTCCCCAGCTTTGTAGTGGGGGTAACAAACCTAAGAAAAAAATAAAATGGCAGCCCCTCCACCCCAAGTTTAAATTTTCTGATACCAAATTTAAGATGGAGGGCATCCTCCTCAGAACCTTAAAGTTAGTTAATAGACTTTAAATGCAAATTTGACTTACAAATTAGTTTTGTGCTTCTGTTTCCATAAGAAAATGCCTTACAATATGTCGATCTTTTTTTATGTTGAACACAATTCACTTTGACTTGAAAACATTTTATTTAATTTATACAAATAACTACTAAATACAAAAAGTAGATTAAAACAAAATAGTTATTTTTTTCTGGCAGAGTTTAAATGCACATAATGGATAATTCCGAAGAAAATGCATTTTCCCCACAGCGTTCAGGACTAAAATTCTACTGAAATCTTTGCTTCTAAATCAGTAATATATTCGGTGGTGTCATGTGGGTAATGGCTAAATACGTTCTGCATATGAAATGAAAAAAAGTTACAGTCTACACACATATAAATGTGAAGCACTTAAAATGTGAATTTAACAGATAATAAAAGAAAATGTCCATTTCAGAGTATAGTGTTAAAAACATTTTGGTAATAAAATCATAAGACCACATAAAAATAAGCTTTAACATATGCATGCAGCAGTTTTGTAAAAACTGCTACCTGCACAAGTAATAAATAATTTGCAAAGTTGTGTATAAACAATTCCTAATGTTCAGCATCATTGTAAACATCAGCACATGTGTAAAATGCAGCAAAGTCTGACATTACATTTTGTTTTGCCAAATTGAATTCCTATTATCCAAAGACAGACCAGTGGAGTACACAGCCAACATTTTGGCAAGTTGGGTCTTTAAAATTAAGAGTAACAGTGCAAGTAAGGAATGCAAAGAATTCCTAGTGCAATAAAGAAGAGAAGCACAGGCAATATTGCTGATTAAAAATTCACCACCTCCTTGAGTTTCCCGTGGGGAGTGTCTAGGAGACCTGTGAAGATATGCAAAGCCACTGTCTTAATGCCCAGATCTCTTTTAGGATTTCTCTGTGTTCCTCCAGTTCCCTACCTTTGCAACATTGTCTGTCCAATGTTAAGTCTCTGCAGTGTGAACAGTTTGTGAAATGCCCAGGTCACAGTCATTGAGCGAGGTTAGGGTGGTTTTGGTGTCTTCCCCAGCTCACAGCCGGGTAAGATGTCTGCCTTGTCAAAGCAGCCATTTGGGGAGGGAGACAGATGGATTCTGTTCTGATAACCAGTCAGGCCAGCAATAGGTCCCAGCTGGACAACAACAATAATGTCAGATCTTCCTTCTTGACACCATGAAAATGTCAACAGTCAGTTTTCAATTTGTCTAGGGAATTATCAATTTTGGTCAAAGTCTTTTTGATACGCAGGGCTGTGAGTCTGGCAGATGGATTTTGATACCAGCATTCCTTCATCAGCTTGGCCAGGGAGGTTAATGTCTGAGGAGAGAAAGAACCAACACCACAGTGAATAAATAGCTGGGCAGATGTTATTTCAACCATTTTTCAGGGCTCTGCAGGTCTTGTGATGTTATTACCATCCTCCTTACACAATAATCAAAGCCTTGGCCACTGGTAAAGAAGCCACTCTTGAGTGTCTTAATGCTACCACCTGACTTTATCAAGTCAATTACATATGCCAGTCTGCACCCCTTGATGGTTTTATGGGTATTAAAAGCCATAGTACTAACTCAGCTAATACTGAAATATGCAAACAGGGTCATTTCTCAATGTCTTAAGATTTGCTACTTACTACTTGACAACAGCAATTAAGGATTGTCAGCATTAAACAGCCTATGTTTGGAATTTCAGATATGCAGAAACAGAAAAGAATTTAAAAGCATTAATTCAAGTCTCTGGGTTTACAGGTGAAACTGCAGCCCTAGGGCTAGTGGCATAGTAATGACTCTCCCAATTCCTGGAGCTGGTCGAGGGTAGAAAATCTTGTGAATGCTGTCATTTGTTATCAAGATTTATACATGTGGGTCTTTCAAGAATGAGACCACTTTGTGAACCTGTTCAACTAGGTCTAAAGCCCTTTTACATAAAATAGGAAGAGAAAGCAACAGAACAGATCACTTTACCAGCTGAAACTCTGGTATGTATAGAGTTGTATACAGATGTATAGATAGTATAGCTCTGAAATGAAGCAAGCATGGTACTCTTACCGGGTCTGAGAACCATCTGTTGGGTATGTTAGGCCTTTGTTGATCCACACAGACTACCTTCCTCATATCTTCAAAACTTGGGTCATTGGGAACCACATCATAGAATGGTGGCTTGTAATCCTCCACAATACCTTCATACATGGACAAGAATTGTGTTGGTTAGCAAAAGAATAGAAGTTTCCAGGGTGTTATTGATGGGCATCACAATATGATGGGATACAATGCAGAAAAAAAAGAAAAAGTACTGATCACCTTCCTCAAACTTCAAGATGATCCTAAAAGCTACAGGTAGGTCTTTAAAAAATATGTGGAAAACAAAGCGAAGGAAGGAAGCCCTGCAGAGAACTTAGGGGCAAAAACTGTTTAGAAGAAAATATGACTACTACTCAAAGAGAAACTCTTTGATTAAATAGGGTCAAGATACCTAAAGAAGGTACATGAATCTAGTAACTTCAAACCATAAACTGAAATGAAATGCAGTCCATGAACTAGAGCTAAAGGCAAATAATCCAAAACCATCAGCAAAATACCCCTTTTCTGTTATTAGGGAAAAAGTCACTGCTGTGAAATAATCCATCCCCTTCGGAGGATGCAAATAATGTAATATGAAATGCAATTTCCTCATTCATCCACTATGTTCTAAGTACCCTCTGTCATTCACAGCTGTCTGTCTGATGGCTCTATTATTTCCTCTTAGATCAAAGACACAAAATAAAATGCGGAGGACAGTCATTGGAAAGGAGAAGAATGGCTAAAAAGAATGAACTCTTCCTCACTCCCAGGCAATTATGAAAGTGGCTAATTTCTGCTCCGGCATGGTTTTCAATGCCTTGGACATCTTTTTCCCCAGCAAAATTACATCAGTTCCTTACTCTTTGCAAAGAAAAGTAGTTCCACAAACAGACAATTTTAAATAATTTGGAATGAGATAATGGATTCTTTTCTTTATAGAAATAAAACCCAGGAAATCCATTACTTTTCTTCCATCATCAAAGGCCTCAACAGTGCGGCTAGTAGATTCCCTGGTTTACTGCCCTCTTCCTCCTAACTTCTCTTCCTAAATACCTACCAGATCGATTATTGGCGAGACAGGAAGATAACTGTTTTGCAATCTCCTTTTCATTTGTCAAGGAAATTAACAGTGAAAAGCTGTTCTAACAGATCCCATATAAATACAAACCGTTTATGGAAAAGATTAGTCATGATAAGGAACATCTGTTAAATACTATATAGTTTTGTTAAACTTCATAGATTTATTTTTTAAATGGAATGTAGTCTAAATTAGATTTAAAAATTATAATTGATATTTTAAAATCTAACGTACATAGCTTGACTGTGTTTGTAACGTGTAGTCAGTGTATTAACACCTTTCCTGGCAAATCATAAACAGTTCAGACTGGGCATAAATCACTGCTTTCAAAAGACGACTTAAGATATTTCATCTCAGAGGCCTTACCTACTACTACTCTTGTCAGGCCCCTAGGAAGCATTCAAACAATATTTTAATTCTTTTCAATACACGTATTACTAGGAGACATCACAGAAAATAGAGCTGAACACAGACCTGCAAGATAATTTATACCTTTATAAGGGCCACATGAATTTATAAGAAACAGGAGGATTGTGCCTGCTTTATCATTCTTTAAAAATCTAGCATGATAGCCATTTGGGAGTAATTTGCCTAGTCAGCTTGGGAAGAGTTATGCAACTATGAAGTTAAATTTTTATGTAAATGCAAAAGTACAGTTAGATTTTTAAAACAGAATTTGGGAATACTCAACAGTAAATTTTACTATATAAAGATGAAGTTTTTCTTTTGGGTTTATAGTTCTCCATATTTTCATTTTAACTGCCATTTTTAACAAAAGGAATCAAGTTTAAAGAGACCATTTAATTCATTATGTCTGGGACTTAGTCACACCTCTTGTCAACCATTGGACAAATGGTTGACTCCCTCCATCTAATGTTGATTATGCTTCCCCAGAATAAAATAAGTCTGGGATTAAACTCCACCATCATCTGGAACTCCCTCTGGTCAAGGAAAGCAATTATTTCAAAGTATATTACATACCAACCATGTTTGGCACATCATACTAAACACTGAGGATGATAAAAGTATAAGACATGCTGTCAGTTTCCAAGGAACTCTACTGGAAGATGAGGACAAGCCCCTCTCTTTTTTTGCTTAGATAATGGAAATCTTGTTTAAAAAAATTGTATTTTACCCCTTTATATATCTTGAAAGGCAAGGATAGATGATCTAAGTTTTACTTGCTAGTTTCCAAAGTGGCTCAAAAACCACTTTAATCCCTTAAACTGTGTGATCCAGAGGCTGTCCTTTGCACTTCAGTTCAGTCGCTCAGTCGTGTCAGACACTTTGCGACCCCACGAATCACACAGCACTCCAGGCCTCCCTGTCCATCGTCAACTCCCGGAGTTCACCCAAACTCACGTGCATCAAGTCAGTGATGCCATACAGCCATCTCATCCTCTGTCGTCCCCTTCTCCACCTGCCCCCAATCCCTCCCAGCATCAGGGTCTTTTCCAATGAGTCAGCCCTTCGTATGAGGTGGCCAAAGAATTGGAGTTTGAGCTTCAGCATCAGTCCTTCCAAAGAACACCCAGGACTGATCTCTTTTAGGATGGACTGGTTGGACTGACGAAGGATATACAAATAAAGATGTGATGTTGGTGATGAAAATAATGGGAAAAGAAGATATGAAAATATAAACTAGGAGTAGGGAGAAGAGGTGGGGGACACGGTGCTCAGGGCATTTTAGAGAATTAAACCACACCACTTGTGTGGTTTAAGTACCAGACATAAACCTGGTGCCATGGAAACATAAACTTTCTGGGAGCCAGGACTTGAGATGAGCTATCGAGAAAGACTATGGGACAAGAACACACGGAGGAGAGGGGGCACTCCAGGCAGGGGGAGCATAGGAGGGGATATGGGACAAAGACAAGGGGTTTCCAATGATCCTTCCGTGTTGGAGGGGGCAGGGACATTCCCTTGGCTGATATGGGTACACATGTGGTGGGGAGGGTGAGAGGTCAAGGTTAGGCTGTGAAGTGACTCATGTCGAGGCAGGAAGTTACTTACAACTATTCCTCTTCTGCCAGAAAACAAGTGGACTTTCAGTCCTTTTACAGTAGCACCCAGTAAGCAACTGCCAGATCGTGAGCAGCGAGGAGAACAGCGTGCACTCAGCAAAGGGACTAAAAATACAAAGGACTTCAAGTGCCAAAGGAGTGGTACAGCAACCAAGGATCCAGGAGCACGGCAGGAGAGGAGCTCCTCAAGAGTGGTCAAGGAGGGACGAAGCCTGCCAGGCTTGCTTTTTCACCTTAGGGGGGTGAAACTTCAAGAGCCATGCAAACAATCAGAGAAATTATCCATAACCTCTTCCCCCACAACTTTGGACATGTGTATCTGATTTATACAATTAGTTTTATTTCTGGACATATATATATACCAACAATATCCCTGGCATTAATTCACTGCATGGTTCTAAGTGGAAGCCTTAATTGCCAGGCCTTAGTTCCAACACCTGTAAAGGACACATCACGATTTCAAGAATGCCCTGGACAGGGCTTCAGACCACATCAAACACCAGGGAGGTCTTTCTGAAAATGCAAGTATCAAGAAACAAGGCCTGCCTTGTGATCCTCCATACCCGAACCATTTGACTTTCGAAGTTTTGGGGATTTTTTCAATTGCAGATAAGGGTTTGTAGATTTAGCTATGATTTGAACAGTCTGAAGGTGAGGCAAAGACACAGGCATGGAGCTGCTGTACGGCACAGGGAGCTCAGGTCAGTGTTCTGTGACGACCTAGAGAGGATGGGGAGTGGGAGTGGGACAGAGGGCATATGTGTGTGCATATGGCTGGCTCACTTCACGGGATAGCAGAAACTAACACAGTGCTGTACAGCAATTATACTCCAATATCCAATAATTAAAAGAAAAAAGTAATACATCCATGTGATGCTAGAGTCAGGTAGATCACAGCCTTCTTTTCCTTGAGAAGAAACTGAGGACCACTCAGGGAAAATGTACTTGTCTAAGCACACTGCTAATTAATGACAAACCAGAATCCATTTCCCCGTTTGTATTCTATATCTCTTCCCAACAAGCCCCAAATGGGACAGTGCGTACATCTCATCACAACAGTGGGCTCACTCTCCCCAGTGCCCCACAACTTGGGTGGACACATCCGAGTGACAGGTGAGGGAAGCAGAATCCCCAGCACCTACCTACATACAGAGTGCTACCATTAACAGTTAATGCCTACAGGAATTATAAAACCCTTCAGAAATCAGAACATTACAACTGAAGCCATTTCACACGGAATCAGAGGGCTTCATGGTTGGCTGCTGAGACATCTCTAAGTTAACACAGTGTTTCCTTCAGGGATGACCTGTCAGAAAATGGTTCACGGACAAAACGTTTTTTCATCTTAATTAAATAACTGTATATGCATTTTTAACATTATCTTCCATTTAATGCCATGGGATACTGGCTTTTCCCCTTCCAGTAGTAGCATTCATTTCCTTTTAAAAAGAAATGTTTGAAAAATTTCAAACAATTAAGAAAATAATGGTACAAGTGGCACTTGGATAGGAAAAAGATCATAAAGGCAGTCCATGTATGAAAGAATCTTAGGAAGCACTGTTTTCCGAGACACATTTTTTCATGGTAGGAACAAGATTCAAAACATGTATCTATTTTGCCTGGTGATCCAGTGGCCAAGACTCTGTGCTCCCAATGCAAGGGGCCAGGGTTCAATCCCTGGTCAGAAACTAGATCTTACATGCCACAGCTAAGACGCAGCACAGCCAAATAAGTATATTTTAAAAAATAAATGAAAAATGTTACTTGTCTTAAAAAAAAAAATCTACTTGTGTTACTTTGCTTAACACTCCTCACAGGAGGGATTCAAACACAGTTTCCACACCATGGCCCACGTAAAAAACAAGTGACAGACAAACGGATGGCACTCTCACAGCCAAGGCGGTGACAGCCGAGGGGTTCCAGTCCCAGTCCCCCTTGACCCTGCCTCGCTGCCAGAGACTTCAGAGAGGCACACCTGTAAACCAGCAGGGCGCGCTTGCTGGGAAGCCATTTTCCTCCCCAAGGGAGGTGCACCTTTCTGAAACAGGAACACAGTTGGAAGGACAGCTCTGTTCTCTGCTAAGTCAAGTACACGTCTGGCAGCGATGACCTCATCCCACGACCCCAACTCCAGTTCATGGGCCTGTGGAACCATGTACATCAAAGTCAAGACTAAATGCATCATCTGAAATCTGTAAAAAAGTCATTTCCGCTACTGGGATTCCCAGCAAAGAAATAGCGCCACAGCAAATGGTTCAGAGCCTGCTGCCCCGTCGAGCCCTACTAAAAATACTGATTAACGTTACAGTTGTCAGAGGAGATGTCAAAGGACCTAAGAGAGATGCACAGCCATGTTCTGAGTTAAGCTATGACCAGACACCTTACATCTCACATAGCTCAACCTAGAGGGAGATGCTCCACTAGAGAGCCAAGCATTTGCTGGCTGTGGAGGCCTTACAAGAAGAATGCACCATTCGCTTGATGCCGGGGCTGTTAGAAGGTTGGCATCACAGAGGCGTGCCTCAGTGGAGGGCTGCTCTGAAAGTGTGTCGAGGAAGAGAGACCGGTGAGCAGCAAACATCACCCAGCAAAGTTCCGCTTGCCTCTCATTATTCTGTCGTGAGGCCAACTGACTGCCCTCCTCTGGTCTAGACCTATAACTCAAGGCCTTAAAGTTCCAGGAATCAAGAAAAAAATCCTTCCTACTCCACCTCCATAGTCCTGCCCCAAACCCACACTACTTAAAGCCTCAGCGAACCTGAAAGAAATCACTTGAATACTTAAAAATTTCTCTAGTATGTTTCTCCCCTTTGTTCAAACCTTAATAGACAGTGAAGTAGTGAAATAAAATCATGAAACACACCGGATGTTAAGTTGCTGATGAAAATCGAGTCGTGGTTTCTGTACACAAGCCCATTGTGCTTAGAACTAGGTACACATGGCTCCTTGGCAAGCCCAGGGACTCACAGAAGAGGTTTTCCAAAGTATGTGTGCCAAACACAGGCTTATTCTAACAAGTATTTCCTAGTCCACACCCCATTAAGAGATGTAGCTTGGCCAGCAGGGTTTTTTCAAGAAGATACAAATGCTTTTTGACACACTGGATTCCATCACAAAATAAAGCCAGTCACAGGGCAACAGAAGCGTGTCTGCAGAACCATCCCGTGGGCAGGGAAGCGGAGACACATGAGGGGTGTAACAGAGGCTCATGCTGCTTGGATGACGCTACAGTCAAAGGTGTGCCGAAAGAGGGATAATGAAGATCATTTCAGTTTTTAAAGCCAAAAGCAGATGACCACAGTATTAGAGCAACCCAGCTCTGTTGTTTCTACATACAGGGTTCTAAACACTGAAAGCTGAGGCTTCAGAGAAAGGACTTCTAATCCCAAGAAGGAATGGCTGCAGGATGCTTGGCTGGGGCTACTAGAGGTATTTTGATCAGCCCCAAAGCTAAATGGCACAAGTGAAGAGCTGTGATGCACCCACTCACCTATGGTGTCCACATGTCAAGTTCCGTCTCCATGTCACACTGAATCCAGGTAACCAGAAGGTAGTGTGTCTGCAGAACTGTATATTAAAGGAAGAAAGGAAGAGTACTGCCCGAGAAGCAGTAAAACTCCAGAAAGAAAGGCCAGGCCCTAGCTACAAGACTTAAAAGAGAAAGGGACCCTGCTTCCGCTTGGAAGAGAGAGCAAATTTCACGTATCAGAACACAAACCAAGAAATCCTGCTTCCACAGGCTCTATCAGCATCCTAGCGACAATCTTTATTTTCTGGCCTGATTGAGACTGATAGAATATGTTCCAGTTTTACCTGGGATCTCAAGAGTACAGTTGCTGACTGCAGCACAGCATCACCTGGGGCCTTGTTAGAAAGCAAAATCCTGCGTCCAGCCCCAGACCTATTAATCAGAGACTCGGCGGGGTGGGGTGGAGGTGGGGGGTGGGGCGGGCGTCCAGTAGGCTGTTTCTAGGTGATCCTACTGCACACTTTGCAGCTTAAGCACTAGTGATCCAAGCAAAACCCTGCCTTAGATCCACATAGAAAGTTCACCCAGAAATGGTGAGAAAACAGTTTTCCTTCTGACCAATTCCCAATTCAGTATCAAACTAAACACAAACAGTAAATTCCAAAAGATACTACTGAGAAAATTTCAGATGCGAAAATGGACTGAACTCTCATTTCCTGTACAGACACAGCATGAAGTTTATTATTAGTAGCAAAGAAATGTAAAGTTCCCATGAAAATATAAAATGCAACATATTTTTATCCTCATGGTTCACTTGAGGATCGTATTGCTCCAGGAGAACTATCTGGTCATCAATTTTTACAATGGACTCAGGAACTCAAAGGACGCATAATGATAATGACCTTCCTAAGATAAGATATTCATATATTTAAATGAGGTGCATTTAATATGCAATAATTTCAAAAATATATATCCTTTTAATGTCAGTTCTTAAAGCTAGTAAGAAAGTGAAATAGGTACATCACACCCTGGGGTGAGCGGGGTATTGTAAATTAGAACAACTCTTATGGAAAGCAATTTGGCAATATGTGTCAAGCCATAAAAACATCCATATTCTTTGACCTAATAGGTCTACTTTGTTTCAGATTAAGAATAATTCCCTAAATGAAAAAGTTATATGAACAAAGACATCTACTATTGGCCCCACATGGAGGAGACAGGATATCTAACAATATGGAAACAGTTAAATTCATGAACTGACCATTAATATGACCACCAAAAATGAAAACAGATTAACATTAAAAAACCGTGAAAGAAGAAGATACAAATTATATCTAAGAATTACAGAATTACAACTAAGCAAAATATATATGTGCTTGCACAAAGAAGAAGGCAAAAGAAACGTGAACGTTGGAAGGCAAAGGCAAATCCTACTCATTTTTCTGTTTGTGATAATACTACTACTAAATATGAATAGATCTATCTGCTGCTGCTGCTGCTAAGTCACTTCAGTCTTGTCCGACTCTGGGTGACCCCATAGACGGCAGCCCACCAGGCTCCCTCGTCCCTGGGATTCTCCAGGCAAGAACACTGGAGTGGGTTGCCATTTCCTTCTCCAATGCATGAAAGTGAAAAGTGAAAGGGAAGTCACTCAGTCGTGCCTGACTCTTCGCGACCCCATGGACCACAGCCTACCAGGCTCCTCTGTCCATGGGATTTTCCAGGCAAGAGTACTGGAGTGGGGTGCCATCACCTTCTCCGGATTTTTCTGCAAGCAGCCTTGAACACTCGCAAGTCTGAGTTTGGAAAACTAATTTCTGTCTTTGTGCATGTACATATTCATGGGAGAAGGGAAACTCGAGAAAGAGGAAAATACCACATTAGTCATTGTCAAGGGACAGTGGCTGATTTAAAATGAGACTTACCGCCCCCTAAAAATCAAACCACAGAACAAGAGCTCAACCCACAAAATTTTAGGAAACAGAGAACAATCTAAACCATGATGTAAGTAGGAGATCAGTAAATCAGAAAACATCCAAAATAGTCTCTCTCGCTTTACCCTTCACGATTTTCAGAAATATGTTAGAAGACAGACTGAGAAAACTACTATTTGTTGAGCTACATTTTAAACCAATGACTCTAATTTCCAACTGACTCCTATTAATCACAGCTGATCTCCAAAAGCCATTTGGGTTTAAGCCTATGACACAGGGAATGAATTTGCAACACGAGTTCTTACAAAGCCCAAGTCCCGAGTTTCTGCCAAGTTCGGCTTTCATCCACAGACTGGCCTGGCACAGCTCCAGCACCCACAGCTGGACTGCTACCATCCTGGCCTTGGAACATTAACTTCCTCTTCATCTGGGGCAAGTTTCCCATCACACGGTTTATTATGACACCAATCCTTTTCTAACGTGTTTAAGATAAACTAATTAGAATTTGATTTTCAGTTCTAAGCCTCTCAAGAATTATTAGGGAGGGGCATGGGGGAAATGAAGTTGCTGTGCAATTTCAGGCAAAGTTCAGACAGAACTTTATAAATCAGCAAAACAATCACTCTGTTGCAAACAATTCTCAAGGCGCTTGAATGGCACAGAATGCAAGTCAGTAGCTCCCAACAATTGAGAAACAATTACCAAGAAAATGTTCATGACTCCATCCAAAAAAAAAAAAAATCTTTAAAAGAACTGTCAGGTTACAATATTTGTGTGTTTATGTTTAATGTGAAACAAGGGCTTTGATACCCTTAGAGAGTTTGTTAAACTCTGCTTGGGGATGGGGGCGGGGTGGGGGGGCGGTGCAGAGGAGAGAACACTACCCCAAAGGCTTGCCAATTTAAATTATTACACACTAAAACTATGTTACCCCAATTCCACTTCTCTCACAGAACCTCCTATTCTCTGGCTGTGTTATTCTCAAAAATTATGGTTGCCCCAAGAATTTCAATCATTACAAGAAAATATCAGTGGAAGGTGAGACGGAGCTTGTGTTAGCGAATCCATGCATTCTCTAATACTTTAAATCCAGGATCCCAGTGGGTCCCAGGAAGGCAGAGCATCTCCTGAAAATGAGTATCAGTTTAAACATCTAGCATTTTCTTCTGCTTTCCAAGAACAATTTCCAGATGTGTCCTCTGTGAAGGAAGACTTCCAATTGTGAAAGTATGAAGAGGTCGATTTAGTGGATTTGAGAGATGCTGCTCTGATGTGGGTAGATGAGACACATGTTGTACTTGAAATGAGAATAGGTATTGCCTCCAGAATGCAGTAAACTTAAAGTTCAACAGTGCATTTTTGGTATTTTTGGCTGATAAAAAAGATGGAGGTGAAAGGTTATGGTAGGGAATATAGGTTAAGAATTATCGACAAATATGTGCTTCCCTAGCAGCTAAGGCAACACCACCATTTCATGAAACTTCCTTATATGAGGACCAGGATGAGCCTCCTATTCAGAGCTTCCTGAATGTAAACTTCACTTACTCAGCAAGTACAGCCTGCTTCTTACAAAGGAGTGAATTCCTAGTGTGCAATCTGAGTCTCTTCTCAATAATCCAAACTTGAGAAGTAATCTTATCTAAAATAACAAGATTCACCCTTAGATTTACTTGAGCATTCTGCTCATGATAAACATCACTTGGGAAAAAAGCAGAGGAGGAGGAAGGATGGGAGAAAGACAGAATCATGAGGATGGAGGAAAGAAAACTATGGACTGAAGGAAAACTACCCACAATCAAGGAATACGTAGTCTTTTGCAGAAATACCTTTTCTACCACCATCTCCTTTTATGCAGTTAAAACAGACTGCCCTTATGTGCCTTCCACCAACCAGCCATAAATCAAATATAAATGCCGACAGCTTCACAAATATGATTCATGGAACAATGTAGACTTAAATATTCGCTTCACCCTTTTAAAGGTAGCAGGATCAAGAGGACTCAGACAAGGACAACATTATATGAGATCAGTTACCTACCATTGCTCACCATCCGCCTGGCCACCTCCCACAAGACAAGTCCAAAGGCCCAAATATCGACTCTTTTGTAAGAATCGAAACAATCCACCTGGATAGTTTCATCGAGAACTTCGGGGGCCATGTAGCGTTTGGTGCCCACACGGGGGTTGTTCCCCACATCGAGCTGATTGGTGCTCTGGGAATGCATGACTGCCAGGCCTGAAAGGAAGGAGACAACTGTGTCAACCCTTTCTCACAGAGGGGTGCTGCAGGTTTTCAACCCAACCCGGCCAACAGCGCCCTCTTGTGGCATCCAAGGTGACTGCCACATTTCCCACCCCCCACCCCCCGACCCCTAGTCATCCGTGGAGTGCTGTTGTGATGACTTAGGTTGCGAGCGGGAAATAGGGCTGATGCCAGAAACATCCTGGGTGTATTAAGTTAATACAGGAACCTCAGAGACTTTTTGAGTAAATAATACACCAAATCAATATGAAGCTGGTGTTCAAAATCCACAAGAAAACAGACTCACTTGTTAAATGGGAGCCTCAAAAGAAGCTCTCAGCTCCAGCACAGCTCTCACTGGTCTCCAAACAAACTTCAAACCGTTTGAAGAAGGGACTTTGAGGTACTTTATCACTACATAAAGAGGCGACTGCTCCGGGCCCTGCTCTGTCCCAAAAAAGGACCACTCATCTGAACATTGTTATTGTTTAGTCGCTCATTCATGTCGACTCTTTACGACCCCCTGGACTGTACCTCGCCAGGCTCCTCTGCCCATGGAATTCTCCAAGCAAGAATACTGGAGTGGGTTGCCATTTCCTTCTCCAGGGGATCTTCCCGACACAGGAATCGAACCCATGTCTCCTGAATTGACGAGTGGGTTCTTTACTACTGAGCCACCTGGAAAGCTCCATCTGAACAGTAACCTGGGCCAAACCCACAGGCTTTTTTCTCAACAGCCACATGTACAGAGAACAATAAGCTGACCCCAGATTCAAAGCACAGCTCTCATGTTAAATGGTTTTGAAGCACTTTCTTAAGCCATGACTCATTTCAGAATTCATCAGCCAACTAAAGAGACCCACATTCCTCACAGACCAAGGGACAGATACATGCATGGTTTATTTGAGAATGGAATTTTTGATGCATAGGCAGACCAACTGAAGATGATTTCTCTGACACTGAGAATAATGAACATTGCCAGAGTGGAGTTAGCAGGCTGTGTAAACCTTTGTATCCCAGTGGGGATCCCTCAGGTCATCTGTAGAGGATGCGTCTCCCTCCAGTCCATGGCTCTGAAGGGGTGGGATGACGACTCCATATAAAGCCGGGAGATAGCATGCATGTCATCTCAGCCTTAATAATTACCAGAGACACTGGCAACTGCGTTTGACTCAGACTGGTTCCTCTTTCCCTTAATTTTATAATCAATCCTAAGATTCCATAGCTACTGTGAACATTTCCCAAATAATATATGTCCCTCCACCATTTCCAAAACCAAATAGTCAAGATAACAGAATACAAAACAAGTGCAGTTTAAATAGGCATAGAGATGCTAGCTGTGGTGGTTTAAAAATATACCCATGAGTGTTTAGAAACTTCTCCCTTACAGAGGGGAAACTCAATTCCCCATGCCTTGAGCATGGGCTGGACCATCAAAGACAACATGGCAGAAAAGTGTGTGATTAGGACATAGCAGGCATATGTTTCCCTGTTTGCTCTCTGGGGTCATTCATAGTGTAGGAGGGAACTCCAGCAGCCCAGTGAACAGGACCGTATGATGAGGAGCCGAGCATGTCATGCGAGTGAGCAGCCATGAGAGGGAGCCATCCTGGAGGCTCCTCCAGCCCCAAGCGAGCCTTCAGATGCCTGCAGCCCTGACTGACGGCATGACTGCGACCCCTCTAAGACCCTGAGCCAGAACCACAGGCTTGAGTTGAGCTTGACTGTTACCCTTCTAAGATCAGGAGCCAGAACCATAGACCTGAGTTGTTCTGAGACTGCTGATCTGACTGTGTGAGATAATAAATTTGTGTTCTTCTAAGCTGCTAAGTTTTAGAGGTAATTTGTTTCCCAATAATCAGTAATCACACTAACTAAAGAGACAAACCAACCAAATGAAATGTGTCTCAATTCCTATTTCAAAAAGACTGGAAAAACTTGAAAATGGATATAGTAAATGATATTAAAGAATAATCAGTAACTTTTAGGTGTGATAAAGTATGATTATGCAAGAGAAGTATTTCTAAAGGGTTCATTTTGAAGCATTTAGGAGTAAAGCATTGTGACGTCTACAGTTTATCTTCTAATGAATTTGCAGATATATATACTCAGCCACATATATCTATATGTGGAAATTTGGCAAAATTTTAGTAACTGTTGAATCTAGGTGTTGTGGATATGAATGATCATCAAATTATTTTTTTAGTCTTTATGTTTGAATTTTTTAATAATCAAAAGTTAGGAAAATACAATACTGGTATTTTTGCTAAAATACTGGTAGTTTTGCAATATTAATAGCAACATAATTGTGACTCAATTTCTAGGCATAAAGTAAAAAGCTAATATAAATTGTGGTCACATAGGAACTATCTCCTGTACTACTGATCTACTTCCCTGAATACCCCTTAAAATACGAAGTTGTGTTTGAAACCATGAATCCAATTGGAGGGCTGTAGGCCAAAATAAATGTAATTAAATAATTAATCAGTTGGGTTTGCTGCAAATTTCTCCCAAGTCCCATAAACCAAAACCAACAGCTGCCTCAGTCTGCCCATCTTCCCTTGGCCTCTGGACTATAACAGTACCTACCATTTAAATGATTATTTGCAAAGCATTTATAAAATTTCTGAATCTTACACAAGAATTGTGTGAGGCATAACTGACTTTCAGTAACATGAATTAATACATGAACACACTATTATAAAAGTTTCAAACAACAGAGAAGTACAGGCACAGTATCAAACACTGAAATCCCCCTTGCTAAGCTCCCCCACTCTTGCACTGAGGTCATCTTGCAGGTCAGCAATTAGGGCAGGTAAACAGATGAAAGGACCTGCACAAAAATACTGGGTCAAAAACTGGGAAACACAAATCACCTTAGCTTCATAACTCCTGGCATAGTCTAACAGTCTTCTTCACCACAGCTTGCCACAACAAAAATGTTAGTGTCATGCCTTCTCATACTTGGAAAAAACTGTAAAATAATTTCTCAACATGAACACAAGGACTTTAAAGGGATTCAAAATAAAGAAAATTTTCTGATATGTCAAATATTGTGTTTAATAACAAACAATTTTATCATTTATATAATTAGAGCTTATACTGCCTAAACCTTTATTAGCGTACCTACAAGACCTACAATGATATGAAAATAAGATAAACATTTTTTATCCAAGTAGAGTGGGCATCCCCAGTAGTTCACTGCAATGAAGACCCAATATTACAATTCAGTTCTCATTAGCCTATCATTCAGCCAATATTCTAGGGGTCTAGGGTAAGTAGGTTTTATATAGAGGTGAGGTGAGGTGAAGTCACTCAATCGTGTCCGACTCTTTGCGACCCCGTGGACTGTAACCTACTAGGCTTCTCTGTCCATGGGATTCTCCAGGCAAGAATACTGGAGTGGATTGCCATTTCCTTCTCCAGGGGATCTTCCCGACCCAGGGATCGAACCTGGGTCTCCCTCTAGAATGCCACTGTAAATGAAAATAATCTTATTTATAATGCAATTAAAGCTACATTAAGAATCACTCTACCACCTAAGAATGAGATATCTCAGCAGAGCAAATGGTAAATTGGTTTGGGGATTTCCCCCCCTCTTTGATTTGTATAATTTTGCATTGGTTACAGAAGAACAACTTTAGATACCATTTTAAAGATAAACTCATTCCATAGGTTACTTAACTGTGTACCTACTTTCTGTAAAGGCTTGTGAAATCAGAAAGCACCAGTAGTGGTTGCCTCTCAGAGTGGGTTGGGGCAGGAACGAACTGAACCAGCCCAAAATGACTTTCTAGGGTAACAGGAAGGTCTGTGTCTTAACAGGGATTTGGACTTTACAGCATCTGCCAAAACTCTAAGAGTTAAGATCTGTGCAATTAATGTGAAGTATAAATTTTACCTGTAAAGAAAAAAATAAAACCTTCCAGTGATGATACAGTGGTGTGTATGCTGAAGCCACTGGAAGGAAGGGCTCTTTTGTCTGAAGTTTACTTTGAAATGTACAAAGACCGAGGTGTACTGATAAATAGGAGGCTGGATATGTGATAACAGTAAAATGTTCATGGGAGAATCTAGGTGGTAAATATACAGGTGTTCACCATGAAGCCATTTCAATTTGCATTCCTGAAATTTTTCGTAACAGTGTTAGGAGAGAAAAAGATGCAACCCAGCTAAAAGGGAACATGACAAAAGTCAAAAAACAGTGAATTAAAAAATACTTTAAAAAATTTACCCAAATCTGCTATGCAACACTGTCCATTCTTCTTAACCAGGATGTTTTTGCTTTTTAAATCTCGGTGAGCAATGGCTGGTTTCCCTTGGGTCCCAAAGATCTCTATGTGCAAATGCGCGAGACCGCTAGCTATGGACAGCACTATTCTCAGGCAGCTCACTGTATCCAGAGTAGTGAGCTGAAGGTAGTCGTACAGTGATCCCATTTCATGATAATGTGTGATTAACCACAGCTGTGTACTGGAGTGTCTTGATGTCATGTCTGAAGCAATGAAACCTGGAGAGTGCAATGACAAAAATTAACAGACAAGTGAGAATTCCACATTATAGCTTTAGTACACAGAAACAGTGACCCATATAGTAGAGAGCACCCATGACAAAAATAATTAAACTCATCAACTACCGTGAAAGAAGGTTTACAGAGGCATCAGCAGAGAAACAGAATGTACTTATTAATGCATTCAAAAGGCACTGCTAATGAATAGGAAATTTTCATATTCACTTCCATTGTAAATAATCCTTAAAATTTTTTTTTACCCTTTAAAAATATTTTACATTGCATTAAGATTCAGATAGGTACAATTTTGTGCTTACCCACAGTAATAGTGTCAAACCCTTCATCGTGCTGGCATTCCAAGCAGAGATCATTCATCGTCCACCCAGAGAGAACACAAAACCTAGAACCTAGACACCTGTGTTCCAGTCTCGATCTGCCTGTGATCTGCTGTGTAATATTGGACAACTCATTTAGGCTCTATGGATTGTCTCTGTTGTAAAATCAAGGGGTGAGTTTATATTAAATAGCTGACTGATTCATTAAATTTAAAAAGGAATCTATCGAATATAACAAGCATCCTCTTCGTCAGTCACACAGGGCAATCAAGATGATGGTATTTGTAGGCTAGAAAACATAGATTTGAAAAGGAAAAATTACAGTATAATGTGAAAACAGCCTTACTGTATACTAATATGCGCAAAGGACCACAGGAGCCCAGAGCGGGGAATCGTAACTCAGACTAGAGGTTACAGTAGGCTTCCATCAAGAAGTGACTACTCAAGTGGTCGTGAAAAGAACTGAGAGACTCATCCTGTGATAAACCATAAAAGAAAAGAATGTGAAAATTTATATATATATGTATAACCAAGTCACTATGTGTAAAGCAGAAATTAATATGACACTGTAAGTCAACTATACTTCAATAAAATGTTTTTAAAAAGAAGTGAGATATTGAAAGATATAGATACAGAGGAAGGAAGCTTTCCTAGACATTCTGAGGGAACTTTTCAGCACACTGAAGGACCTTGAAGTCAGAGGCACTTCTTAACCTGTGAAATAGTGTGCCTGTCTTTTCTGCTACAGAGATGCTTTCCTAGTATTATACATCTATGCCTTATGAACACACTTGATGGAGAGTGAAATTTAGAACTTAGAAATATAAGGGGATTTTTTTAGAAAAGACAGATAAGACTTGAAGAATTAAATGACTTGTGAAAGTATGAAAGAAAAGGAAAACACTTAAAATGCTTTACTTTATATGAAGTATTTATATAAAATTTTTAACACTTTGAGAAATTTTGATTTTTATAATATTTTCACAAATTGGCTTCCCTGGTGGCTCAGAGGTTAAAGCATCTGCCTCCAATGCGGGAGACCCAGGTTCGATCCCTGGGTCGGGAAGATCCCCTGGAGAAGGAAATGGTAACCCACTCCAGTACTCTTGCCTGGAGAATCCCAAGGACAGAGAAGCCTGGTAGGCTACAGTCCACGGGGTCGCGAAGGGTCGGACACGACTGAGCGACTTCACTTTCACTTCACTTTCACAAATTGGGATTTTTCTCACTAGACCAGTAGGATAAGTATTATTATACTCATTTTACAAATAATTGAGTTGCTGCTGGGAGGTGCCAAGGATCACACAGCTATTAAGTTGCTACTAACTCCAAGTTTGATGCTAGCTGCCCTGAGGCACCATACCTTGCATAAGAAAGTGCTGGGAACAGAGAAAAGTACCTAATTTGATCATCATCAACAGAACCTGTTACTGATTAGTGAGAACTAGCAGTGTGCCAGACACAGGTTTAAACACCTCATGTGCAATCCTCCAACAACCACATGAACGGGATGGATTACATCACTAACATTAAAGTCACTGACACTAAGGTCAGTCATGTTACTGACATTAAGGCCAGTAACGTTAAGGTCACTGACATCAACATCAGTAAGCCAGCCAGCAGTCTGGCTCTAGAACCCATTCTCTTCCCTACCAATTCATCCTGCCTTCAGACAAGCTGGCTTCTACTCAGAGAAAGACAATCCTGACATCTGTACCCATGGGACATCTGTAAAGTGAACTGAGTAACAGGTCTACACCTGAATCTTCATCTTTCTCCCTCTTCCTCTAAGGTGGTCCCCACAGCCAGCCTTAGTCTCTCACTCTTCACTGTTCTCCAGCCTTTGTGTCCTCATAGCTGATGCTCTTGGAACCCTTAGCTGACCATAACATAAAGCAAACTGTGCACTTAGATGTAGAAAAGATTTCTGTACAACAAGGTCCTATTATGTAGCTGTGCTGGTGCTTAGTCGTCCAGTTGTGTCTGAGCCTTTGTGACCCATGGACTGTAGCCTACCAGGCTCCTTGGTCCATGGGATTCGCCAGGCAGGAATACTGGAGTGGGCTGCCATTTCCTCCTTCAGGGGATCTTCCTGACTCAGGGATTGAACCCACGTCTACTGTGTCTCTTGCATTGCTGGCAGATTCTTTACCCACTGAGCCATCAGGGAATACCCTATTGTATAGTACACGGAACTATATTCAATATCCTGAGATTAAACCGTAACAGAAAAAGAACACGTAAAATAATGTGTGTGTGTGTATATATATATAAATAGATCACTTTGCTGTATAGCAGAAATTAATGCAACACTGTAAATCAACTATACTTCAATTTTTAAATGTTTCTGCTTAATCATTTTATACCACATGATATCCATCTTTAATGACTTTCTAAAAAATGAGTATCCCAAACTATAGAAGCATCACTCAAAAGAAATTAAATCACTGTGATAAATTTGTGTAGCCTGTATTGATTCCTCTGGCCAAGGGAGAGCAGCATCTGATTGAGTGAGTGATTAATTAAATAAATCAGTAAATAAGATTCATTCTCTCACCTTCTCTAAGTCCCCAAGTTCTCAGAAAGGGATTTTCTCTGGCCCTTAATTATGCTTTAGACCTTCAAGAAAAATGACTTTCAAATAAGTAGGATTTTTAAAAGCTGTTTACCACTCAAGTGTGAATTTGTAACTACATTTGCTTCAACATGCTAGAGCATTTTTATGGGGCATTTGCAGTTTTAGTCAAAGCCCTCTACTGTTAGTGGAGACTGAACAGGTGCCCATAAGTTGGAAGTCTGGCCCAACCATTTGATGTGTTCATAACACAGAGAGAAAGTGATTAGGGCAAAAGCCTCTTTCAGAACAAAGGCATCTTCCCAGGCTCCTCAAGAACTAAAATAAAACCCAACTCTTAAGTGAGGTAAGCAGTACCCCTGTGAGCCTCTTGAGTAGCAGCTCTGACCGTGGAGGAGTGAGGTCAGCATGCCGTGGAGCATAGGGTTTGAGAGTGTCAGGCTCCAGAGCAGCCCTATAGGCATTCACATGGCTCACCATCCTGAGCTGGGTGAGCCCACCTCTGTTACACAAAATCACCGTCTTGGGGGCTGGGAGAGAGGCTCAACAGGGAGGGGACATATGTATGCTTATGGCTGATTGACACTGTTGTACAGCAGAGACCAATACAACATCATAAAGCGGTTATTCTCCAATAAAAAATTTAAAAAAAAATTTTTTTAAGATTATATTAAATATAAAAAAAATCACCACTGTGGTTTCCTCGTTTCTAAGATATGAATAGCACCATCCTATACTTAAAAGGGTTACTGTGAGAATAAAAGAATTAGTACAGGTAAAATGCTTTGTAAGATGCCCACCACACAGTTACGTGTTCAAGTACACTTGAACTTGGTTACTCATAGTTCAAAATAGCTCCGGGTTCAATTACAACCCCAAATTTTATAATTTAGTATCTTTTAGGTAGTTTCCTTCCAGTTGGTCTAAAAAAGTTCTGACATTAAATGGTCAATCAGTACCTTTTAAGAGTATGAGATACTTCTACAGATGGAGAGTGTAATGGCCGCACAATATGAATGTACTTAAATCTCACTTACATGATTAAAATAGTCAACTTAATGGATACTGTACTATAATTTTTTTAGTGCTATAATCTTTTAAAAATTTATTTTCTTGAAGGATAGTTGATGTACAATGTTGTGTTAATTTCTGCTGTATGGCACAGTGATTCAGTTATACATATATACATGTTTTTTTCATATTCTTCTCCATTACTCTTTATCACAGGATATTGAATATAGTTCCCTATGCTCTAGAGTAGGACCTTGATGTTTACCCATTCTATATTTAAGGTTGCATCTGCTAGTCCCAAACTCCCAATACTTCCTCCACCATCCTCCACCCCCCGCTGCCACAAGTCTGTTCTCTACATCTGTGAGTCTGTTTGTGTTTTAGAGATAAATTCATGTCATATTTTAGATTTAACATGTAAGTGATATCATGTGTACCATAATTTTTAAAAAAAGAATATAAGATGACAGGAATTCCCTGGTGATCCAGTGGTTTATTAGGACACAGTGTTTTCGCTACCAGACAGGGTTCAATCCCGTGAACATCCCAAAAGCTGTGTAGCTTGGCCAAAAAAAAGTTTTTGGACTGAAATTCTTCCGTTAACTCAGTCTCCCTGGTTTTAGTGATGAGGAAAAGGATGCTCAGAAACATACAACACTGGCCCAGAGTCACACTGTGGGCCTCTAATTATGTGAGTAGAAACCAGCTTCCCAAACTTCCAGACAGTGTTCCAAACACCATAATACAGCCTCCCCTCATTCACTTACCTGCTGACTTCTACCCCAGACAAAGCAGAAGAAAGAGTTGATTGCTTTAGGGAGATAAATAGTGAGGGCCCAGAACTGTGTGTGTATGTGTGTGTACAATTATGTATTTCTTGGGGGCTAGAGTTGGCAGTAGTCAGGGGTGGGGGAAATTATGATCTCATATTCAAAACAATATGCTCTTTTGATAGAAAAGAAAATGATCACAGAAAACCTCCAAGCCTCTACATCCAAAAAGCTGCTCAAGAAGAAGTTAAACTGAAAAAGGTGGTACATTTTCTATGCGACTTCTCAACTAAAGGGACTGACCACACAGTAAAATTACTCCATGGAGCTGTGATTGTGATGAGGGTACCTGATCTCATGAATTCAGAATTTCCGAGGATCACCGGGTAACAAGAAGTGGACGGTGTTTTGCCTTCTGTGATCACACTGAGGGAACCTAACTTCTTTCCCATGAATTTTATTGCAAAGGTGGCTTTCAAATTCCCAGAGTGATTAAATCCAATTTAATCAATATTTACTGAGCACCTCCCACGTGCAGGGAACTGTCCCCAGGTCTGGGTGTTAAAACAAAAACCTTATCAGTTACAACCAGGAAAACAGGAGAATCTACCCTTCTACAGTCACGGTGAGGATTAATGAGAAAATGGACATGACATGAAGCAGTTGCTTACTGCATGGTAACTAATCGCTACTGTTGTTACACACACACAAACTACCATATAAGGCAGTGTATGATTAGAGTTACCTAGTGGAGGTACAAAGCACAGGAGGGCAGAAGAGTACAGGTAAGCTCCCTTGGGAGAGTCTGGAAGGAACTGAGAAGTTTCGATGCAAGAAGGGGTGGCTGGAGCAGGGGTATGGGGATAGTGGGTGAGCAGGAGCCACACGACAAAGCCATGGACGATACCGAGGAATAGCAAACACCGGAAGTGGCTGCGTGTGGGCATGTGTATAGAGGAAGCAGCAGAGACCCCTTGAGACCTCAAAACGGAGCACCCGGAATGCCGGGCTCAGACGTCACAGATGTTGCAAGCAGTACGAGAGTCAAAGACATTTCGAGCAGAAGCGTCTCAGCTCCCCAGTGGAAGATAACTTAGTATCACAAGATGGACTGGAAAGGCAAGACCACCAGCAGTGGCACAAGCGAGAACTAGGTGGGGCCCGGGGCCCTGCGGGGAGGCGAAGGGGAGAAAAGGACACCAGAAACTGAGACGGTTCTGAGATGAAACATACCATCAAACTGGTAAGAGTCAAGCATCGAACAACTTTCATACCATGATTTGCAGACAACTTGACTCCGGCTTCATGAATACCCTGGCAAGCACTACATTGGCAGTACTGGAACAGAAGTGAATTCTGGCAACGGCCTTCCCATAGGCCACACCCAACCCAACAGCCATGAAGTACCCAACGCTCTCCTATAATAAAGAGTCAGATTCTACAGAAACTTTACATCCGCTATTAAAGCAGCACGCCAGGCAGCACTCCTCGCACAGGTATCAGTATAAACACATTTAGAGAAACTCCTCAAAAACAAGTCGACGGACTAAAGAGATATTCTAACCCTTTATATATACTCCCATAGCAGTACTTCAATCAGCTCTTCACATATTTCACAAATGTTTCCACGCTTGTTTCCAAATTAAAATGTATGCTAAATCCCTCTCTAAATCTGGGCTTTAAAAAGCAATGCCTTGTTTGAAGGAATGTGCATTTAATTACGATGTCCCTGGGAGCTATGAATCTCTAGGAAATCGTCCAAAGATCTTTCTTAGCTTGATTCAAGTAATAAATATTCAAAAAGGGTGGGGTAAGCAGAACTACGGAGGAAGCCTTGAAGTGAACAATATGGGGCAAATTTTTGTTATTTAAATAACAACCTGCAGAGGAAGACTTAGCAATAACAATTTCCTTTTCATCATCCAGAGAATCTTCAAACTTAGCTTCTCTGCAGATTTAAACAAGAGATTGGTGTGAAAGGAAAATTCAACAGTGTATATAAATGCTGACGGTCCCCTATGTCACCATTCAGGAGAGACTTGCACGTTCACACACACCCAATCAGAGAGGGCAAAGGCAGCCAGTTATTTCTTTCTAGAAAAAAAATTGATGAGGGGATTGTGTACTTACCTAAGATATTTTCATGCCTCAGCATCACAGTGTTGTACAATTCTGTTTCCCTAAACCACGACTTCTCATCCCGGGAGGAAAAGATCTTCACAGCGACGTTCTCCCCTTGCCAGCTGCCCCTCCACACCTCGCCATACCTGCCCTTCCCTGTGGAAAGCAGCGCAGAGGTGACACCAGGCAGGACAGGCCAGGTTACCATTTACACTGGGCCCGCCACGCTCAACCCCTCCCGTGGGAAAATGCCACTAGGGAATATATTGGGTTGGCCAGAAAGTTCATTTGGGTTTTTCTGTAAGATGTTATGACCAACCTGATAAATACCACTACCTCTTGCTTGTAAAGACATCCAAAAGCAAGGTGGAAACTGCCCCTCCCAGCCTATTGGGATATCACATTAAACACTCTCAGAACCTGCATCTGTACAATGAGCTGCTTGCTACAGAGTTTACATTTACATCTCTCTCTTAGAAGGTATGAAACGCATATGGTTTGTAAAAGCACATGAAAGTTAGTAAGACTCAGAAAATGGTACAGATTATTAGACTTCAGTGTTGATGAAAACCAAGAAACATGTATGTTGCTAAATTGAATAGCTTATGTGATTCCTCCCCTTCATAATGGATCAACACAGGCATTTTCTAAGAGTCCAAATTGGTGAATTTACATAGGCCTTTATATCTTTCACAAAGGAGACTATGAAGTTTGAGATGTGTGCTCTGAAGGATTAACACACACGCACACACAAACAGAACAATACTGGTGTAGGAAATAGACGGGGAGCCACTGCCGTCCGTAAAGGGTTTCTTGGCAGAGGATCTGCAGTCTTAGTAATCCCAGACAGTCTTGATTTCTGACACTGGTTATGGGTGTTCCCTTGTGGAGACAGTCCCTGTGAGGCCACAAGTGGGCGACACCGAAAAGGCCACTTGGAGAAGACATTTTCAAAGCACGGTGACTAGCTGTGATCTGATCCATGGAGGACAGTCCTGGCACAACTGGCGGCTTGTCAACAACATGCTCCTGCTTCCACTCATCTCCTTAGTTACAGGTAGATGATCAGGGAGGTTAGGTGGAGGCGGGAATTACCATGAGACAATGGGGATCATCACGGGGTATAATCAAAGGTGAAGACGGACGCAGAACCTAGAACACTACAGCAGGAGACCGACCTGCAGAGCGGTGGGGCCTTCCACCGAGGCAAGTGGCTGATGGCAGCCTCGGCTGGTAATGACCATACACAGGAACATATGCATGTACAGAAATACAGCTCTTTGCTGCAAAACCAAGCTGCTGCAAACCCAAACATGGAGAAGGAAAGCATGTCTGTCCAGAAGATTATGTCCTGAAGCATAATCAAACCTGCTCAATCTAGATTCCCTTATGATAAGCAGTGTCGCTCTACTAAATACCAATGACTAATCCAAAGGGCATTAAATGAACCCACTAAGGGTCTCTGTGGGCCACTGTCAAGTCATAAAAATCATATTGGGTGCAGGATTAACTTGAATAAAGTCATGGCAATTGTCCAGCATTTGTAGTTTAAGATGATGACCAGTGCTAAGATCTATAGCATGGACTGCTACAGAATGGAACACTAATCTTCTCCTGTCTTTGGTTCCATTCTGTATCTTTATTAGCCCTTTGTCCTCATATTCTCATTAGGAAGGAGAGAAAAATACCCCCAGAGCATTGTGGACATTACTATATAGTTGCCTCAAATCCTTTTTATAAAGGAAACAGAGACAGATGTCAGCGTAAGTAGAACTGAAACAGAAACCTACTTCAGTGCTTTTCAAAGGCTTTTAAGTTGTCAAATGCTTTTTGCAAATGCAACCTTATGCATAAGTTCCTGAAAACGGAAGCCGAGCTGCCTCAAAGTCCTGGCCATGGAGACCCAAAAGAGGATACCTTAACACCTGAAATTTAGAGGTTCACTGATCACCACCTGTAACAACTGATCTAGTCCAATTCCCTATATCTTTGAACCAAAAATGGTAAGATACTATCTAAACAGTTCATGACATATATTTTTATCCAAGGCTGTACTACATGAACACTGGAAGCTACTGAAATGCATGGCTCTTTAGCATTAAGGCAGTAAAACGATGAATTTGAACTATTTTTAAAAATGCTGAAGAATATTGATACAACCACAAACAGTATGCATTTTTAAAGATGCAATATCATTTTGTCCTCTGGACTCTGGGGTCCACCTCTGAGGGCTGCTGTTGCGTGAATGGTGAGTACCATGCGACAGCAGGCTGGGGGGTAATGTCCCCCTTCACTGCCTTCTGATCCCAATCCAGTCACCCTTGTTCATCATCAAATAGGATGTTAGCTGGTATAAGAAAACCACCTTGGTTGTAAGCAGTGAGCATGTTGGGAGCTTTTCCACTTTTGTTAATATTTTCCCTACTCACAGTCCACCGTGGAGAAGCATGAAGGGGGAGTTCAGAAACAATCGCAGTAGCCCCAGACCTGGAGAACAGGCCACAGGCTCCTGCCAGCAGCCCGTGTTCCTGCAGGTGGCAGTCGCTGTTTTGACTACCTCTGCCCACCTGCCTTCCACTGCTGTATTTGGGGATGTCCTGGCTCCCATGAAACCAGGAAGAAAAGTCGGAGGGTAGCAGCCCAGGGTGAAGCCACCTAGGATGGCCAGTCACCTCCCGAAAGCAAAAAATGAGATGGCAGGAGCTGCAAAGCCAGCTCACGCCTCTCAAACTGGGAGAGCTAGGAGGAGAGTGTGAAGATGGTTCTAATCCATTACTGCTACTGTGGCCATCCCTACACACCATCTAAAGGAGAAATTAATGAAAACTGTTGTGTGACTTGCAAATATCCAAAAAATCAGGACTTAAAAAAAAAAGTTGCACCATCTTCCAAGAGGACAATTCAGCAATATATAAGACAAGGCATAAAAAATTAAAAATTTGACCCAGGAGCCCCAATTCCTGGAAGTTTATTCTGCTCACTCAAAAGAAGCAATATGTGCCAATTTTTTTTCAAGTACTATTAAAGTTATTACACAATAGACAATTACTCAACCACTCAGATACCTGTGATGTGTACAAATACATGAAAATGAGTATGAGCTTAAAACTAAAAATAGGGACACATTACATACACACTATGATTACATCTCTACACAAATATATTCTGATACAGAAAAAAAAAATGTGAGAGGCCACAGAGAAATGAACATAGCTCCTTTAAATAAAGGAGTTATAAGGGTAGCTTTGGCAAATTTATTTCTTTTTTTTTTTTTTAAGGGGGAAGAATGAGAAAGTAAAAAATTGCAATAATCAAGATATTGTCCAAAACCCAACTTACCTCAGATTCACCAATGCCAATCTTTGGTCGGAATAGCCATATTAGTTCATTTTCAAGTAGTCCCAATATTGTGAAGGGTTTACTTAAAACTGAAAGCCTCTGACTAGGTATTGTCTATACTAACTAGCGGCAGACTCCTTTGAAAAGAACTTTACCAAGTTCAAGTGCGCTAACACAAGGCACAGAGTAGAAGCATAGCTACTCCACAGGGCTATCACACCTCCTCACATTTAACAAGCAAGAGACAAGAAGCAGCAGATTTCCAAGGTCCACAGACTTTTAGAACCACGGCAAACACTGCACAGAACCCACAAAGAAAGGGAAAAGAGAATTACCAACACACTCCAGCAGTGTGATCTGACGGGCCACTGTTCTCTGTACCAGAAAAGGAAGACCAGAGCCACTTCCCGATGTACACGAATGATCCAATAAATCCTGTAGTTCAAAACAAAGAGAAAGAGAAAGGATTGAGGAACCGCTTCCAGGTCAGAGGCGCATCTGGGTGTAACTTGCATGGAGGCTGCAATCCCGGAAATGTGGCCCATCCATGTGCATGGAGAGCCCCACTGGATGAAGGACTGCTCTTATTCCTTAGGAAAACCTGAAGCTAGCCCCTTCCCTAATATGGGATCGGTTTCCCTGAGGGATCTTTCTGAGTAGTCCTTTCTTATACCCAGAGTTTTAGAATAAAATAGCTGAAGAAAGAAAATGAGTGGAACAAGTCAAAGATGTAAATTAAAAAGTCCAAAATACAGGGCTGAGTCCAAAGGAAAGCAGTAGACAGAAAGTGGAGCAAAAATAAAAGGTTTCCAAGTCCAAAGGCTCATGATACCTATCAAGGGATGTACGTTCATTGACGTGCCAGCTAAGGAACTCTAATAAGGAACTAACAAGTTAGGAATGAGGAACAGACAACTTTAATGCAGTGGCCGTGTGCATCCTCACACTGGTACACTCAAGCAGAGAGAATGCCCAGTATGCAGGGTACCTTTAAGGTAGGCAAGGAACAAGAGTCACGAAATTAACACGTTTATGTCATTTCCTTTTTAAAAAAATCGTTGTCTACTCTTAAATTTTTTTTAATTGATGAAAGATTCTTTAAATTCTATAGTGCTTTACAATTTTCAAAAGTTTCTCACACATGATTTCATTTACTGTATGTCATTCTTGATGTCAATTACCCACAAAGCAGAGAGAAAAAGAAATATAACTTCCATTAAAACATAAAACCATACCCCAAATCTACTCTGGGCTTCCCTTGTGGCTCATCTGGTAAAGAATCTGCCCACAATGTGGGAGACCCTGGGTTCAATCCCTGCGTTGGGAAGATCCCCTGGAGAAGGGAAAGTCTACTCAGTCCAGTATTCTGGCCTGGAGAATTCCATGGGCTGTATAGTCCATGGAGTGGCAAAGAGTCGGACATGACTGAGCGACTTTCACTTCACTTCACTTCAAATCTACTTTTAAAAATGAACACACTGCAAAAAAGATTCCCAATTAGTTCATTCATAAATTTTCCATTCTTACTCTCAGTGCAAGCCAAGAAGCAGACGTCTTTTTGAATCAGGAATGGATTTTCTATAATAAACAATACTGCGCCTATGGTGATTGTGGTAATGTTACAACAATGTGGAGCTAACACTCCCCAAAGCTCCTCCTTTCCCAAACGTTGTAGCTGGCCTGCTGAAGGAATAAATTTCTTTGTTCAGATTTCATCGTCTTTTACTTAATCTGAGCACCACTCTGAAATACTGTTGATCAGCAAAATTACCAAAATCTGAACATCCAAAGAAAGAAATTTAGAATTCTTAAAAGCCACAAAATAGATAATCAGCAAGAAATTGAACGTAGATGAAGTAGTTTCACATCTCCCTATCTCTTTTGCTGTTCACTTTTCTCTTTATTCATCCATTTTTTTGAGAGAATAATTTTGAAAATTAAACTGTGTTTTTTTTAAATAATGTGCAGTCCTGGTTCTAAACCTAGTTCATAGACTTCAGGAGAGGGGGGAAAAAGAAATATCAACCAAAGACTAACAAACATTACTTCAACTCTTGGATGCCAAGGCTTCTTTTTCAGTGCAGGGGAGCTGTTTAGTAAGGTACACATTGCTGAGTCATGTAAATGAGAATATCACTTAAATAAGCAAGTCTGTAAACCAATAATGATGACTTGCTTCAAACAGTGTTGTTTACTAAGTCATATCGTGATATACTGTCCTTTAACATGTGAAGAAAGCTGAGCGCCAAAGAATTGATGCTTTTGAACTGTGGTGTTGAAGAAGACTCTTGAGAGTCCCTTGGACTGCAAGGAGATCCAACCAGTCCATTCTGAAGGAGATCAGCCCTGGGTGTTCTTTAGAAGGAATGATGCTAAAGCTGAAACTCCTGTACTTTGGCCACCTCATGCGAAGAGTTGACTCACTGGAAAAGACTCTGATGCTGGGAGGGATTGGGGACAGGAGGAAAAAGGGACAACAGAGGATGAGATGGCTGGATGGCATCACCGACTCGATGGACATGAGTCTGAGTGAACTCTGGGAGTTGGTGATGGACAGGGAGGCCTGGAGTGCTGCGATTCGTGGGGTCACAAAGAGTCAGACACGACTGAGGAACTGAACTGAACTGAACATGGCTGAGTGGAGAAGACTATCTTAGCATATGCTACCATTCTGCTTTCAGAATTATAGAAGCCATTTAGATAGTAATTTAGCCTAGAGGTTCCCAGCAGTGCCCAAAGTGATTAGTTACATTAGCAATTCTAAGAAACAAAATTCTGACTACTCGGTCTCATATTTTGCTAAAGTTTTGTCAGGATTCAACCTTGTATCTTCCTTGCTACTAACTCAAAGAACTCATTTAGTCTGCCTTAAAATGCGAAATAAACTTCTAAATATACTTCTAAAGAAAAACTGGTTTTTCTACTTTGTGAATGAAATGTCCTCATCCCCTCTCTACCCAGTTTGTTGTAGCATAATTTAAATAGGTAGGGGAAAGAAAGCTACACAAGGTTCCTTCCCCCTTTTTTTCATGCAAAACTTGACTGTGGCCCAGCGATGGAGAGGGCAGTAGGACAGGCTAGTTCCCAGCCTGTATCAGCCACCATCACATGTCTGCACAGCTGGCTAAGGGCAGTCATCCAGGTGTACCACCTGAGCTCCCAAGACTGGTAAGAGCAAGTCTTCTTCAGCCAAAACGCTTAACTGCAGAACTCCCAGTCACTTTTAGCTTTGTTATCTAGCAGAACAAGACATAATTCAAGACAGTTTTAGGCAATGCACAGTCATGGCATTAAATACCACCAAATCACATTAAAAGCTGCCACCCTGACCATCTTTCAATTCATCAGTCAATGACAAGGAGAGCATCAATTTGGTATCAGCATGACTTTTAACATCTTTCTAATATTCACAGATCTTTGCCTTTTTAAAAGGGACCATCTGACTCCGCATAGTACCCCTGTAGAATGTTATTAGTTTTCCCTTCAGCACCTGAGGTAACCTACTCATAACATGTGGTTCTCTTTCTCACTTAAAAGCTTCAGTTCAGTTCAGTTCAGTCGCTCAGTCGTGTCTGACTCTTTGCGACCCCATGAATCACAGCACGCCAGGCCTCCCTGTCCATCACCAACCCCCGGAGTTCACTCAGACTCACATCCATTGAGTCAGTGATGCCATCCAGCCAGCTCATCCTCTGTCGTCCCCTTCTCCTCCTGCCCCCAATCCCTCCCAGCATCAGAGTCTTTTCCAATGAGTCAACTCTTCGCATGAGGTGGCCAAAGTACTGGAGTTTCA
>SJYT01000816.1:73790-173785 GCA_006410635.1 Cephalophus harveyi | reverse complement strand
CTTGTTTTTGTTGACTGTATAGAGCTTCTCCATCTTTGGCTGCATAGAATATAATCAATCTGATTTCGGTGTTGACCATCTGGTGATGTCCACGTGTAGAGTCTTCTCTTGTGTTGTTGGAAGAGGGTGTTTGCTATGACCAGTGCATTTTCTTGGCAAAACTCTATTAGTCTTTTCCCTGCTTCATTCCGCATTCCAAGGCCAAATTTGCCTGTTATTCCAGGTATTTCTTGACTTCCTACTTTTGCATTCCAGTCCCCTATAATGAAAAGGACATCTTTTTTGGGGTGTTAGTTCTAGAAGGTCTTGTAGGTCTTCATAGAACCGTTCAACTTCAGCTTCTTCAGCATTACTGGTGGGGCATAGACTTGGATTACTGTGATACTGAATGGTTTGCCTTGGAGAAGAACAGAGATCATTCTGTCGTTTTTGAGATTGCATCCAAGTACTGCATTTCGGACTCTTTTGTTGACCACAATGGCTACTCATACTTCTTCTGAGGGATTCCTGCCCGCAGTAGTAGATATAATGGTCATCTGAGTTAAATTCACCCATTCCAGTCCATTTTAGTTCGCTGATTCCTAGAATGTCGATGTTCACTCTTGCCATCTCTTGTTTGACCACTTCCAATTTGCCTTGAATCATGGACCTGACATTCCAGGTTCCTATGCAATATTGCTCTTTACAGTATTGGACCTTGCTTCTATCACCAGTCACATTCACAACTGGGTATTGTTTTTGCTTTTGTTTTGCTACTTAAAGCTTAAAGATGCTTTAAAATTAACACTTGACAAACAATTTCAATGGAAAAGACAATGGCAACCCACTCCAGTACTGTTGCCTGGAAAATCCCATGGATGGAGGAGCCTGGTAGGCTGCAGTCCATGGGGTTGCTAGGAGTCGGGCATGACTGAGCGACTTCACTTTCACTTTTCACTTTCATGTATTGGAGAAGGAAATGGCAACCCACTCCAGTATTCTTGCCTGGAGAATCCCAGGAACAGAGGAGCCTGGTGGGCTGCTGTCTATGAGGTCGCAAAGAGTTGGACACAACTAAAGTAACTTAGCAATAACAAACAATTTCAAAAAGTGAAAAAAACAGTCGCTTCTTAATGTGATTTCATCATTTTAAACTGTGCAAAATTTAAAACATACAAATACAGTGGTTTCTAACTGTGCAAGCTGAAGGCTGACAGTGAGCCAGAGAAATGCGGCTGATCTGAATGGTATGTGCTGTATGTATCAAATATACAACAGATTTTGAAAGTTTATTTTTAAAAAAAAGGATGCAAAGTATCTCGTTAATAATTCTTTATGATTATATACTGAAATGATTATTATGTTAACTAAGTCATGTTAAATATATTCTTAAAATTAATACCATATGTGGGTTGTTCTTGTTTTTTTAACTTTTTTAAAGACAGCAAAGAGATCAAACCAGTACATCCTGAAGGAAATCAACCCTGAATATTCATTGGAAGGACCAATGCTGAAGCTCCAATACTGTGGCCAGGTGAGTCCAAGAGCTGATTCACTGGAAAAGACCCTTATGCTGGAAGAGACTGAGGGCAGGAGGAGAAGCGGGCAACAGAGGATGAGATGGTTGGATGGCATCACCAACTCAATGGACAGGAGTTTGAGTAAACCCTGGGAGATGGTGAAGGACAGGGAAGCCTGACATGCTACAGCCCATGGGGTTGCAACGAGTTGGACACAGCTTAGCAACTGAACAGCAACAACAACTAGAAAATTGTAAATTACACGTGCCGCACATATTTCTATTCGACAGCACTGGCCTAACCAAATGCGTGCCCTCCACTAGGGGGCAGCGCAGGAGCACAAAAAATGGAATCGCTGCTTTTTTGGATGTCAGGCTTTAAAGGCTTAAATTACAGGGTGTTAAAATCATCTAGACAGGAAAGTGATTTTTAATATTAGGCAAAGGGTGCCTTTTTTCCTAAAAGCCCTATTATTGCTAAAAAGAGAGTAACTGAGTACCATAAACTCCACTCTGCCCTCCCACCATCAAAATTATAGGTGACCATTGTCTGTCCCTGTCCCTTTACTCCCAAAAGAAAAATAACTACCAAGATTCAACTAAAATAAATCCACTCACTCATTTAATGTAAATGTCTGTCTAAAATAAATGTTCTCACGTAGAGGAGACTAAACTCACGTAAGCGAGCCAGCATATACTTGCTTAGAACGTAAGACAGCAGTAGTATGAGTGCGCTCGTTCCAGTCACCAGTAACTTCTTAGCGTTTCATATTCCAAGTAACAAAGCATCTTCAGCCATCTCTGTCCCCTGGAGGGGGGGTCCCCTGGAGCCCAGACTCACTGCTAAAGTGCTGTCTCCAACGTTGGTGGTGATGAGCCCTTCAATGGTGCCATACTCCACATCTCTGGGGTTGAGGCGTTCTTGATTGCGCCTTTTAAATTTTCGGAGAGCGACTCCCAGTAGGCAGGCTAGAAGGCATACTGCGAACACCACAGACAAAATGATGAGGCCAACCTCCAAGTGGAAATTCTGTGTTCCAGGAAAAGATTTCCCTGGAGACGGGGGAGAGAAGGGTAATTGGCTATAGGATCATTGTTTTTAATATTTAGCATAACCAATACCTAACAAGTAGCTCCTGATCCCGACCACATAGTTTTATAAGTCGCAAAGTGCTAAAACTAAAATACTTCATAATACCTGGCCAACGGCCCAGTCATTTAACCATTATTCACTTAGGCACAATAGGATTTTGAAAAAATTCCACTGAGAACCAACTTAATGCATCTGTGTGAAAAGTGTTTGTAAAATATAAAGTACTATATAAATCTGATACTATCCTTATTAAATTAAGATGTGATCTGTAAGGATGTTTTATCATCAAGCCCTTACAGACAGGTATTATGCTACAATATTCCTATGAGAAAGTGCTATCTGAGTTAAGACCAAATTATCCAATCTGTGGGCCTTCTCTTAAGTGTTATCTTGGATATCTATTGCTGTATTCTCATTGCTATTTTTACATCATGATTTATGCCTAGGAACCTATTCATTCAACTTTCTTTAACTCACGTATTCAACATTAATTCACTCACTTAAAACATTCACTCTTTGATTCACTCGCTCACCTAATCACACATTGACTCTCTGGCTCAGACATTATCACATCACCCATTCAAACATTTATGCATTCATTCACCTGAACACTCACATGTCACAGAGGCTTTCATCTTGTCTAGTGAGTTAAGTCAAAGTTTCTTAGTTGGATAGTGAAGGTCATAATTAAAAGATCCCAAAGCGATTATCCGGAGAAGGCAAAGGCACCCCACTCCAGTACTCTTGCCTGGAAAATCCCATGGACGGAGGAGCCTGGTGGGCTTCAGTCCATGGGGTCGCTGAGTCGGACACGACTGAGCGACTTCACTTTCACTTCTCACTTTCATGCATTGGAGAAGGAAATGGCAACCCACTCCAGTGTTCTTGCCTGGAGAATCCCAGGGACGGGGGAGCCTGGTGGGCTACCGTCTATGGGGTCACACAGAGTCGGACACGACTGAAGTGACTTAGCAGCAGCAGCAGCAGCAGCAAAGCGATTATCACCTCTGAATTTCAGACCCATTCCTAAGACATTATACAACCAAGCCCTGTTCTTCCCCATGAAGGTCATATTCTTTCCATGTTCCTGGCCCCTTCAGTCATCCAATCTCAAGCTGAATTTCCTTTATAAATTTCTCTGAACTCTCCAAATCCAAATTAATCAACAACTTGGCACATAATACTCCAAGGTACATGTCATTTGTAAGATAAAGTATAAAACTAACTATGTACAACATTAAATTATAAATATCATGCCTCCCTAATTAAATTAGAAATTCCTTAAGTAAATAAATTTTGTATTACAACTCTAATCTGGCAGAGTCTTCTGCAGATGAGAAACTTTTCATACTCTAGACATGATTTTTATGTGAATGCAGACATTTTTCATGGTCCATCCACTCTATTAATCACAGCTTAACTCACAAAGTTTAAAAGTTTATTCCATCAAGTACCCTTTTTAGTTTTAACCATTTAATATAAAATCTCTTTTATTATTCAATCCTATTTGCTTATCAGACTTTAACCTTTCTATAGACCTTAAGGTCCTCACCATAACTTTAAAAATTATGAATTATGCAACATGATCTTATATCAGCTTTTTGTTTGTTTTTGTTTTTATTTTTTCATTTTTCTGTCTCTCTCTCTTGCTAGTTAGCCATTTCTGGCCTTGGATGCTCCTCATAACCTCTCCTATAGTTTGTTTCTTTTTTATGTGAGTGTAAGATTGATTAAGGACACCTGTTAAAAATGTATTATATATTAAGAAAGTAAATTTGGCTTGGGCTGAATCTATAGACTAAGGTACATTAATATTTGTAGGGGCTTTGAGATGCAGTTTAGGGCTCATTTTATGGGGAAACAGTTTCGGAAGAGGACTGAAGTCCATATTGACTATAATATGGAGAAGATTCCACATAAACTGTAAGGTTGAGGTGAAATCTCACCCAGCCTCAAGTTGCAGTGACAAGTCACTGGGCATCTGATACAGGATAATGGCTTTGTCTCCTTCCTCTTAAGAAGGAAAGGTATTCCTCTCAGAAGGTATTCCTCCATTTCCCTCCCTACATGCTCAACATAGAGACAAGTCCCTAATAAGCACAACAGTTTTAGAAATTATGATCTCATAGATCCTTTCAGAAAAAGGTATCAGGAGCTACTCACCTTCTCATGACAGCAGGAGACATCTGGTCTGCCAGATCGTCCCCATAGTAGATGGCACCCTGCTCACTTTCCCCAATATGCCCATCCTCCTTATAGATTCCAAAAGGCCATGCCTTTCTCTTCCTCACTGGACCTAACTTCCTTGTCACCCATTGTTCAAAGAGCAGGAGGAAAGCCTTGTGGCTACTCATATCTTTAACCCACAAAGAACCAGGATAAGACTAACTAAAACCTTTCATCTAGCAATAGGAAAGTCCATGGAAACCTTTAGTAGGCAGCTGGGCTGTGATGTTCCTGTTGCACCAGTCCCCTTGGCAGCACTCCACAGCCTGGCCAGGTGACGGCGGGGTCTTACAGGTCATCTTCCCCTGCTCGTAGACCTGGAAGCAGCCTTTCTGGTAGACGTGGAAGCCATCATTTATGCTCAGCGAGGAAAAGCACTGCTGGCCTTCACAGTGGTCCTCACTCCCGCAGGAGAGGCCTTCACACACACACATGTAAAGTTTGGGGTTTACCTTGGGCTTCTCATCTGCAAAGTGGGGAGAGAAAGGAAGACAAACAAACAAAAATCACTGTGTGGGTTGTAACCCCACTGGGTGAATCATGCAGTCTCTCCAAGACCAATACAAACATGAACTGAACAGCAAGTCAGGTGAAGCATCACCACTGGTCATGATCTTACATCTCTCATCTGACCAACCACCAAATAATAATCACCTCTCAAGATGTGAGTGTGTTTCTATAAGCTGGGTGTGCTTTCAGATCCTACTAGGCTGAAGAACGGTTGTCATCTGTTACAGGCTTCTGAAAACGGACTTCTCCCATTGTGGCTTTCAAGGTATCTTTGGTTTGGTGGGCTCTCATACCCTAGTTCTTGAATCAGAATGTTTTTACCAGAACAGGAGACTCTTGAGAGTCCCTTGGACTGCAAGGAGATCCAACCAGTCCATTCTGAAGGAGATCAACCCTGGGATTTCTTTGGAAGGAATGATGCTAAAGTTGAAACTCCCATACTTTGGCCACCTCATGCGAAGAGTTGACTCATTGGAAAAGACTCTGATGCTGGGAGAGATTGGGGGCAGGAGGAGAAGGGGACAACTGAGGACAAGATGGCTGGATGGCATCACGGACTCGATGGACGTGAGTCTGAGTGAACTCCGGGAGTTGGTGATGGACAGGAAGGCCTGGCGTGCTGTGATTCATGGGGTCGCAAAGAGTCGGACACGACTGAGCGACTGAGCTGAGCTGAATGCTCATTACTTTTATTTTTTGTAGAAGAGGCTCCTAGATACATGGCATCTGCTAATACCAGCTCCTGCTAGCTGCATACAAAACCCCGTCAACTACTCACACAAGGGCAGCTGATGTTCCTGCCATCACCTGTCTGCTTCAGAAACACAACAGTACAGGAAGAGCTCACAAAGGTGCACAGTCTATAATTACATATCCATATTATCGATAGTTTCACTTAGATGTCTAGATTAATTTTTCTGTAGGAGAACACTTAAGTTTTTACATTAATTACTATGGGAATTCATCACTGCTAAAACATTTTCAACTGGCAGAAAAAAAAAATTGGCACTAATTATTGAGGATGGAGGCACAAAAAGACAAAGGGAACAGAACAGTGTTTGAACAGTAAAGTAACAAGTGGGACTAAAGGAAAAGCCTACACAGGTTGGTCCAAGGCACAAGACAGATCATCAGTGAAGCATACCTCACCAGACCTCCTAATTGTCTCTTTCTGAAAACACTCATTTGCAGTTTCATCTTTCAAATCACTTTTTTCTTTCCTGTGTTAGAATAATTAGTTCAGACTTGCTGGTACCAACAGTTTCCACTAGTGGAGAAGGAAAGTGAAGACAGCATATAAACAGCCAATTCCTGGAGGCCCCTGATTAGTCTGCTGAGGCCACTTTGACCAAAGCACTGTTCATATAAAGGGGTGTCGCCTTTCAAAACCCCCTGAAGGTCTGGAGAACACACAGGCTGCCTTCTAGTCCCTGAACCCTCTGTGGCAGCAGGTCAGTGAGAGAACGGCTTCCTTCTTAAAATAACAGGTCGGATGGCTATGCTTTCAAGAGGAGACCTTAAGGTAAGGTCTTTGAAAATGTCAAGTTCATTTACACAGATTTGTGTGGGTATGTGTAGAGGTGTGGGTTATCTCAAAAAGAGAGAAGCGTTCTTCATCTTTCTTCTTCCCTCTTCAAAGCAGTGAAAAATAGTTCACTGCCCACTGTAATGTGGGTGCCTCGTCCCACGGAGTAAGCGCATACAGACACACAGACACAAGCTTTCTATTTATAATTGCCTTGCTAGGTCTTTTGAAAACCACAAGGGGCTCATCCAAGAGCAGAGACATGCCCGAAAGCAGAAAATCCAAAATAGCCGCTGACAGTGTATGTATGTCACCAGACTCACCCCCAAGGAGCAAGAGCCCTCAGACATTTTTAATGAGCAATAACGCTAATGAGCCGAGGGGTAGTCTTTTATTTTTCCTTGCCTAGAGAAATCCAAGAGAAATTCCAGCACCAATCTATTTCTACGAGGATGAGAAACATATATATCTGTTGACATAATCCAGCAAAAAGTTTACTCTTGCCAAAAGCAAGTTGAAAGATAATATTTCTAGGGAGTCTAGACATGCTTGCCACTCTCGGATGGCACAAAGCTGTGCTGAGAGCTGCCAACTATGCTGCCCAACAGGTGATGGCTCTCTGGAGGGAAATGGATGGGTGGGGTGAGGCGCAGGGTTAGTGGTGTCACACTGATTTGCGATCAGAGCTGAGAATTTAAAAGTGAATGTTGAAAAGCTGTTGAGTAATGTAATTTATGTAAATGTGAAACACAAATGTGTCTTTTAAGACCCTAAATAATTTTTAAAGGTCATGGATATCCAAAACTACATACTGAACACATTAAAGAGGTTGGATCTGTTGATGCTGGGTTGGGGAAGAGGGCTTGAAGGGGAAAAACGAAAATAAGACAGGAGAGGAGCTGGCCACAGACTGATAATGAATAGAGGAGGATGAATCATTTACTTGCTACATGTACGGTCTGCCAGGAACAACAACCACCACCCCAGGCCATAGAGGGCTCACTCATCACTGATTCTATGGAAACAGATGGTTCAGGGTACCAAAGAATTAATCGCACTTGGTGGTTCTAATTAAAAAAAAAAAAGTCAATTAAAAGAAATAAGTAATGACAATAATTTCTCTAATGTGCCTTCAGAGTGAACTCAGTTCTTAAAGTCAGAGCCCAAACTCTAGGTGCACAGGCACAAGATGTCTCCTGCCTTGCCAAGGTCTGGCTTTTGAAAGGACATGGGGATGGTCTGACAGATGTTTAAATTGTGACTTAGAGAATATTGCCAGAAGTGAGCAGCCTCAAGTACATACCATCTTTAGCAAGATTCAGCCCACTAAGCTTAAAGCTCAACATTCAGAAAACAAAGATCATGGCATCCGGTCCCATCACTTCATGGGAAATAGATGGGGAAACAGTGGAAACAGTGTCAGACTTTATTTTCTGGGGCTCCAAAATCACTGCATACGGTGACTGCAGCCATGAAATTAAAAGACGCTTACTCCTTGGAAGAAAAGTTATGACCAACCTAGATAGTATTTTCAAAAGCAGAGACATTACTTTGCCGACTAAGGTCCGTCTAGTCAAGGCTATGGTTTTTCCTGTGGTCATTTATGGATGTGAGAGTTGGACTGTGAAGAAGGCTGAGTGCCGAAGAATTGATGGTTTTGAACTGTGGTGTTGGAGAAGACTCTTGAGAGTCCCTTGGACTGTAAGGAGGTCCAGCCAGTCCACTCTAAAGGAGATCAGCCCTGGGATTTCTTTGGAAGAAATGATGCTAAAGCTGAAACTCCAGTACTTTGGCCACCTCATGAGAAGAGTTGACTCATTGGAAAAGACTCCGATGCTGGGAGGGATTGGGGGCAGGAGGAGAAGGGGACGACAGAGGGTAAGATGGCTGGATGGCATCACGGACTCGATGGACGTGAGTCTGAGTGGGCTCCGGGAGATGGTGATGAACAGGGAGACCTGGCGTGTTGCGATTCATGGGGTCGCAAAGAATTGGACACGACTGAGCGACTGAACTGAACTGAACTGAGACCCAATCCTGCAGTGCATCCAGGCATAACTGGGCACAGATCTTAATCAGATTTTATCCTGTGGGGTCATACTCTTAAGTTAAAAACCAAGGTTTTCAGATCTTCCCTGCTACAATCAGAAAAAAGGAAAAAAGAAGGAAGACAATTCTTAACTCTACGTAATAATTAACTCAGTCTCTGATATGGGACCATGAGTTCAGTTCAGCAGTTAGCAAATGGGAAAGTATAAAAACTCCACCAACTCTGCTTCCTATTTTGCTTTTTGCCAACATTTACTTTTCTTAATTTGTGAATTCCCATATAACTGATTAGCAGAGCCCTTAGTGAATCAGGTTTTCTTATACAGCCAAATATAAAGACCTTAAATTCACAAGAATATAAGAATGACCCCGTGCACCCCCACACACATCTACACCAGACCCAAACATTAGTTAAACGCCACTTTGGCAATCTTATCCAACAGAGTAGATCAACCTAAGAGACCCGAAGAGGATTTTCTGAGCCAGGATCACTAATTCAACAAAGCAGGTAAAAAGCAAGGTAGTACCATTTTCAGATCTTAATATTCACAATTCTAAGAAACACAGCAGGCCCCCGAATGCCTGTGACTCACTGTTTTCATCTTGTTAAAATTTAGGAATAACCGTAACATGTGTAGGCCTGGGATATCTTATTTGGAGTAGGCTGGTGGGGTGGGGAAGTGTGAGAATTATCACAAAGCCCTTTTTAGGGCCACAAACAAGGGTCTGTGGACCTCTAATCTCTCAGACTGAGATATAAATACACTACACATCAGGGAACACCGAGGAAGGATAATCACCTTCTGTGACTGATTTTCAACAGTCCAGCCAGGAAGCACCACATCTGATATGAAGCATTTTACACTTGCCTGTGCAAATAACCAGGAAGTGCCCTGGCAGAAGGCAGTCAGTCTACTCTACCTAATTGACGCTCATTTAAATAATTGAGTAATTGAAACGTCAAGCCAGAGGTATTCCCTCTGTGCAGAGCTCACCCACACTGTTTGTTCTAAAGGCACCTCCCAGCATTACTCAGTGTTATGGCTGGCACCCTGTGCCCTCTGGAGCCCCAGAACCAGGCCTGTGTGAACACACTGGCAGCCCACGTCTGGCTGGGAGCAGCAGGGAGTCCTCGGCGCCACCTGGAAGGATCCGGGGCTGGCTCTGCAACCACAGGCTCAGGCTGGGGATCCCAGGGGTTCACCAAGGCCGAATCTTTTAAAAGATTCTCCTTGTTCTGGGCAATACCCAGCTCACCATCTGGACACACCTACTCTCACAGCCTAATCCTGGATTGGCAGAGAAAGAGGCAGAGCAGAGCATCGTGGATTTTCTAAGACTGTCCACAATTTGGGATGATCTTGTGCCTCAGAGTAAGAGGACCCACATTCATGTCTTAAGTGGGACTTGAGCCACCTATGCACACTATGAAGGGATTTCCATGTTCTCCTGCCCACCTGCCCAGTCATGCACTCCAAAATGCTCTAAGGCATTTCAGTTGATGATCATTCTTAATGGTGCACAAAACCCCACGTTTCCCACTGAAGTCTTTGACATAGAAGACAAATGAGAAAATGCTCCAAGTCAACCAGCCTGTAACTGTGATCCCAGGAATCAGCAAAAGGAACAGCTGAATTTCTTACAAACTCACCTCAGAGTGGCACAAACAACACTGTAATGATTAGACTACTGTCTATTAGACTATTGTCCAATATCTCAGAACTTTATAGGCTAAAAAAGGAACCCCAAACATCCGTGGACTTCTTCCAACAGTATAAACAGTTCATTCATTTGAAATGACAGCTTCTATTAGGCTCATAGATATGGGAGGCCTTCCATCAGCTCCTAATCCGAGAGTGCATTATGGCACCTTTCCAGAATCTTCAGCATTTGAGATCTCTGGCATTAAACAAAGGCTTACGGAAGGATTTTGCAATGCCAGGTATCACTGCCAGCAAGCCTGCTCCTGAGACAGAAACACAAAGGTCTGTCCAGACTGCCTAGTGAAGGGCATTTGATGGTCTGGCAAGAAAGCAGGCTATATGCTTGGAAATAAAAGGCACCCAGGTGTCTAAATGCTCTCATTATAAAACATCCACTTAGGGAACCCAAATCATTTTTTTTTTAACTTGAACAGAGAAATTGATATTTGGTAAAGTTTTACAGGAGAAGGAAATGGCAACCCACTCCAGTGTTCTTGCCTGGAGAATCCCAGGGACGGGGGAGCCTGGTGGGCTACCGTCTATGGGGTCACACAGAGTCGGACACGACTGAAGTGACTTAGCAGCAGCAGTAGCAAAGTTTTACAAGCCAAAAAGAAAATAGGAATAGGGGCAATTGAATAGGATCACATATAAATTAGAATAACGACAATAAAAAATAAAAGTAGGGTTTCCACAATTTTGAACTCACGATGCCTCCACTCTAAATGTGCCCTTTCTCCAGGGTTCCCTCACTGAGCTAATGGTGCCCCCATTTCAGATCTACAAGCCTGACTCCATGACCCTCAAAAGGGAGATACACAGGGAATTCCCAGCGGTTAGGACTCGGTGCTTCCACTGCTGGGGCCCAGGTTCAATCCTTGGTCAGGGAACTAAGATCCCACAAGCTGTGACCCTGTCTCCCTCAAAAACGGGGGGAGACACAGTGGGCACCCTGCCCTGGCTGACCTGCTCTCCACCTTTCCGGCCTCACCTCTGATCCCCTTGGTTCTGGGAAGGGTTCCTCCTGCTTCAGGGGCCCAGGTCTGCTAGGTATGGAATTCCCCACCACGGGATGCTGGGCTTCCTTCCTGAGGACACCCCCCCACCCAGTCTGTGCCCATCTTCCCTTCAGATCTCACCTCATTCTCCTCAGAGGAGCCTTTGTTCACACCCCCAAGTGTAAAGCAGGAGCCCCTATCTACACTCACACACACGTGTCTGCACGGCTGTTCCACTTCCAAGTCTCCCCTCCAGACTGTGCACCCCATGAGGGGAGGAGCTGAGCCCACTCAGCTTGCCCTTAGGCTCACCACAACTGCCTCAGGCCCTGGCGGGAGGACACGCCTGATGAACGTTTAGCTCCAGAAAGCATTTTCCCTTCACAGACAGGATTTAGAGGTGGGAAGAGACATGATGCTGGTTTCCAGAGCAGACTGAGCCTATAAAGTCTTTAAATGTCAGCAGAGATCTTCAGGCAAGGCTTAGTCACCGAGCCAGCGTGTCTGTGCAAACCCCTTCTCCCTGCAGGAGCTCGCCACAGCGTCACAGCTGCTCACCTGCTTGGGCTTACAAGTGTGGAGAATCGGTACTTTTTGTGGTATGGTAGGTTTTCTGTTTGCTTGTTTGTGTGTGTTGGAAGAAAGAAGTAAAATGCAAGAGTTCTGAAAACAAGGAATTATTTAATATAGCAAGAGAAGAGCAGGGCTTTTATGGGAGGTCCTTCCAGCCTCTATGAGACTATGGTGATCAGAATGATCAAAACACGAATGCCCTGGCTCTAGTCAGCTTAGAAAGGTCTTGCAGGACTTGCCTGCTCAGCAGGGAAAGGATGCGCCTGGTCTCTGCTACCATTTTTCTCCTATCAGTGAAAATAATGGCATTTTCAGCAGGGAGTGAGGAAGAGTGAATTACATCATTTTCCCCTTCTTGCTCTGCTGAAGGTGATAAGGATTCCTAAGTCACCCTGCATTTGAACTGCTGAAGCTGGGGGGGTAGGGGAGAGTTCCATCTGTTTATTTTGTGTCTGGGCTGACTCCTTGTCTCTGAAATAATCCCTGTAAATGAAGTCTATTGCAGCAGGAGCCACACCTTTTATTTCAAAGCCAAAAACTCAGTCTGTGTTTAAATGACTAACAAGTTAAAGAGCATTGTGGGGTATTGACCTAAGACAATACTGGTCTGTCTCTTCCGTGATTTTTATGATTTTACAAACACAGCAAAGACTTAGCTTTAACATGTGTGCCATGTCTGTGAAGCAACTCCTTCATAGGGGAGAAATACGGGGGTCATATTTAATCTTTCTTCACTTTGTCTCCAAACTTCTTGAATTGGCGCTTCATATAAACAAATGATTACCAGGCCTAACACAAACAGCAGCAACGCAAAGTACCTACTGAGGAATTCTTTCCAAGACAATATACCCCTACTCTGCCCCATGTATTATTGACAATTCTTTCATCTAAGTGAAGCTCCTATTGTTGGGAGAGTAACAGAGAGGACCACAGGCTGAAGGAGGGGGAAAATGCACTGGGGAATTATAAACACTTCAGAGAAGTCATTTCCTGTTTAGATTCAGGAGAGTCAGTGACGTGGTATCATCTATAGCATAATATGCTTGAAGCTCTGTTCACAACGTGGGAAGAGATGTTCCTGACTCATTTGGGTTGTCTCCACCACCCCTTAGGATAGATATCTGGGGGGTGCATGGCTGCTCCAGCGAGGGTTTCCTACGCAGGCTCTACACTGAAAATATACTGCATGGGACCAGACAGCAAAGAAGGGCCAACAGAGCTCCTACTTCTGTTCCCCTCCAGAGCCCATGACCTTCTTCTCTGGGAATCAGGGACAGAGCCTCCAAGGTCGCCAATCTCTGCTTACCATCAGCCAGCTGCCACCACACCCCCACTCCCTTTCCGGAAGCTTTCAAATCAGAGATAAACCCTTCAAAAGATGGGCAGTGCTCCAGTTTGTTAACAACAGTCTTAGACTGCCAGCCTCTAGGTATTGTGACACCCAGAGCTCAAGGCAAAAACATCTAGAAGTAGTTAAATCCAGCTAAATTCCTCCTCTCAAGCTCCCTACCCTATCCCATCCCAGAGAAAAGCAGAGATGACATATTTTCTAGACTCTCTTCTTTCCAGCCCAAATGAAGCCAAAGAGATCAAAATACCCAAGGGGGAAAAAACTGGAGCATAGCCCAAACCTCTGACATTGCTGCTTTCCTGTCCCCCAATTTTCCAATCACGTCCCAAGGTCCTGTAGGTTCACAGCTCCAGGGAAGGTCAAAGAAAGAAGGAATCCCATGACTACAAGCTCTGTGCATCTGTATTATAATGTGATCTTTGCTTTGTCTATCTTTATTAGCCCAAGTCTAAAAATGAATACAGTCCACAAGAATTCATGAACTCCTAAATTCAACATACTTAAAACTGGCTTCCTCATCATAGACTGAAGATCCTACAAGTCACCATGAAAAAAGCTGAGTGTGGGTCATTTTCAGTTTATTGTTTCTTACTCCCAAGCCCACAGAAAGGGTCCAGGTGCCTACACTGTAGGTGGAAACAGAAAGCCTTTCTTCAGAGTGCTGTGAACCAGAACTGGCTTCTCAAACACACATTCCACACCCCCTCACCGCCCCCCTCCCCAGCTCTGCGGCACAGCACGCCATTCCCAACTTCCATGATAATCTTGGACCTTGGCAGGAGAAAGGCAGCTAAATCCGAGATGTGTCACGAGGCCACTGGCTGGGGAGCAAGAATATCTAAACACAAACCAAGGCAAGAGCAACAGGCCAGGGTTTCTGCAGAGTCCCTTTGGCTTCCGTGTCTGCAGAGCACCAACAGCCTAAAGATAACCCTCGTCTCTAAGAAGGGGCACTTTTAAATAGTAGCTTTAGGACTACCAGTCACTTTAGAAGTTTTTCCTTTCAGAGCCTGCTTCCATCCACGCCGGCGTGCCAAGCCTGCCCAACGATGGCAAGCCCGCAGCAGAGATGAAAGCCCAGAAGGAAATGGAAAGAGTCCCAAAGGGAAACAGACAGCTCCTAACATGCTGGGATGATATTCTGTGCCCACATTTGGACTGCTGAGAAAGAATAACCTAGCAAAGAGACACCTTGTAGAAGTGATCCACTGACAAGTCACGGGGGATTGATGAGCAGGTAAAAAATCAAGCAAAATAGTTTAACTCCATGTCTCCCGCTTTCTCAAACTGTTAGCACACCATGATGGCTGCTGTCCAGGGTTTTTTTTAGGAAAGCCTTTCCCTCCAAGAGGAAACAGACCTCTCCATTTGTCAGACCCCGTTTGGCTGAGCAAGGAGAAGTGTGTGGCATCTTCAGCACATACCATCCATACGCAGTCACGGTGGCCACTCACTAGCCACGACAGTGCCCAGTGGAACCGCTCAGAAGAGCGTGCTCCTTTTTTGTTTCCTTTTAAGCCAGGGCCAAAGTTCCCAAGATCTTCCTAAGAACCACTGAGATCCACTCAGCCCTTCACCTTAGCCAGCAGGGGAGCCCACGCTGTCCTAAATGGCAGTCGGCCCGGGGCTGGTGTACAAGGGACAGGTGCACAGTGGGCTATTTTCAGCTGCTATCAGCGCAATCACGAGCCGCACATGCTCAGTAGACAGGCAAGTTTTGGTTGCCTTTCCAACCCTGGGCAGCCAAGACATACACCTTTCACAGCTGCCAGGGCAACCAGCAGCCTGGTCCTCCTCCCAAGACGGGAGCAATGAAAACAGTGTAACCTGGCCAGCCACCATGCCAGCCAGCCAACAAGCAAGCTGCACCTCTCATGTCCCTGCCCGGGTTATTCTGAGCTGGGCTTACTGACACTCCATGGCAACACAGGAACAAAGGGCCAGCTAGAGAGGGATTTAAATATCTCACAAAAGTTGCTAGAAAAGTCAGCAGCTCGGCCTTCTGTTTCCATAATAAAAGTAGCGGTGGAATTATTGTTAGCTTATTGTCGTTTGCTGTTGTTAGAATGTGTGTGCTGCTACCGAAAAGCTCTTCTCTCGGAACTAAGGGTTTTGTTTTTGTTTTGTTTTTGTTTTGTTGGCCACAATCAAGTTGCTATAGTTGGGATGCCTTTGAAAAGGCAGCACGTGGGCCTGTCTGCCCAAACCCTGCAGGAGGACTAGTTGTTCCCTGTCCCTTCACCTCTCATCTCGCTGTATGTAGCCTGTGGTCCACTTCTACCACACAATTCCTTCAAAACACACAAACTGCGCCTAATTAATCTTTCAGTGGGCTTCCCAGGTGGCTCCGTAGCAAAGAATACACCTGCCAATGCAGGAGACATGGGTTCCATCCCTGGGTCGGGGAGATCCCCTGGAGAAGGAAATGGCAACCCACTCCAGTATCTTGCCTGGAGAATCCCATGGACAGAGGAGCCTGCTGGGCTATAGTTCAATAGGACTGCAAGAGAGTCAGACACGGCGTAGCAACTACACAACAATCCTTCAATAGCTCTCAGTGCCCTCAAGATCCAAAACAAACACTTCATGCACAAGGCCCTGCCAGGCTACTTAGGGCCTCAACTCCCCACCCGAATGCCTTCAGGCTGCTCTGCCCTGCTGGACCTCTAGGCCGTGTCTCCCATCCACCCACTTCTCTGGACTTGGCCCTTCCCCTGTTTAAAAGTCCTCCTCAGTTCTTCCTTTGCTGGTCTAATGCCTGTCCATCCTTCCAAACCCAGCCTCCCTGGACCGCTGTCCCCAGTCCCAGCCCCATGTGCCATGCAGACTCTTCCTGCTGACACCCCAGTATGGTGCTGTAACCTGTGTCTCCTCCAACTAGATTCTGACTCTGACAGCAGGAACCCCTTTCCAGGTATGTTGACATCACCAGATCCTTGGCCTCATGCTAATCCAACAGCTAAAAGAATGTTAAGACTGGTTCTCTTTTCCCAAACTTGGAATAAATTCTTTGAAAGGATACGCTTTCCTGTCCTGTCCCCAATCCAGATCAGTTCCTTGGTCGCTTATAATATTATCTTTTTAATATTATTATAATTATGCATTTGTCAAATATTCACTGAGCACCAACTACATGCCAGGCACTGTCTCAGACACTAGAGAGAAAACAAAGACCACCGCCAAGTTCCAACCTCTCTCACCCTAGGGCTCACTTTGCACAGATGACCCCTCACCACCTCCCTGTTACTGTCCCACATGGCACTGCAGATAATGGCGCTTAACAGGTAAGATAATTCACATTCAGAAACACAGTAAAAAGGAAGAAGATGGCTCGTGACAGTGTTTGATGCTCTTCCGAGAAAGGCTTGATTCCTATGCAGGCCAAGAGTCTTCCTTTCAGAAGGCACTCTGACTAGCAATACCATTTAATTACCAAAATTGACAGCAGGAACCCCTTTCCAGGTATGTTGACATCACCAGATCCTTGGCCTCATGCTAATCCAACAGCTAAAAGAATGTTAAGACTGGTTCTCTTTTCCCAAACTTGGAATAAATTCTTTGAAAGGATACGCTTTCCTGTCCTGTCCCCAATCCAGATCAGTTCCTTGGTCGCTTATAATATTATCTTTTTAATATTATGATAATTATGCATTTGTCAAATATTCACTGAGCACCAACTACATGCCAGGCACTGTCTCAGACACTAGAGAGAAAACAAAGACCACCGCCAAGTTCCAACCTCTCTCACCCTAGGGCTCACTTTGCACAGATGACCCCTCACCACCTCCCTGTTACTGTCCCACATGGCACTGCAGATAATGGCGCTTAACAGGTAAGATAATTCACATTCAGAAACACAGTAAAAAGGAAGAAGATGGCTCGTGACAGTGTTTGATGCTCTTCCGAGAAAGGCTTGATTCCTATGCAGGCCAAGAGTCTTCCTTTCAGAAGGCACTCTGACTAGCAATACCATTTAATTACCAAAAATTACCCTCAGTTCAGTTCAGTTCAGTTGCTCAGTCGTGTCCGACTCTTTGCGACCCCATGAATTACAGCACACCAGGCCTCCCTGTCCATCACCAACTCCCGGAGTTCACTCAGACTCACGTCCATCGAGTCCGTGATGCCATCCAGCCATCTCATCCTCTGTCATCCCCTTCTCCTCCTGCCCCCAATCCCTCCCAGCATCAAAGTCTTTTCCAATGAGTCAGCTCTTCCTACACCTTAGCAAAACTGCCTGTTTGAAGCTCATGAAATAGGAAATGATGTGAATGGTCGCAAAGAGTCACGTCCATCGAGTCCGTGATGCCATCCAGCCATCTCATCCTCTGTCATCCCCTTCTCCTCCTGCCCCCAATCCCTCCCAGCATCAAAGTCTTTTCCAATGAGTCAGCTCTTCCTACACCTTAGCAAAACTGCCTGTTTGAAGCTCATGAAATAGGAAATGATGTGAAAGATAAACAGAAGACATGAGTGTTTAACTCTACACGGCATTCTGCAGCATTATATATTTCACAGGAGTTTAAACTGGACTATTTGTTTTGCTTTCTCTATTTTTTACAACTTTCCTGAATGGGTCTGATTTATTATTATTATTTGGAGGGAAGAATTTTGTATTGGCTTGGTGTAAATATCAGAATTCAGAAAATAAACAAATTCAGCAAATAAAAAATACAAGAGGCTACTCCCTGTTCCAAGTCATCATTTGAATTAAAAAATATAGGTAGGGGTTTTTGTTTTTGCTTTAAGGTGTATTTCACCACCCCCTTCCAAGAGGAACTTCTCATTCTCCCTCCTGTTCCTTCTTTCCTTCCCACATCCCGCAAATATACATATCCTCAGAAAGTCCATGCTCCACTCTAACCTGTAACAAAGAATTAGATGCAGCATTGTGGAGGATCTAGGAAACACCCAGCTCTGCAGAGCTCAGATTCAGCTGATTAGAATCAGGCAGCAGCTGTTCCAGTGTTACCACCACGGCTGAGAAGGCACAAATGTAAACTTCCCTCTTCCTGTCAACTCGCTGGCCTGCAGAGAGCGAATGGCAGGCTACATAAAGTTGTAAAATAATAATAATAATAAAAGGTCTGGAGCAACACTGTTGGAGACTGTCTGGGTTAGCTGTCAGAGTTTTCACCTGAGGGCAGCAAGGACTTCCGAGCAATATGAGCTCTTGGGAGCAGAGGGGAGCTGTCTTTCTTAAACTGTGGGTTATGACCCATTCTGGGTAGGCAAATCGATTTAGCAGTTCAAGAGAAGGTTTCTTTCTGTCTAAATGAAATAAAACTAAATAGAATAAAAAAAGAGGAGAAACAGGAGTACATTAAACATGGAGTGATAGCTCTTTCAGGAAATTTTCTTTTCAGATGTGTGTGAGTCCTCCTCCATGATGTTTCTAAATGCAGGTGCACTGGGTCCAACTCTAAAGTGTTTCTGCCTGTGAGTCAGGGAAGATCTTGAAGGTTGCCCCGCCCTGTGCCTTACACTATCTTGGAATCGACAAGAGTTCTGAGTAATTACAACTACTGCATATAACCATTAGCAGGGGAAGTTGCCTGAGGTCATGCTAGATGGCAGAAGGAGGTTCTCAGCAGTATTTGGAGAGTTACAAATTAATTTTTTTTTAATTTTTAATTTTTTACTGAAGTGTGGTTTCTGGTATCCAGCAAAGTGATTCAGTTATACATACATGTATATGCTTTCTCATATTCTTTTCCACTATGGTTTATTACAGGACACTGAATATAATAATTCCCTGTGTTATACAGTAGGACCTTGTTTATCTAATTTTATATATAGTAGTTTGTATCTGCTAATCCCAAACTCCTAATTTACCCCTCTCCTATGCCCTTTCCCCTTACAAATTAATTTTTTAACGTGTTTTGTTTTCCTTGGTGTTTACTTTTCAAAAGCAAAACTTAGCACACATGACATGCCTACCCATCTCCTGCTTCCCCAGTTTTTCCATGAGGAGGAGATGGCATCCACGTTCTTCCCCCTTGAGACCGATCTCTGAGAGAGAGAAGCGTGGACACTGTTGCACTGCCCACTCACTGTTGACCACAGGAAACCATTTAATGAGCTAGGACCTTGGATTTGCTTTCCCATCTGTTCAATATCTGACTCTGATTGAATTTTCAAGTCCGTTCCACACCCTACCACTAACTTCTTTCATATAAATGCATTGAATATGAGCATTTTATAATGTTCACTAGGAAAAAAAAAAAAAAAGGATGTGGCTTTAGTTTAACTACATACAGCTGAAACAAACATTCCCCAGGAAGGAAAAGCTGAAAGGAAGCTTTGTCACAGCTCACCTTGCATCAATAATACACTCACTCTGGTAGGTGAGAAAACGTGACAGTAAAGAAGTGGTATCTTGAACGTGCATAGCTTCATCTGATATTTACATTTTAGGTCCTCATGACTAACAGCTCAGTGCATCTCATCTCTCTTCCCAACAAATCACTCATATGATGATGTGTTAAAAAAAAAAAAAGATTTTATTCTGAATAAAAGGAATAAATTATAGTAATGAGAAATGAGAGCAACAAATTTAATACAGAGACATTTCTCTTACATTCATTCACCCCTTCACAAACTTCCTGCACTCTCAATAATGAGAAATTCAAAGAAAGGCTTATTCTATTCTTCACCCCCAGTGGCAAAGAGGGGCACCTTTGTTGACCCTAACAAAAAGTCTATTGAAGTGATCTCCTTCCTTCCCTCACTGGGTAATTGGGCTGGAAAGTCTGAGTAGTGATGGCTTTGGAAATACTAAAATCAAGTCAACCCAGAAAATATTTTAGTCCTTAGCAATCTTCTCCAGGACAGGCCAGAATCTCTTACGGCAACAAAACTTGCTGTAATAAAATCTAACTATGGCTTGCAAATGTAACAAAATGTGGGTCATCTTAGCTTTGAAATATTTTTGAAGAAGCAGTATGGTATTCCACTCCAAGTTATTTGTGTCATGCTCATCCCTGCAGAAGCTCATGGGGACAAAGGTAAAACCAAACAAGGAGTTTCTGGGACAAAAATGGCCTTCTCCCGGGTGGCATGATAGCAGTATTAGAGCATGATTAGTCTTATTAATGGGAAGGAAAAGGAAGGATATACGAGTAATTAGGACTCAAGTGCTCTTCTCTACGAGAGCAAATAAAACTCTTCCTGCAGCTGGAGTTGTATATATAATGAATGTGAAAAATGAATACTAGTATGAGAGAGAAATAAAAAATACAAACCCAGGTAAAAGGAACTCATTCACTATTATGATCTCTCAAGTCAGCCTGTCATATAGACTGGATTGAGCTGGTTCCACCATGTGCCAGATACAGTGTCAGTGGATGTAGCTAATTTAGGGTACAAAAAAATGCAAAATTCTGAAGAAGACTGATAATGACAAACTCTTGAACACTATTCCTCAAAGTATGCGTGAGTGCTAAGCAGCTTTTCTTGTGTGCGGCTCTTTGTGACCCCATGGACTGTAGCCCACCAAGCCCCTCTGTCCATGGGATTCTCCAGGCAAGAATACTACCGTGGGTTGCCACGCCTTCCTCCAGAGGATCTTTCTGACCCAGGGATCGAACTTAGGTCTCCCCCGCATTGCAGCCACCAGGGAGGCCCGGTTCAAGCTGTATAATCTTAAGCAATAGTCTAGATCAATTCAGAAGCACATTCCCACTAACCTATTTCATTAGGGTAATGGTAGGGATTATGGGGAAATAATATATATAAAACAGCCTAACATCTGACACATACTAACCACTCGATAAATAGTACCTATAAGTCATTTAAAAAGTGTGTATTTAAAAAGTATTTTCCAGACTCATGAGGTCTTTTTGGCCCCAGAGTATTGAGGATTCCATAGCAATTGAAAATGTTCTAAAGCAGGGGTCTCCAACCTCCTGGATCTAATGTCTGAAGATCTGAAGTGGAGCTGATGAAATAATAATTGAAATAAAGTGCCCAATAAATGTAATGTGCTTGAATCATCTTGAAACCATCCTCAGCCCACCTCAACACCATCTGTGGGAAAACTATCTTCCATGAAAGTGGTCCCTGGTGCCAAAAAAGGTTGGGGAACAAGTCAAACTTTGCCAAAATCACTGTTTGGGACCTGTTATTTAAAATGTTATCACTATATCTAATCAATGTTTAAGAGACATTTGGGAGTATTTTGGTAGATAAAAGGAAAGAACCTTTGTTTTTTCTGTTTGTCTTTAGTAGACTAAGAGAAGTACAATACCCAACAACATATATTAGAACAAAATCTCTCTGATTTTATTTATGCACCAAGAATGCCATCTAGCTCCACTGAACCCAATTAATATGGTGCCATAGCTACTCTAATACAAACATCAAGCGTGGGTTCATTTCCTTGGTCATCTAAAACCCTGCACAAGACAATCTATGAGGCTCATATAAAGCTTTTAGTTCTCTTCCCTATTATTTACCTCTTTCAGTTAAGTATTTTGTACTTAACATTTACTTTATGACTAATGTTGAGTATATTAGAGTGTATTACAATTAAGGTTCTCAGTGGTGTTTTAAAATTTTTTTCTAGTAAACATGCAAAAACAAAGAATCTTTTCATAGAATATGCTGTTGATAGTTAACAAGGAGTTGAGTCATAGAAGGAAGCAAGACTAATATGATTAGCACACTCTAGGTTATAGCTGGATATAGTGTTTGGTTTTTTTTTTAAAAGCTATTGTAACTAAAGGATGATGTGTTTTTTCCATACTTATAAACATCCTAGTGGTGGTGTTATATTCAATAGCAAAACCTTAGTGGCATCCATTTCCATTTCAGCCAGACTAACACATTTCATTACAGATCTTCACTGTGGCATTAAGACGTCATTTGCTTGATTCTTTGGGCAGCTTAAGAGCTTAAAGCAGGAAAAAACAACCAATGGCTGAATTGCTAATACTTTTTCATAACGGCCCTTTTCACTTCCTCTTCCCGCATTCGTTCTCCACTTCTTCTCTATTCATACTACATTTCTACCTCAATTTCTTTTCCGTGCTCTTTTTTTTCTATTGTGCCTACACCATGAGTCCAACCAGGACAGCGCGTGAAACTTGAAGGACTGCCCTACCATACTGTCTATCTAGAGAAGCACATGGAATTTGGAGGGTTTTCATTTCACAATGGTCCTTACTTTTTTGTTTTATTATGATCATATTGTATAGCCACAAAAAAAGGGAAAATCTGAGCAACTTGCCTTTTGTCTCTAGACATTATCAAGTGTCCTCTGGGGGATAAAATAAACTCCTCAGCTGAGAACTACGGTTAAGACATCAATGTTCCCAGTCCATTTTTTCTTATTCCTCATTTCTTCAACCTAAGACCATACAACCTATCTTCTGGTTAATATACCTTCTACTCCTTTAAACTTCCATGCAGGATCCTTATTTCATATCTTTTTGGTGCCAATTTAAATGACTGCAATATTATTGGACTGTGTCAAACAACACTGCTTAGAGTGGGATACAGACTTTCGATACCTAAATTGGTTGACAATAGTGCTTTCCAATAGAAACACAGTAGGAACTACTTTATGTTACTGTAAATTTTCATAGTTGTAAAAAGGAACAGATAAAATTCACATTTTTACTGTCTTCAAAACCCAGTGTGTCTTTATACTTAACAGCACATCTCAATTTGTATTAGCTGCAATGAGAGTGCTCAATAGCTACATATGGCAGCTCCCAGACAGGACACTTCAGATCTATAATATATGTCAATGAATATGGGAAGGAAGCAGGAACAGATCAAATATTATAACCTAACATATAACAAAATAGACTTCTAGTATATCAAGTACTGTTTTTCCACAGTGTTGGCTACCCTAACTTGTCGTATTATATGCCTCCTTGGAAACTTATCAAATGTATACAGCCGATCACTATACCCCCAAGAGCCTGTAACAGACACATTAGTCTTACTGGCCCATCTGATCACAACAAAGCTGAGATTCACACCATAAGCACCACTCTTCATGGAGCAACCCTTTTAAAAAAGTCCAAACTGCTTAATGCACAAGAAAATATAGTTCATTTATATATCTAGAAAGATTTATACCAACATGCTAAAAGCAATTACATGTAAGTGTAGGGAATTATAGGCAGCTTTTATTTTCTTTTTCTCTTGATTATCTCTTTTGTGGGCTCTGCATGGGCCGTATCATCCTTAAGTAGCTTTTTACAAATGGGGAGAAGAGAAGATAGAATGAGTAAAGCCCACAGATGCCAAAGCATTTTGCCCATGTGACCTCACACAACTAAGTTACCTGTGCCCCTTTAGGTTCTCACTGTTCCACTAAGCACTCATTCACATGAAAACTCTCTGTATAATTAATTGAACTTAATACCTAACACTTTTATACATAAAAATAGAAAGTATGTCTTACACTGTCTTAATGTATATGAAATTTACTCAAAATATAGCCACTGTGTCAATCAAGGGACAAATAGTCCCTGTTTTGATTCTACCAAAATTTGTTCACCAATTCAGAAAATTCAATCACTGCAGGCAAGATCACTTGTGCTAATTAAATCACCAATATAATAAATTCACTAGTACCAATAAGAATACAAACATTTATATACACACACATATATTAATCTTTGATTTCTTAGAAAACAGAAAACATACCAATACCAATACATTTTCTGTTTTCTAAGACATCAAAGATTAATATATATGTGTACATAAAAGTTTGTATTGTTGTACAAACATTTGTTACTTCATTATATCTTATAGTGTACTCATGCCCAACTATACTATCTGTCTCTTATACACATCTCATGGGCAAAATGCTTTGGCATCTGTGGGCTTTACTCATTCTATCTTCTCTTCTCCCCATTTGTAAAAAGCTACTTAAGGATGATACAGCCCATGCAGAGCCCACAAAAGAGATAATCAAGAGAAAAAGAAAATAAAAGCTGCCTATAATTCCCTACACTTACATGTAATTGCTTTTAGCATGTTGGTATAAATCTTTCTAGATATATAAATGAACTATATTTTCTTGTGCATTAAGCAGTTTGGACTTTTTTAAAAGGGTTGCTCCATGAAGAGTGGTGCTTATGGTGTGAATCTCAGCTTTGTTGTGATCAGATGGGCCAGTAAGACTAATGTGTCTGTTACAGGCTCTTGGGGGTATAGTGATCGGCTGTATACATTTGATAAGTTTCCAAGGAGGCATATAATACGACAAGTTAGGGTAGCCAACACTGTGGAAAAACAGTACTTGATATACTAGAAGTCTATTTTGTTATATGTTAGGTTATAATATTTGATCTGTTCCTGCTTCCTTCCCATATTCATTGACATATATTATAGATCTGAAGTGTCCTGTCTGGGAGCTGCCATATGTAGCTATTGAGCACTCTCATTGCAGCTAATACAAATTGAGATGTGCTGTTAAGTATAAAGACACACTGGGTTTTGAAGACAGTAAAAATGTGAATTTTATCTGTTCCTTTTTACAACTATGAAAATTTACAGTAACATAAAGTAGTTCCTACTGTGTTTCTATTGGAAAGCACTATTGTCAACCAATTTAGGTATCGAAAGTCTGTATCCCACTCTAAGCAGTGTTGTTTGACACAGTCCAATAATATTGCAGTCATTTAAATTGGCACCAAAAAGATATGAAATAAGGATCCTGCATGGAAGTTTAAAGGAGTAGAAGGTATATTAACCAGAAGATAGGTTGTATGGTCTTAGGTTGAAGAAATGAGGAATAAGAAAAAATGGACTGGGAACATTGATGTCTTAACCGTAGTTCTCAGCTGAGGAGTTTATTTTATCCCCCAGAGGACACTTGATAATGTCTAGAGACAAAAGGCAAGTTGCTCAGATTTTCCCTTTTTTTGTGGCTATACAATATGATCATAATAAAACAAAAAAGTAAGGACCATTGTGAAATGAAAACCCTCCAAATTCCATGTGCTTCTCTAGATAGACAGTATGGTAGGGCAGTCCTTCAAGTTTCACGCGCTGTCCTGGTTGGACTCATGGTGTAGGCACAATAGAAAAAAAAGAGCACGGAAAAGAAATTGAGGTAGAAATGTAGTATGAATAGAGAAGAAGTGGAGAACGAATGCGGGAAGAGGAAGTGAAAAGGGCCGTTATGAAAAAGTATTAGCAATTCAGCCATTGGTTGTTTTTTCCTGCTTTAAGCTCTTAAGCTGCCCAAAGAATCAAGCAAATGACGTCTTAATGCCACAGTGAAGATCTGTAATGAAATGTGTTAGTCTGGCTGAAATGGAAATGGATGCCACTAAGGTTTTGCTATTGAATATAACACCACCACTAGGATGTTTATAAGTATGGAAAAAACACATCATCCTTTAGTTACAATAGCTTTTAAAAAAAAAACCAAACACTATATCTAATCACAATCCTTGTTGTTTAAGGAGCTGAAAACTTATACCCACACAAAATCCAGTACCCAGATGTTTACAGAAGCTTTATTTATAACTGCCAAAACTTGGAAGCAATCAAGATGACCTTCGATAGTTGAAGGGATAAATAAACTATGGTACATTCAGACAATGAAACATTACTCAATGCTAAAAAGAAATGAACTATTAAGCCACGAACGCATATGGAGGAAACATAAAAGCATAATACTAGGTTAAAGAAGCCAATATGAAAAGGCTATACAGTGTATGAATCCAATTACATGACATTCTAGAAAAGACAAAACTATGGAGGCAATAAAAGCATCAGCAGTGGGCAGATGTTGCAGAGGTGGAGAGGGACAAATAGGTGGAGCTCAGAGGACTTATAGAGCAGTAAAATACTCTGATACTTTAATAATGGATATAAGTCATTTTACATTTGACCAAACCCATAAAATGTACACCACCAAGAGTGAACCCTAATATAAACTATAAACTGGGATGATTATGATGTGTCAATGTAGGTTCATCAATTATAACAAATGGATCACTTTGGTTGGGGGGAATGTTGATAATGGAGAAGGCCATACAGGTATGCAGGGAGGAAGTAGATGACGAATATCTTTACCTTCCTTTCAACAGCTCTAAAAAGATAGTCTCAAAAATGGGGGAAGAGGAGGATTAAGTCTGACAGGATGAAGAACAAGCTAGTTGACAGTAAACATTACAAAGTATACTTATCCTACCCAACTGTGAGCCACTTACCTTCCATACTAGGGGAAGGGAAAGCAATCATCACGAGCACAGGAAGAATCATCACTCCATCCACCATTGTACAACTGTGGAGGGAAAAAACAAAAACGAGTTCAGTAAGCCCTCCCAAAAAATGTAACTGCAGGAAGACAAATGAAGCATACCACCTTAAACTTCTCATTCAAGGCCTTTCTTACAAATCCCTCTTACACGTTACCTTACTTCTTAGTAATTTAAACATGTTCCCTTTACATGGATCTAAATAAATCATCTTAAAGTGTTAATCAGATTTCTCTCCTACTGGTGACCAATCCAAGACAACATTCTCTGAGTCTACCCTCTTATAAAGAGCTCAAAAGGGACATGAAAAATTCTCAGTTATAAGGCTAGGTATTCCTAAAGGACTTATAAGGATGGGTATTCATAAAGGACTTACGTTTGAATTTTATCTTATTCTACTGAACTCAGAATTGCCAACAAGAATTCTGAGAAGCATGGATAGACTGTTCGAACATGATGCTAAAGATTAAGTGACTGAATAATCCAAGCCAAATTACTATGTTTGAGCTTTACTTTTCCTTCAAAAGGATTAGAGGGGAAGCAATTTACAATCATCATACAGCCCTAAAAAGAAAAAAAAGTAAAACACAAAACTATAGCTTATACTTCATCTATGACAAAGCAATGTATTTTTACATTAACTTTAAATTTAACAAAGCATAGACACAATCAAGACAAGAAGAAATCAAATAAAATTTTAACATATGAAACTATATTGGCGAGAAAATGAGATATATAAACTAAGTTGATACTGCCCTAAAACTACATGGGCAGAAGCTCAATGTTCTGAGTCAAAGGACAGCAACAGAGAACTTTTCCATTTGAGTAATTCCTGCAAAATTTTGGAAATTATGATGAGAGTTTGGTTATACTAATTCTTTATTACAAAGAATAATTTTAAAAAATTAAACCCTGAACTAGTTGCAATCTTCTGGATGCCAAAAATAAAGAGAAAATGGGTAAAGTTCTTTAATGAAAAGGTTCATATGCTATGTTACTCTTATAGCTTTAAAGCAAACAACAAGAACCCATTGCTATCTAAGCTGTTTGGAATAGACACCTTCTGACTCATCATCTTAATCAAACTTTTTTGTTAGTAGTCTGATTGTTCATGCCCCACACCTCTATTCTGTCTTGCTGCTGCTGCTACTAAGTCGCTTTAGTCGTGTCCGATTCTGTGTGACCCCATAGAATACAGCCCACCAGGCTCCCCCATCCCTGGGATTCTCTAGGCAAGAACACTGGAGTGGGTTGCCATTTCCTTCTCCAGTGCATGAAAGTGAAAAGTGAAAGTGAAGTCGCTCAGTCGTGTCCGACCCTCAGCGACCCCATGGACTGCAGCCCACCAGGCTCCTCCGTCCATGGGATTTTCCAGGCAGGAGTACTGGAGTGGGGTGCCATTGCCTTCTCCGATTCTGTCTTAACACCCCAATTTGTCTATAATTGCATTTCAGACTCTCTTCCCTAATAGCAAGGTGAGGAAAGGGGTTAAAGGAGAGTTTAGTGGACTTCCTTTTTATATTTTTAAAAGCACATGAAACTTGAGAGACCCTTTTTTTCTGTTTCTGTTGTTGTTATTATTTCCATGTTCACCATAGATCTTTTCTAGAGCAAGCCCTTATTTAATATACAAACGCCTCATCTCCCCCTGGGATCCTTACAAAGGTCTGTGCCTGTGAACAGAAGCACTCTGTTGGTTCCCTCCATTCCAGGTGACCTGAGCCTCCCCTCTACCTCTCTCCTACCCAACTCCCTCCTCCTGCCATTCATGATCCAGTTCAAAAGGCAAATGCCTGGTGCAAGAGCTCTCCATCAGCAGTAATTTCACCCCTCTCAGCAGTGGTCTAACACCGCTCAGAATTAATCATTTGTCTACGTCAATCTCCAGCACTGGCCTACTTGCCCCCAAAGGGGTACATACTTCCACAGGCCATATAAAATAATGCATTAAATTATGAAATGAATATACTAAAACTTGCATTCTATTTAAAAAATGATTTAATCTAATAGAGTGATAACTTCATCTTTTATGACAATCCACGACATGAGGTATCTTGCGGAAGTGGAAGTTACCTAACGTGAAAGAGTGGACATGGTTTGCTTCTAGAATAGTCAGGTTTGAAGGTTTATTTAAGTGGAATCACAGGTTGTAAAGAATCCACCTGCAATGAGGGAGACCTTGATTTGATCCCTGGGTTGGGATGATCCCCTGGAGAAGGGAAAGGCTACCCCACTCCAGTATTCTGGCCTAAAGAATGCCATGGACTGTATAGTCCATGGGGTCGCAAAGTCAGACAAGACTGAGCGACTTTCACTTTCACAGGTTGTTATGGCTAGATACAATGAAATGAGCCCTCTCCAAATTTCAAGTGTTCTAAATCCATTAAGGAAACTACAGATTAAATATGTTATTAATGAGTACCAGAGAACAGTAAGAAAATGGTGGAGCTGATATCGCTATTCCTAGTGGTTAATCAGTTTACTAGAGAAAAGCAATTCAGTTCAATGTGACATGAAGCAGGCTCACCAAATACAAAATTAAAAAAATACATTAAAAACTGATTTGCATCCAGTATCACAAACAATAAACATTATCCTGAGTGACTTGAGATTTTCGTCAATAATACAATGTCATTACCATTAGCAGTACCATAAATATTTCACCTTAAATCTTTTTTAAAATTCTACTTTATGTATATTTTATAGTATGTAGATTTATTTTATATAACAGTTATAAGCAACATACACATTGAGGGTATACACTGAAAAAGCTTTTTAATTAATGAGATATAATCACCAAAAGCCTTTGAAAACCACTGAACTATCACAGTCTTATCTTTGAATTTCCAGCCCATCTTTTCTCCTTCCTTCCACAACTACTGGAAGCCTGGGATGTTTTAGAAATTAGAAACCTAAAATGATAAAGATATACAAACATGGTCCTTACTATTATGGAGCTTACACAGTCTATCTATGGTGGTACTCAAATAACCATAGAAAAGACTGCACAGTTAAAAACTGAACTAAGTGTTAGGAAGAAAGAGAGTTAAATAAGATTGCTAACAAAACAACTTGAAATTTTTCTGGAGGGTGGAGGAGCTTCCCTGGGGAGATTATATCTAAACAGGAACTAGAAAGCTGAGTAGGAGGTACTACAAAAAGGGTGAGAGTTTGTGAGTTCTGTTTGTGTGTGTTTGTGTGTGTGCATGCTTGTGTTTGTGTTGCAGGGGTGAACACTCTGGTGGAGACAGGAAGGCATTTAAGGAAAAAGGCAGTTTCTCAGCTTCTACACAGACCCTGTGGCCAGGAGAAGCATGGTGCATCCTGAGGACTTAAGACATATTTCACATGAAAAAAAAAAAAAAAAAAAACCACCAGGCTAGGATACAGAGAGCTTATAGAGAAGAGTGATAAGGAGAGAAAACCCAAGAAGGCCGGGGAGGTAGCCCCCAGCCAGAACCTGGGTAAAACATGGTAAGCCCTAGTAAGTAAGCCTCCTACTCACCTCCCTACATTCAAAGCCCTTCTCCACTCCATTGCCCTTGGCACACCAACCGGCCAGCTTCCTGCCTGTCTCTGGACCTCTCTATATACGCTGCTGCTACTCCCAGTGATTGGGCCCATCTTTCAGGATCCAGTCTGGCAAATTCCTACTCATCTTTCAAGTTTCCAATGTCACTACCTTCTAGAAGCTTTCCTGTACCCTCATATTCCCTCATTATACTCTCACATACCATTTTGTTGATTTCATTCATACCACTTATCATAATTAATAATTACATATTCATACTCATGTGTGTGCTTTTGAACATCTGCCTCCCTCACTAGACTATAAACATTATAGTAAAATCTATAGTCTATTTTGTTCATCGCTACCAAAGCCAAGTAGGTGCCCATTTAATACTTGCTGAATTCAAACTTCCCCTGAACTAATCAGTTTGATTTAACTTTAAATTCCAAAGAATGAGCAATGTCCCCTCCACACTCCTAACACACAAGCACCTGCAAAGGAATAGCAAGATTAAGGCATTTATCAACTGTTAACTTTATTGTCTAGAATTTAGTGCAGGTAATAATAGTCAGCAGGTAACAAGTCCAAAGCTTTACAATCAAGAATTCTTTCACAATTTAAAAAATAATTCTAAAGACAATCACCACTGGCAATTTTTCCTGAAACAAAACCAACAAAAGTTCCTACACCTAAACACCTTTTAACTGATTATTATTGTGCAAGCAAAATTGAAACAATAATTTAGGCTCCTAAATGGAAAACAGGGGAGGGAAAAAAAGGAGTTATAAATTCTGGCTTCCAAACAAAATCTGCTGTTTAGAGAGAGATAGCTCAAAACCTGCCAAAAATCTTCCGGGAAAATGTGTCAGCATCACTTATTGGTCACCACTTTTTCAGTGTCTGGACTGTCTCTGCTGACCAGTTAACTCAGCTATTAAAAAAGGTACTTTCAAAAGTAAAAAGGTAAAAGAAATGCAGAAAGGAGAATGTTCTGGAATAAATTTTCTGATCATATTTTATTTGTGAAAAACATCAATATGATAATGTCCCAACTTGAAGCCCCAGGGATCTAAGTTTAAAATATGCTAATAAGAAAACACTGCTTTTAAAAGTAATTTTCAACTCCTTTGTACTCAAGTATTTTTAACTAAGGAGTTTCAGAAGTGGGCTGGCCCAAAAGAGAAAGCGATAATGGGAGAAGAGAGTGGCAATAATCAATAGTTCAGGGATGTTTTAATTCAGTGATTTAAAAAATTTTTGATCTCAGAATCTCTTTATACTCTTGAAAATTATTGAGGACTCTAAGGAACTTGTCACGTGGGCTATTTCTATCAACAGTTATTCTATTAGAAATTTTAAAATTTTTTAATGGAGAATGTTTTAATTACTGTATTTGTTTTTAAATAACAACGTATTATTCCATTTTTTTCTAAATTAAAAAAAAAAAAAAAAAAAAGAACTAAATGGAAACACAAATGTAGAGAACAAATGTATGGATACCAAAGGGGGAAAGGTTTGTTTTGGGGTAGGGGGGCAGGAAATTGGGAGATTGGGATTGATATACCTACAGTACTGATACTATGGATAAAATAGATAACTAGTGAGAATCTACTGTATAGCTCAGGGAACTCTACTCAGTGCTCTAATAGTGACCTCAATGGAAAGGAAACTCAAAAAAAGGGGGGATCTATGTATATGTATAGCTGATTAACTCTGCTGTACAGCAAAAACTAACACAACATTGTAAGGCAACTATACTCCAATAAAAATTAATTTAAATTTTTTTTTTAATTTTTAAGGAATATATCCCTCCCCCCCCAAAAAAAAATTGTAGTGAGAAAAATGGTATTATTATGCATTTTGACAAATCTCTATGTTTGGCTTAGTAGAAAGCAACTGGATTCTCATATATGACTCTGCATTCAATCTGTTATGACATGTGGCATCAGCTGAAACGTAAAGAATCCAGCTTCACACATGAATATGTCTGTGTGACTGGAAGAAGAAGACACTGTGGAACACCCCTGAGATAGTCTTAGAAACTCCAGAGAATCCTGGACCATGCTTTGAGAATCAGTGCCTCACTCCTACAAGATTGAGTCCTCTACCATACCAGGTAATCAGATGGTACTAAATATCTTAAGCTGAGCACTTGCTCAATACCTGACAAAAATGTTACTGGTCCACAGGTTAAGAAATCTCTTTAAACTCTCTCACAAAGATGTCCACAAGTCCAGTGGTCAAGGGAAGCCATTATACACATCTATTTCATGTAGAAATAGTATTTTATGTACTCAATTAAGTAGTGTTTAAAGGAGACATGAAACTGATCAGAAGGGGTCTGGTGTCCATCTGCAATCCAACTAAATCCTTTTGCAATATTCTAAGCCCAAAATCCATAACTGAAAACACTCATAGGCTACTGGGGGTTATAGACTATTACCTGAAGGATTCAGAGTGCAAAATTTTGCCTCTAGTACATACCAACTCCTTGCTGTTCTTGGATAGTGCTCTCTATCCCTGGTAACTGATCTTAATATTTCAGACATAAGGCAAAGAGCTACTCAGAAACAGGATAGGGACCTCCTGTCAACTCACATCCCTTCTTTAAATCAGTATCATCTCTTACAATGTCTCAGGACTACTCCCATGGGAGACAGGACAGTCCCATGATCTTCTACTAAAAACAGACAAACCATCAGGGCAAAATAGAACTGCTTTCCAAATCCCATGGTACTTTTCAGACTCCATTTATAGATCAGACTGATATGCAGTTAAGGAGCTAGTCTTTAGCTCAATTTTTAACATGTGTGGGCTTGAGACCAAGTTTGGCACTTCTTTTTCTCATTACAGTTTTACAGCTGGATAAAACCACCGATATACTGCAATACATTCCCTCAAAAATCACAAAGCATTTTGATGTCAGTCACAGAATAACCAAAAGTAGAGTACACTTTTATAGTCAACCTTTAGGGCTCATATTAAGTAATCTAGTTATAATTATTGATACTATAAAAGATACTTCTAACACCTAGACTTATGAACAGCATACAACTTGTCATCTGTATGTAGAGGATGAAAGAGAAGCTGGAAGAGGAACCTTGAGATTCTTTCCCACCAGAAAATCCTACAAAACGTTCATTCATCTTGGCCTGGTGGCCTAGACTCATTAGGTCTGTCCATTTGTTCAATGCATAATTCACTGAGCACCTGCTCGCTCAATTGGGACTTGTTTGATACTCTTCTCAATTCAACTTCTAACAATCTCCAAGTTAGAATCTTGAAAGATAGGTTGTACATTCATCCATTCCTATTTTGAATGACTTTCCCACTATCCACGTAAAGATACTCTCTCACTGTTGGTGAGGACTATCATGACTGTCCTGTTATATATCTTTTATATGGCCTATATTATGCCTACCACAAGGAAAAAAAAAAATTTCTCTTTAATATAAATTAGAGTGATTCTGCTTTTCCTCAGTTATCTGTCAACACCACATCATTAGTACAGTAACATTAGTGATACTTAGGTAACCAAGCACTGTGCTTAGGGACCCTATGTCTTATCTTGTTTAACCTCTCCCCATAACACTCTATAATAGGGGTCCCCAACTTTGGGGTTTCAAGCCTGATGATCTGAGGTAGAGTTAATGTAATAATGATAGAAATATAGTGCACAATAAATGTAATGTGCTGGATTCATCCTGAAACCATCCCCCTCTCCCCAGTGATGGAAAAATTGTCTTCCACGAAACCAGTCCCTGGAGCCAAAAAGGCTGGGGACCACTGCTCTAAAATAAATATTCATATTAATTCCATTTTACCGACAATAAAATTCGGTAGGTAGAAGTAACTCGCTCAAGGACACGAAGTCAAACTCAAAGCCCACCTAACCAGAGTTCAGGTCCTAATCAACCAACATACACAACCCTCACTAAACCAGCCAGTCATTGCTTAGGAATCTGTTTTTGTCATCGTTAACATTTTATCCAAGTTTCAACACACTGTGCACTTTATCTTGATTTTCCTCTTGGAAAACAATCTTTACTCGTGGTTATTTGGGTCACCTTTCAAGCATGCCCTCTTTCCATTTCTCTAATCTCAAAATTAATTTCATATACTCTAATTATCTCCCCAACCCCGGAAAAAAAAAAAAAAAGATCTTAATGTGAAAGGAAAAATAAGCCATGTTGCTAGTATACAAGTAGTTTCCTACCTCCCATTTCCCATCCTAATTCTTCAATTCTCTTGCAGCTCACACGGTAAAATAAAAAACGGAATTAGTGTAAGTCAGGCACATTTGGGGGCAAAGTTAGACTCAGTAAGATAAATTCTAGACACAAAACTTTGAGAGAAGGTATACTTACAACCACCACCTCCAAGTGGGACAAAAATCAGCCATTATGTGACAATAGTTATGTCCCTTCTCTGCTCAACAAGCAGAGAGAGAACCCAAGGGCAGCTTGCTCCAAACTACCTGGGCCTTTGGAAAGGGTGGAGAGGGAGAGGGGCTGTCAGTTACAGATGCAAAGAAAGGCTAAACCAAAGCCATCATACCATATAAGTTAAGTCAGGGTCTTTTCTCCAGTTCACAAATGACCTGTTAAATATTTTTAACACCACACTCTGTCTGAACTGGCAATGTGCAAGTTGCCAGCACTTGGTTTTATATAGACTTCAGTGCTGCGGGAGAGTTTCTGGTGGGGTGTTACTTTCAGAATATTAGCATGTAATTTGATCTTTCAAGATAGATGAATACAAATAGCTTCTTGGACAAGTACTACAGAACTGAAACCCAGCCCCTGGATCAGTTCATCTTGTGGTCAGAGGAAATAATTACAGATGATTTCAGGAAAGAAAGCACTTTGACTGAAAGAGTTACACTCCAAACATTCCAGCTGTGACAGATGGACCCAAGACATGGTTTGGAATGGACAGGAAAAGAATAATATTAAAAAAAAAAAAAAGGGGGGGGGGTGAGGGGCAGGGAAATGAGGCTTAATTGAATGAAAATAAATAAGCAGTTTAAGTTAAGCTACCATGTAGAACCAAAGAATCTCCAGTAGGTTTAATTGTATACAGGACGGAACTGACTTTGTTACACCCCTACCAGATACACAGATAATAGCTAAGCTAAGCTTCCGATACCAATGTTTTGATCACCCACCACATACCTTTCTGGTATCTCAAGACCTGGTTTTATTTCAATGCGTCTGACTACATGGAAACTCTCCTTCATTTTCCACTTCATTCCCTCTGTATCAAATAGCCATGGCTCTCCTGCTTTGTTTCAACTGATAGCACCCATCATCTCCCAGCTGTTTTGTTTTATTCTCTTAGGCAGCTCAGGGCTCCTCTTTCTCCAGTCTACAAACTGGGAGTTTTTTAGTTTTTTTAACCTACTGGTAGATAGGAACCTCTTATTCACTGCCTCCCACCCACACCCCTCCTCTTAGATGAGGCACTGTGACGTCCATCTAACATCTTACCTCCTCCCCAAGCCCTCAGTTAGATGCCCTCTCAGCACCTGCCACATTTCTAACTGCCTGCAGTTTCCCCTTTAGCCTTGAAGTCAGATCTTCCTATCCCTCCAGTCATCTGACAAATGGGGGCTTGGGCACTGCCATCTGACACAACTGTCCCAATTCTAAGGCCAACAGGACTAACCTGTAATAATTTGAAGGGTGGGGAGAAATTAAGATGTCAGCACCAGGGAGGTATATCTCTTTTTGTTTTTCAAATGGGAAGCACTAGAGCATACTTCCGTGGAGATAAGAAAAACCACCCTTTCTCTAGCAGCCGGACCAGAGCTCTTCTCATCCACACTCCCCTACACACTCCAGCCCCCCGTCATCCCTCCCCACCCTCACCCTCTTTGGTGTCCTGCCAGCTTCTTGACAGCATTTAGCACTGTGTGCAATTTGTCATTTATGTACTAGATTATTCGTTTTTATTATGACTCTGCCTCTCCCATTCCTTATTCCACACACCAAAATTCAAGTAGCATGAGAGTAAGAACTCTATCTGGCGCATGGCTATACATCCCTGTGCCTGGCACATACCAGGCACGTAATATGAATTAAAGCACATTAATTTTAACTTCTTAGTCAACTCTACACTTTGGGTTGGGTGAGAAGAGGAAGGTGAGGTTTACAGGATTTTTTTTTTTTTTTACAGCCTAGCAAGGAAGTGACTGGGGGAGGAGGCTGCCCCTCATCCTCTATAGAATATAGCTCCAACCAGGTATTGGAGATAAATTAAAAGATATCATTTGTAACCTGGATTTCAGTTTTCAAGGGTGTCATCCAAGAGCAGCAGCCAAAGAAAGAGATGGCTGGCAGACTCTGGCTATACCAGACGACTCCCTGGTGGACACTAGCCCATTTGGCCAGGACTGCCTGGCTCTCTAGTTGCAGACACCAGCTGATCTCTCCAGAGCCATCCCAAGTGACCTCGGAGACAGCTTCTGGAGCTTGAAAATACATCTCCTGCGAGTCAGAAATTGACATATTCCACCCACCCCCACCTCACCCCACCCCACCCCCGTCTTCTAAAAGTTATTGACGCTATTTGGAAAGCCATGCTTCCATGCCTATTAATAACCTTCAGAAAGAACCCTGAGGAAGTGTCAAGAGAAAAATAGATCTGGCTGATGGAAGCCAAAGACTCAATCAGAGGTTACAATTAGCAATTAATACATTTAAAGAAAAAGAAAGTTGTAACATCTTCTGTATCATATGTTATCTGTTCAGGAGGCTTGAAACAAAATCTGAGCCAATGAATTCAACAAATGCTGAGTCAAGAACACCAGTTTTTACAGAAAGAAACTCTTTTAAAGGCCCCTTATCTGTTTAAATAGAGCAGCTACTAACTTTATCCTCGCATCAACAATTCCAGAGAATTTAGCCTGACTGATATCATTAAACCTTTATAGTTATTTATATCTTTATAAAGTTTCTTCAGGTGACACTTCAAATAGTTACCAAATCAATCTATTCTAAAATAATGGAACAACTGATTAACATTAATCTTTAAAAAGACTTTGCTTAGTGGTCTATTCTCCTCTCCCCTCCCCCAGCGAGAATGTGATTAATGGAATTCTCTCACAACTTAGCTTGAAATATGCTTTTGCCAGTCGAGCAGCTAAAGCAGAATCAGATAATTGTGGTATGACTCAACAAATGCACAGCTGTTCATTTAAATATATCCATCAAAAGTATAAATACGATCATGAGAAAGAAAATGAGCCATGTACACAGGGTCAGTGTACAAGATGAACAAGTTAGCAGCGAAGTAACCATAACAGAAAACAAGGAGGAGGAGAAATGAGACAGGGAGAGGCTCTGGGACCACGTGGAAAGAGACCAGGAAACCGGCATAACCAAAAGCCACCCACACAACCCCAAACGCTCAATGGACCTAAATCAGAAATTAATGGCAAGTAAAAATAAATGCACTCAACTAAGTGAGAAGAAATAAAATCCAGGAAATAGAGGACGCCCCCAAGTACAAAGAGGTAGGAAGTTTATAGGGTAAAAATGATGAATCGAACCTATTACGAAAAACAAAGACCCCGAGGCAGAGAAAAGCAGGAAGCACAGGGTACTCACCTCAGTCCTCTTCCCACAGCTTTCAAAGACAGACATTAGGAAATCCATAAAACGGAGGAATCCCTCCAATAGTCGGTCCCAAAGCAAACAACTGAAGAACACCACCCTGTGACAGGCAACCCCTCTCGGATGTTCTACACATTGAGTGTTACCCGATTGCGAGGAAAAGGAAAACAAGACAGAGAACAGGCTGTGAAGAGGAGCAGGCGGAGCACGGATTGAGAGCAAAGGGCCAACGACAAACAAAAGCGCTGCTCCTGCCTTCCTCCCCAGGGACGGACACAAAGACCCAGTGAGAACTTGAGGAGCAGAAGGACCGCGCAAGCACTCTGGACTATCTCTCCTCTTTCAGTGTGTCATTCAAAATATTAACACATAGACCATCTAATCCACGACGACCACTTCCAAGCTCCCCGAACCATCAAAACTCCAGATCTTGCCAAAATGGAACCTCCCTGGGGCTGGTGGGCCCTGACCACATGCCTGGCCTCGCCATTCAGTCTTCCTCGTGCATGAGGAACCATTCACACCCCACTGTGACAAGCAAACCTCTCTGACATTATTGTAAGCGAAACTATCTCAGCACCCACCACCTCCCTCAGTCCCAAGCCCTCTTGCATCTATCCTTTTCTCCCCTTGCAGAAAACTCCCTACAAAGACCACTCTACAGAGCCCCTTGAACATCCTGGCTCTCTCCACTCAGTCCATTACCAAACGCCTCCGGGTAAGGTTCTAACTCTTTGTACACTTCACCTTATCCTTCAGATTCACAAGGCAGCTTCCTCAAAATTCAGACTCGGAAGCCTCACTCCCCAAGATTTTTCTTTGACTGACCTGAGATGAGGCCAAGGAATCCCCCAGACCCACAGCAGTTCGGGTGATGCTGAGGGTGGCATCTCTGGCCCACTGGGCAGCAGAGCAGCACTGGTGACCTCCTTCTCCCGCTGGCTTCTTCCTTAGCTGGGATTAGCAGGCTCCATCTCTCTGCTATCTTTACGTTTCTGGTTCGGATCTGCTCAGTTTCCTTGGGTGGTAGTTTCTTCTTCTGCCTCTCTCCTCTTAGATGCTGGCTTCCTTTGAGGCATCACATCTCTTGGCCTTCCCTTCTCCTCATTCAAGATGCTACCCAGCTTCACCACCACTGAGCCAGACCGAACCACCAGCTTAGGATGCTTTCTTTATTCATATTTCCCTTCCCTGACTATTCCTTCCTTATCACCTTCTTTCTCTATCGTATGTCCTCGTCTTTTCACTGTACTTAAAATAAAAAAAAAAAAAAAATTTATAACAGGCGTTTCAAGTTACATAAAGAAAAAGGATAATAAACCCTATTTTGACCTCCCAGTTCCAAAAACAAGCCATCTCATTTTCCGTATTCTGCCCATTTTATTCCTGATGTATTTTAACAAGAATCCCAGAAGTCACATCATTTCACCCACAAATTCTCTAACAGATAAGAACTTTTTCTAAACATGATTATAAAACTAACATTTCATCCAACAAAATTAAGTCTTTCTCCTCCAAATATCATCTAAAAGCTAATCAGTGTTTGCCAAATTTTCAACAATTATAAACATCCCCTATTCCTCCTCCTGAACACTGGGAAGAAGAGAATGGGGATGGCACATCAAAAAGGAGCTGTTTTTGTCGCCTTTCAGTTCTCATCACTAGTGATACAGTGTCAGGATTGTGGCAGTGTTGACAATACTGTGTGCATCCTATGTGTAACTATAGCCAATTCAAATTCTATTGTTCCGGGCTGTTCTGGACAACCTAAATTTTCTGGGTGGAATAAAGGAGTTAGAGATACAATACCGAAAAGGTTAAGTAAGAACCATATTAACTGAATTTGAATTGGAACCATCAATATGAACTCATTGAGTACACAGTATATAATAAATATACATGGTTATCCTCTGCCCATTAAATAAGCCTAGAAATAACAACCTACCCAGCATCAGCGAGCATTCTGGATGCCCAGGCTGTGAACCTAAACTACCATTTCCTAATTAAAAAAAAAAAGAACAAGTTGAAATCAACAAACACAATGCCATCACCAAACCCAGCCAGTGGGAAATTAGAGGTCAAATGGCTGGGTTCTCAACGTATAAGCTATAAGGAAAGCAAAGGGCTGGGGTAACCTAAGGGAGGGGCAACCTAAGGATTCCACAGTGTGGAAAATTCTGAAAAAGATGGGAATACCAGACCACCTAACCTGCCTCTTGAGAAATCTGTATGCAGATCAGGAAGCAACAGTTAGAACTGGACATGGAACAACAGACTGGTTCCAAATAGGAAAAGGAGTACGTCAAGGCTGTATATTGTCATCCTGCTTATTTAACTTCTATGCAGAGTACATCATGAGAAACGCCGGACTGGAAGAAACACAAGCTGGAATCAAGATTGTCGGGAGAAATATCAATAACCTCAGATATGCAGATGACACCACCCTTATGGCAGAAAGTGAAGAGGAGCTAAAAAGCCTCTTGATGAAAGTGAAAGAGGAGAGCAAAAAAGTTGGCTTAAAGCTCAACATTCAGAAAACGAAGATCATGGCATCTGGTCCCATCACTTCATGGGAAATAGATGGGGAAACAGTGCCAGACTTTATTTTTTTAGGCTCCAAAATCACTGCAGATGGTGACTGCAGCCATGAAATTAGAAGACGCTTACTCCTTGGAAGAAAAGTTATGTCCAACCTAGATAGTATATTCAAAAGCAGAGACATTACTTTGCCGACTAAGGTCCGTCTAGTCAAGGCTTGGAAACAGTGCCAGACTTTATTTTTTTAGGCTCCAAAATCACTGCAGATGGTGACTGCAGCCATGAAATTAGAAGACGCTTACTCCTTGGAAGGAAAGTTATGACCAACCTAGACAGCATTTTCAAAAGCAGAGACATCACTTTGCCGACTAAGGTCCGTCTAGTCAAGGCTATGGTTTTTCCTGTGGTCATGTATGGATGTGAGAGTTGGTCTGTGAAGGAGGCTGAGCACCGAAGAATTGATGCTTTTGAACTGTGGTGTTGGAGAAGACGGTTGAGAGTCCCTTGGACTGCAAGGAGATCCAACCAGTCCATTCTGAAGGAGATCAACCCTGGGATTTCTTTGGAAGCAATGATGCTAAAGCTGAAACTCCAGTACCTTGGCCACCTCATGTGAAGAGTTGACCCATTGGAAAAGACTCTGATGCTTGGAGGGATTGGAAACACGAGGAGAAGGGGACGACAGAGGATGAGATGGGTGGATGGCATCACGGACTCGATGGACGTAAGTATGGGTGAACTCCGGAAGGTGGTGATGGAAAGGGAGGCCTGGCGTGCTGCGATTCATGGGGTTGCAAAGAGTCGGACACAACTGAGTGACTAAACTGAACTGAACTGAATGCAATAAATGAGATCAAAAACACTCAGAGGAAACCAACAGTAGAAGAATGGAGGCAGAAGATAGGATAAGTGAGGTAGAAGATAGAATGATAGAAATCAATGAAACATATAGGAAAAAGGAAAACAAATGAAAAGAAATGAGCACAATCTCAGAGACCTCTGGGATGATGTTAAAAGCCCCAACATTCGAATCATAGGAGTCCCAGAAGAAGAAGACAGAAATACCATGAGAAACTACTCGAGGTAAAAGTTGAAAGTTTCCCTAAACTGCAGAAGGAAATAATCATGCAAGTTCAAGAAAACCAGAGAGTCCCAAACAGGATAAACCCAAGGAGAAATATCCCAAGACACATGTTAATCAAATTAACAAAGATCAAACACAAAGACAAATATTAAAAGCAGCAAGGGAAAAGCCACAAATAGCACACAAGGGGGTTCCCATAAGGATAACAGCTGATCTTTGAATAGAAACACTTCAGGCCAGGAGGGAATGGCAGGGCATACTTCAAGTGATGAAAGAAAAAAAAAAAAAAACCCTACAGCCCAGATTACTGTACGCAGCAAGGATCTCATTCAAATTTGAAGGAGAAATCAAAAGCTTTACAGACAAGCAAAAGCTGAGAGAATTCAGCGCCACCAAACCAGCTCTCCAACAAATGATAAAGGATTTTCTCTAGACAGAAAACACTGAAAGGGTGTTTAATCTCAAACCCAAAACAATAAAATAAATGGCAACGGGATCATACTTATTAATAATTACCTTCAATGTAAATGGGTTGAATGTCCCAAACAAAAGACAAAATCTGGCTGAATGGATACAAAAGCAAGACCCCCATATATGTTGTCTAGAAGAGACCCACCTCGAAACAAGGGACACATACAGACTGAAAGTGAAGGGCTGGAAAAAAATATTCCACGCAAATAGAGACCAAAAGGAAGCAGGAGTAGCAATACTCATTTCAGACAAAATAGCCATTAAACAAAGGCTGTGAAAAGAGGAAAAGAAGGACTCTACATAATGATTAAAATATCAATCCAAGAATAAGACATAACAATTATAAATAAAAATGCACCCAACATAGGAGCACGGCAATATGTAAGACAAATGCTAACAAGTATGAAAGGGGAAATTAACAATAACATAATGATAGTAAGAGACTTTAATTCCCCACTCACACCTGTGGTTAGATCAACTAAAGAGAAAATTAACAAGGAAACACAAATGTTAAGTGATACAATAGACCTGTTAGTCCTAATTGATATCTATATGACATTTCACCCCAAAACAATGAATTTCACCTTTTTCTCAAGTGCACATGAAACCTTCTCTAAGATAGATCACATCTTGGACCATAAATCTAGCCTTGGTAAATTAAAAAAAAAAAATTAAATTATACCAAGCATTTTTTCTGACCACAATGCAGTAAGATTAGCTCTCAACTACTGGAGGAAAACTATCAAAAATTCCAACATATGGAGGATGAACAACACGCTGATGAATAACCAACAAATCACAGAAGAAATCAAAATATCCATAGAAAGGAATGAAAATGCAAACAAAACAAGCCAAACGTGTGGCACACTGTAAAAGCAGTGTTAAGGGGAAGGTTCATAGGAATACAGGCATACCTCAAGAAACAAGAAAAAGTCAAATAAATACCTAATTTTACACCTAAAGCAACTAGAAAAGGAAGAAATGAAGAACCCTAGTGTTAGCAGAAAGAAATAAATCCTCAAAATTCAGGCAGAAATAAATGCAAAAGAAACAAAGAGACCATAGCAAAAATCCACAAAGCCAAAAGCTGGTTCTTTGAAAGGATAAATAAAATTGACAAACCATTAACCAGACTCATAAGAAATAAAGGGAGAAAAAACAAATCAATAAAATTAGAAATGAAAATGGAGATATAACAAAAGAGATCACAGAAGTACAAAGGATCATAAGAGACTATTCTCAGCAATTATATACCAATAAAATGGACAACTTGGAAGAAACGGACAAATTCTTAGAAAAGTACAACATTCCAAAACTGAAACAGGAAGAAATAGAAAATCTTAACAGACCCGTCACAAGCATGGAAATTGAAAATGTAATCAGAAATCTTCCATTAAACAAAAGCTCAGGACCAGACAGCTTCATAGCTGAATTCTACCAAAAATTTAGAGAAGAGCTAACACCTATCCTACTCAAACTCTTCCAGAAAATTGCAGAGGAACGTACACTTACCAACTTATTTTATGAGGCCACCATCATCCTAATAGCAAAACCTGACAAAGATGCCATGAAAAAAGAAAACTACAGGCCAGTATCATTGATGAACATAAAGGCAACAATCCTTAACAAAATTTTAGCAATCAGAATCCAACAGCACATTAAAAAGATCATACATCATGACCAACTGGGCTTTATCCAGGGATGCAAGGATTCTTCATATCTGCAAATCAATCAAAGTATTACACCACATTAACAAATTGAAAAATAAAAGCCATATGATTATCTCTATAAATGCAGAGAAACCTTTGACAAAATCCAACATTCATTTATGATAAAAACTCTCAAGAAAGCAGAAATAGAAGGAACATACCTCAACAAAATAAAAGCTATATATGACAAACCCACAGCAAACATTATCCTCAATGGTGAAAATTGAAAGCATTTCCCCTAAAGTCAGGAACAAGACAAGGGTGCTCACTCTCACCACTATTATTCAACATAGTTTTGGAAGTATTGGCCACAGCAATCAGAACAGAAAAAGAAATAAAAGGAATCTAAATTGGAAAAAAAGAAATAAAACTCTCACTGTTTGCAGATGGCATGATCCTATATAGAAAACCCTAAAGACTCCACCAGAAAATTACTAGAGCTAATCAATGAATATGGTAAAGTTGCAGGATATAAAATCAACACACAGAAACCACTTGCATTCCTATACACTAATAATGAGAAAATGGAAAGAGAAATTAAGAAAAATTCCATTCACCATTGCAACGAAAGATTAAAATACTTAGGACTGTATCTACCTAAAGAAACTAAAGACCTATATATAGAAAACTATAAAACACTGGTGAAAGAAATCAAAGAGGACACTAATAGATGGAGAAATATACTGTGCTCATGGATCAGAAGAATCAATATAGTGAAAATGAGTAAACTACCCAAAGCAATCTATAGATTTGATGCAGTCCCTATCAAGCTACCAATGGTATTTTTCACAGAACTATCACAGCAAACATTATCCTCAATGGTGAAAATTGAAAGCATTTCCCCTAAAGTCAGGAACAAGACAAGGGTGCTCACTCTCACCACTATTATTCAACATAGTTTTGGAAGTATTGGCCACAGCAATCAGAACAGAAAAAGAAATAAAAGGAATCTAAATTGGAAAAAAAGAAATAAAACTCTCACTGTTTGCAGATGGCATGATCCTATATAGAAAACCCTAAAGACTCCACCAGAAAATTACTAGAGCTAATCAATGAATATGGTAAAGTTGCAGGATATAAAATCAACACACAGAAACCACTTGCATTCCTATACACTAATAATGAGAAAATGGAAAGAGAAACTAAAGGAAAAATTCAATTCACTATTGCAATGAAAGATTAAAATACTTAGGATTATATCTACCTAAAGAAACTAAAGACCTATATATAGAAAACTTTAAAACACTGGTGAAAGAAATCAAAGAGGACACTAATAAATGGAGAAATATACCATGCTCATGGATCAGAAGAATCAATATAGTGAAAATGAGTACACTACCCAAAGCAATCTATAGATTTAAAGCAATCCCTATCAAGCTACCAATGGTATTTTTCACAGAAATAGAACAAATAATTTCACAATTTGTAAGGAAATACGAAAAACCTCAAACAGCCAAAGCAATCTTGAGAAAGAAGAATGGAACTGAAGGAATCAACCTCAGGCTCTATTACAAAGCCACAGTCATCAAGATAGTAAGGTACTGGCCCAAAGACAGAACTATGGAACAAAATAGAAAGCCCAGAGATAAATCCACACACCTATGGACACCTTATCTTTGACTAAGGATGCAAGAATGTACAATAGAGAAAAGACACTCACTTTAGCAAGTGGTGCTGGGAAAACTGGTCAACCACTTGTAAAAGAATGAAACTAAAACATTTTCTAACACCATACACAAAAATAAACTCAAAATGGATTAAAGATTTAAATGTACAACCAGAAGTTATAAAACTCCTAAAGAAGAACATAGGCAAAACACTCTCCGACATAAATCACCGCAAGATCCTCTATGACCCACCTCCCAGAATATTGAAAATAAAAGGAAAAAGAAAACAAATGGGACCTAATTAAACTGAAAGCTTCTGCACAACAAAGGAAACTATAAGCAAGGTGAAGACAGCCTTCAGTATGGGAGAAAATAATAACAAATGAAGCAACTGACAAAGAATTAATCTCAAAAATATACAGGCAACTCCTGCAGCTCAATTCCAGAAAAATAAACGGCCCAATCAAAAAAAAAAAAGAAAGAAAGAAAATGGGTCAAAGAACTAAAGAGACATTTCTCCAAAGAAAACATACAGATGGCTAACAAACAGATGAAAAGATGCTCAACATCTCTCAATATCAGAGAAATGCAAATCAAAACTACAATGAGGTACCATTTCACACTAGTCAGAATGACTGTCCAAAAGTCTACAAGCAATAAATGCTGGAGAGGGTGTGGAGAAAAGGGAACCCTCTTACACTGTTGGTGGGAATGTTAAGTAGTACAGCCACTATGGAGAACAGTGTGGAGATTCCTTAAAAAACTGGAAATAGAACTGCCTTATGACCCAGCAATCCCATTGCTGGGCATACACACCGAGGAAACCAGAATTGAGAGACACATGTACCCCAAGGTATATCACAGCACTGTTTATAATAGCCAGGACATGGAATCAACCTAGATCACCATCAGCAGATGAATGGATAAAAAAGCTTTGGTACATATATACAATGGAGAACTACTCCGCCATTAAAAAGAATACATCTGAATCAGTTCTAATGAGGTGGATGAGACTGGAGCCTATTATACAGAGTGAAGTAAGCCATAAAGAAAAACACCAATACAGTATACTAACACATATATATGGAATTTAAAAAGATATTAATGATAACCCTGTATGCTAGACAGCAAAAGAGACACAGATGTATAGAACAGTCTTTTGCACTCTGTGGGAGAGGGAGAGGGTGGGATGATTTAGAACAATGGCAGTGAAACATGTATATTTTCATATGTGAAAGAAATCACCAGTCGAGGTTCAGTGCATGATACAGGATGGTAGGTGCTGGTGCACTGGGATGACCCAGAAGGATGGTATAGGGAGGGAGGTGGGAGGGGTGTTCAGGATGAGGAACACGTGTACACTCGTGGGGGATTCATGTCACTGTATGGCAAAACCAATACAATATTGTAAAGTAAATAGCCTGCAATTAAAATAAATAAATTTATATTTTAAAAATGGGTAATTTCCACGCTGGTGGGTGTGGACAAAAGTAGACGGTGCAATTTGACACTCAAAGATTGTTCCCTATAATTCAGACCAGTACTATCAACTTTCTGCTGAAAACTGGAAGGGTATCTCCTGTACCTTCCTACAGTTCTCTGTATGTAGCTCTCTCCTGTGAACTCTAACTATATAGAGTCATAAATCACTCTTCTTGGGGAGACTGTTTATCTCTGCCTAGGTACACCTTCCATGTATGTGTTGGAAACTATTTCTAGAGTTGGGCCAATTGTAGAACTCTCCTTGCTTGCTCCCCGTCTCAGGAACACATTCTGTGCTGCCAGATGTTTGATGTAAAACAATGCTCTTTCATTTGTCTTTTCTACTTTGGAATTATTTGAGACAGGAGGATAAATGTGTCTTTTGCTCCTCTATGTCTACCAAAATGGAGGTCCCCCTGCAATCAGAACTCACTGAATGCCTTGTGAATGCTAGGCACTGACCTCTGTGCATGGGTGCAAACTTGATTGGGGATATGCGTTGGGACATTAGGGAGCCCCAGTCTTGCTGGAGAAACATGCCAATTACAAATAGCATTTGCTATGTGGTATGTTCAGTTCAGATCAGTCACTCAGTCATGTCCAACTCTTTGCAACCCCATGGACTGCAACACGCCAGGGCTTGCTGTTATTCACCAACTCCTGGAGCTTGGGCAAACTCATGTCCATGGAGTTGGTGATTCCATCCAACCATCTCATCCTCTGTCATCCTCTTATCCTGCCTTCACTCTTTCCCAGTAACAAGGTCTTTTTTATGAGTCAGTTCTTCACATCAGTTGGCCAAAGTATTGGAGGTTCAATCTCAGCATCTGTCCTTCCAATGAATATTCAGGATTGATTTCCTTTAGGATGACTGGGTGGATCTCCTTGCAGTCCAAGGGACTCTCAAGAGTCTTGTCCAATACCACAATTCAGAAACGTCAATTCTTCATAGCTCACCATTCTTTATGGTGCAACTGTCACATCCATACATGACAACTGGAAAAATCATAGCTTTGATTATACTGAAATTTTTCAGCAAAGTAATGTCTCTACTTTAAAAAAAAATGTATAGGTTTGCATTGTTTTTCTTCAAATGAGCAAGCATCTTTTAATTTCATGGCTACAATCAACATCTGCAGTGATTTTGGAGCCCCCAAAAATAAAGTCTCTCACTGTTTCTATTGTTTCCCCATCTATTTGCCATGAAGTGATGGGACCAAATGCCATGATCTTCATTTTTTGAATGTGAAGTTTAAACCAGATGTTTCACTCTCTTCTTTAACTTTCATCAAGAGGCTCTTTAGTTCCTCTTCAATTTCGCCTGTGAGGGTGGTGCCTTCTGCTTATCTGAGGCTATTGATATTTCTCCCAGAAATCTTGATTCCAGCTTGTGCTTCATCCAGTTGTGCATTTCACATGATGTACTCTGCATATAAGTTAAATAAACAAGGTGACAATATACAGTCTTTATGTACTCCTTTCCCGATTTGCAAGCAGTCTGTATTTCCATATTCAGTTCTAACTGTTGGTTCTTGACCTGCAAACAGATTTCTCAGAAGACAGGTAAGATGGTCTGGTATTCCCATCTCTGTAAGTTTTCCACAGTTTGTTGTGGTCCACTCAGTCAAAGGCTTTTGCATGGTCAATAAAGCAAAAGTAGGTGTTTTTCTAGAATCCTCTTGCTTTTTCTATCATCCAATGAATGTTGGCAATTTGATCTCTGGTTCCTCTGCCTTTTCTAAATCCAGCTTGTACATATGGAATTTCACAGTTCATGTACTGTTGAAGACTTGCTTGGATAAATTACTTAGGTAGCATGTGAGATGAGTGGAACTGTGTGGTGGTTGAACATTCTTTGAAATTCCTTTTTTGGGGATTGCAAGGAAAATGACCTTTGCAGTCCTGTGGCCACTGTTGAGTTATCTACATTTGCTGACATATTGAGTGCAGCACTTTAACAGCATCAACTTCAAGGATCCGATATAGCTCGACTGCAATGCCATTACCTCCACTAGCTTTGCTCTTAGTGATGCTTCTGAAGATCCATGTGACTTCACATTTCAGGATTGTCTAGCTCTAGGTGAGTGATCACATTATCATGGTTATCTGGATCATTAATATTTTTTTTGTGGAGTTCTTCTATGTATTCTTTCAGCCTCTTCTTAATATATTTTGCTTCTGTTAAGTCCATCACATATCTCTCTTTTATTGTGCCCATCTTTGCCTGAAATATTCCCTCCCTATCTCTAATTTTCTTGAAGAGATCTCTAGTTTTTACCATTCTAATGTTTTCCTCTATTTCTTTGCACTGATCACTTAGGAAGGTTTTTTTTTTTTTAATCTCTTCTTGCGATTCTTTGGAACTCTGCATTCAGAAGGGTATGTCTTTCTTTTCAACTTTGTCTTTTGCTTCTCTTCTTTTCTAAGTTCCTTGTAAGGCCTCCTCAGGCAACCATTTTGCCTTTTTGCATTACTTTTTGTTTGGGATGATCTTGATGTGGTATGTAGAGATCAAAAAACCAAGATCATGGCATCCAGTTCCATCACTTCATGGCAAATACCTGGAAAAACAATGAAAACAGTGACAGACTTTATTTTCATGGGTTCCAAATTCATTGTAGACAGTGACCACAGTTGTGGGGAAAAAAAAAAAAAAAGTCGCTAGTTCCTTGGAAGAAAAGCCATGAAAAACCTGACAACATACTAAAAAGGGGAGACATTACTTTACCAGCAAAGCTCTTTATAGCCAAAGCTATGGTTTTACCAGAAATCGTGAGTGGATGTGAGAGTTGTTCCAAAAGAAAGTTGAGTACCAAAGAATTGATGCTTTTAAACTGTGGTGTTGGACAAGACTCTTGAGAGTCCCTTGGACTGCAATGAGATTCAACCAGTCCATGCTAAAGGAAGTAAGTCCTGAATATTCATTGGAAGGCCCGATGCTGAAGCTGAACCTCCAATATTTTGGCCACCTGATGGAAAGAACTGACTCATTAGAAAAGGCCCTGATGCAGGGAAAGATTAAAGGCAGAAGGCACAGAGGAAGAGAGAAGATGAAATTATTGGGTGGAATCATCGATTTGATGAACATGAGTTTGAGCAAGCTCTGGGAGTTGATGATGGGCAGGGAACCCTGGCATGTTGCACCCCATGATATAGCAAAGAGTGGGACATGACTGAGAGACTGAACTGAACTAATGTACAGAGGATATCAGGGAACAGGCAGAGGTCTTTGTGGTCCAGTTAAGCCTGTGGCCCTGGTGGGAGTGGTGAAAGATTTAGGTAGAAGGGGAGGCTTCCCATCTTCTGGTGCCGGTCCTTGAATCCAAGACAAGGAGCACAAGATTTTGAATGTGTTAACAAATATTGTTTTCTAAAGACAAACAAACAAACATAAAAAACACTGTTTTCTGCAGGAGTGAGAACTTTGACTGAGTCTGTTCTCTAGATTTTACTGAGGGATGTGGAAGGAATCTGGAGTGGGCTTAGTCTGCAAAAATTAGGTGACCAACTGCTGGAGGGTCAGGCTTATGGTAGACATTCTGCACTAGATGGAAAACAAATCAAGAGAAAAAGTGTCCCTTCAGGAGTGTACATGCCAATATATTACATTTTTTCATCAGATCACTTCAATGGTGTTTTGGGGCAAGCAAATATGCATGATGGGTGATTTGCTTTTGTCAATTCCTGTGGGTAGTTAAATGGCTAAATGTTTGGTTATTTCATTGTAAGGTTGGAATTATGCTTGGGAAAGAAAACTAAATGAAATCCACACATATTTCATCATTAAACAGCAAGTAATGGAAGGTTACTAAAGCAAATATAGGTAATTTAAACGAGGGGCCAAATGGGGAAAGATTCACTTAACAGGCTGAGATTGGACTATACAGGTTCCCATAGTTGTTGCTATGACAAGTAGCCATAACAGCTACTTGTTGCTACACTGGAGATGTGGGAAACCGACCAGAAACAAAGAGCTTTTATGACATTCCTTGCAGTGTCATTTCAGGGGAGAAGTAGTTGACAAGGAAAGGCTGACTGGTAAGGATGAGGATGGGAGTAATCTGAGACAGTAATCATTAGTTCTTCTGTGAGCCAAAAACAGAAGCAATGACTCAGTCAGAGTTCTGGGTGAGGGTTCAGAAATAGATGTCTGAACATCTATTGGCTTGAATCAATATTTAGCCTTGGAGATGGCAGCCATAACCTCTAAACAGAAGACTTCCTTCTCCCAGGTGGCAGAATAATTCATATTTGTTCCAGACTCAGGAACCCAGAAAGCCCTCTCAGGGCCACTTGCTCTTTGCAGCCACACATGCAATCTAGAAGGTGGAATTATCATCATGGTGCCCATTTTCCAGATGTGAAAACTGAAATCAAGCGACTTGATCAAGCTCACACAGCTAAACATGTGAAAAGACAAGCACAAACCCAGGTAAAAGGCCTCAAATTGTATGTTTTTGCTCCATACCTACTGGGAGTGGTGGGTGGTGATCTGGAAGCAATGCTTAGGCAGAAGCAAACAATATTCACATTTAAAATGAAGAAAGTAAGGAAAACCACTAGAACATTCAGCTATGACCTAAATCAAATCCCTTATGATTATATAGTGAAGTGAAAAATAGATTCAAGGGATTAGGTCTGTTAGACTGAACAACTATGGATGGAGGTTTGTAACATAGTACGGGAGGTGGTCATCAAAACCATCAAAAACAAAGGTGGCAAGGCAAGGTGGTTGCATGAGGAGGCCTTAAAAATAGCTGAGAAAATAAGAGAAGTGAAAGGCAAAGGAGAAAGGGAAAGATATACCCAATGGAATGCAGACTTCCAGCGAATAGCAAGGAGAAATAAGAAAGTCTTCATAAGTGAATAGTGCAAGAATTAGAGGAAAACAATAGAATTGTAAAGAATATAGATCTCTTCAAGAAAAGTGGAGATACCAGAGGAATACTTCATGCAAAGATGGGCACAGTAAAGGACAGAAAAGTCAAAAACCTAACAGAAGCAGATGAGATTAAGAAGAGGTGGCAAGAAAACACAGAAGAAATATACAAAAATCATCATAATGAGGGGGATAGGGATGATGCTGGGGTCACTCAAATAAAGCCAGATATACCGGAGTATGAAGTCAAGTGGGCTTTAGGAAGCAGCACTACAAGAAAAGCTAGGGAAGGTGATGAAATTCCAGATGAGCTATTTAAAATTCCTAAAGAATGAGGCTGTAAATATGCTGCATTTAATATGTCAGCAAATTTGGAAAACTCAGCAGTGGCCACAGTGCTGAAAAAGGTCAGTTTTCATTCCAATCCAAATGAAAGGCATTTCTAAATAATGTTCAACCTATCATGCCATTGTGCGCATCTCACTTGCTAGTAAGGTAATGTTCAAAATCCTTCAAGCTAAGTTTCAACAGTACATGAACTGAGAACTTCCAGATATACAAACTGGTTTGAGGAACCAGAGATCAAATTGCTAACATCCATTGGATCAAGGAGAAATTAGGGAATCCCAGAAAAAGATTTCCAACTGCTTCACTGACTGTGCTAAATACTTTCACTGTGTAGATCACAACAAACTGTAGAAAATTCTTAAAGAAATGAGAGTTGTAGATCACCTTACCTTTCTCCTAACAAGTCTCTTATGTAGGTGAAAAAGCAGCAGATAGAATCAGTCATGGAACAACTGAAAGATTTAAAACTGGGAAAGGAAAATGACAAGGTATACATTGTCACTTGATTATTTAACTTATATGTAGGATACATCATTCAATATGTTGGTCTGAATAAATCCCAACCTAGAATCAAGATTGCTGGGAAAAGCAACATCCATAGATATGAAGATGACCCTGCCCTAACAGCAGAAAGCAAAAAAGAACTAAAGAGCCTCTCAATGAGGAGAAGAGATGGAAAAACTAACTTAAACTCAACATTCAAAAAACTATTCACAGAAGGACACTCAACATTCATGGCATCCAGTCCCACCACTTCATGGTATTTAGAGGAGGGAACAGTGGAAACAGTGGCAGATTTTATTTTCTTGGACTCCAAAATCACTATGGACCTTGACTGCAGCCACAAAATTAAAAGATACTTGCTCCTTGGAAGGAAGAAAGGCTATGAAAAACCTGCACAGCGTATTAAAAAGCAGAGACTCACTTTGCTACAGAGGTCTGTAGTGTCAAAGATATGGTTTTTCCAGTAATCAGGTACAGATGTGATATCTGGAGCATAAGAAAGGGAGAATGCTGAAGAATTGAGCTTTTGAACTGTGGTGCTTGAGAAGATTCTTGACAGTCCCTTATACAACAAGATCAAACCAGTGAATTTGAAAGGAAATCAACCTCTGATCCCTGCTATCTCAGCTGAGGCATCTACTGAGGGCCTCCAGGTGGAAAGAACTCCACTGCAAGAGTGCCTAACCATGGTAGCTCCAAGCAAATAGTTTGTAGCCGCACCCATGGAGAAGCTCAGAAAGGCTGAAGGCTCTGTGTACCCTGGGTCTCTTGATACATGCATTGCATTCTCCCCAGCAGCGTGGAGGCCAAGGAAGGGGCATTCTGGGCCCTGGAGGAGGGGGATGGCTCAGGGATCCAAGGGGACCATCAGTTACCAAGTAGGACTGGAAAGGACAGAGAAGGCATACGTGGCAGAAAGCTGGTGACTGGTTGTGGGACAAAAGGGAACAAGTTCTCCATGAAGTACCTCACCCAAAGTCCCCTGAAGGAGAAGACCAGTGATAAGTGCAAATGAGATAGGATGAAGAGAATGTATTTTGTTACCCCTTATAATTCCTCTGAATGAGGAGGTGGTGGAGTTGGTGGGTCATCACAAACTCTTTCATGGCCTAGACCACCCCCCAGGCGTGATCTTTAGGGCTGCCTCTCCCCAGCTTCAGTCATGTAGTTATGGAGGAAATTGACAATCATGTGTGCTGCTGTGTCAGGGCCACAAGACCATGTAATGCCAGTCATAGGACCCCATGGCCCTGCCAGGATGGCTGATTTAGGACTGCACATGTGATCTGAGGTGGGTCATTCAGAGAACACCCTCGAACTCTGATGTCTTCAAACTTTTCTTCCTTATTGGAGATGCCCTAAGGATGTAAAACCCTAGGGCAGGTAGCTTGGACTCCCTCACTACGTGTAGATGCCTTAAGGAAGAAAGTTTTCAGGCTAAGACCATCAGAGAAGAGGGAAGGGAAAGAGCGAGGATGAGAAATAGAGAACTGATGACTTCTGATTTCTTGTGTCCAGTCACAGATCTTTGTATTTGCTCTGAGTCTTGTGTCCTGGATTCCCAGAATCATTTCAATGAGTTTCCCCTTTCCTTGAAGCCAGTTGGAGGTGGGCTCCTCTCAACTGTGATTCAGACATTTTTCTAGATCCTTCTCAATCATTGTACATCTCTCAGACAGAAACAAATGCACCCGATTTTTTCACCCCCATTATGAGTGAAACCCTTTATTCTTTATTGAGAACAGAGTGTGCAGACCACCAAATACAGTTCACCAGCATACTGGGCAGGAGTACGCTAAGTGTGATTTAGTGTTTGCTCGGAGAGGCCTTACTGATTCTTCAACCACTCCAAGCATGCATACTGCCTGTGCCAGGCCAATCCTGTCATTTCCTTGATAAAAGCCAGAAATTCAGCCTCAGGAAGACATCACCCAGGATCCAGGTCTCTCTAGATGTCCTCACTGTGTTCTCTTTAAAGGTGGTAAAGCAGTGGCTTCTAGAATTCTGGGGGAGGCTGACACACACCAATCAGCCTGAGCCCTTAGCTGTGACTCCCACAAATATCTAGACCCAGCACAATTCTTGGTTTTATTTCCCTCTTTTGGTAAGTATCAAGGAATTTTCTCATAGCAGGGATATGAGAGTTCATCCACAACCAAAAAGGGCCAAGACATGAAGTTGCCATGAGGAAGGATGTGGGGGAGGGGAGGACTGGGTGTTGGGGATACTGAGAAATGATAAACAACAAAGTCCTACTGAAGAGCATAAGGAAATATATTAACTATCCAGTCATAAACCACAGGAAAAGTACTAAGAAAAATAATATATATTTCTGTATGTGTATAACTGAGTCACATTGCTGTGCAGCAGAACTTAATGCAACACTGAAGATTAGCCGCACTTCAAAAAAATTTTTAGAAAAGAAAAAGAGTGTCCATAGTTCTCCTCTCTCCCTGTTTCTTTCCTTCTGACTCCTACTCCTTGTTTTCTCTGCAGAGAATGCTAGTTCTCCTCCTGAATCCCCACAATCCATACTTTATTAAAAAACTTTATTTTATATTGGAGCATAGCTGATTAACAATATTCTGAGTTTCGGGTGGACAGTACATGGACTCAAACATATGTATCCATGAATACTGATCCCAAAAATACCCCTCCCATCCAGTTTGTCATATAATTAAGCAGAGTTTCCCGTGCTATACAGTAACCCCTTGTTGGTTATCCATCTTAAATAGAGCAGTGCCCACAACACGTTCTTGAAGACTTAACTCCGGTACTCTGGGAAGCCTCCATTGGTCCACACTCACCCTCTTTGGCCACTCCAGGCTTGGTTGCATAACATACTCTGGTTCCCCATCTCCACTGGTCAGTCTGTAGCCCTCATCACCCCTAGTAAGTCCCCAATGCTCCAGTGCAGAGCACCTTGGGATTCCATTTGCATGGAATTCAGTGCAGTTTTGCCTAGAACCAAGCAACCCTCCATATGGCTCCATGAGTTTAGTTTTAGAATTCCTGAAATTCCCTCCCTTCCTCAAAGCCTTCTTTGAGCCCATCAGCTTGCTCTGAACTCCCCTAGAGAGCTGACATGAATCCTCCACCCTGTGCTGGGGCTGAGCAGTCACTGTGAACCCTTTATTCACATTAGCATCCAGCTTCCCCACAGAGGGGTCGGGTAGCCTGACACTCACAAAGGAGGCACCCGGCCAGAACTAGAGGAAGATGCATCTGAGAACTAGGGTGACCATGTAATTTATCATCCAAACCAGGAAAACTGCAAGAAGGGAAGGGAGACTGTTAATCCCTATGGTGGGACAGCACACTGGGACTGTCCCCAGCCATTTCCTTGTCACATGATTTATTTCAAGGTCTGCTAGAGCTGACTTTCCATGTTCATCCATCTGAGGGTTCAGATTGAATTAAAGCTCCTTGAGGACTGAGGACCTGAGTGTTCCCTCTCCTTGTGACTCCCACCATGCCAGCATGGCGTGGTGTCTCCACGTTTATTTCAGGATGATCAGTGTCCCAGATGGCCCTTTACTCTCAAGTGGTTTGTTTTGTGGGAGGCTCTGGCCAGCCCCAGGGATCAACAGCATCTGCAATAGTGCGAGATGGCCTGCAGAGGGCGCCCTCCTCCCAGCAGCAGGCCAAGGGTTCCTGCAAGTTCCTATTTGAGAACCACCCCTCAGGGTTCTCCCCTCACCTTGAGGATGGAGGTTGTGCTGGGACTGGGTAGTTGATGCCATCGATGGTTGAAGATAATAGAGGACAGGGTATTGACTGCAAAACATGAAAACATAGTGCTGTTAGAGAGAGAGGGACAGAGGTTGGCCCTGGAGATGCTTCTTGTGTGTGGAGACTGGGAGTGACCCTGGGGCATGATTTTCACCTCAGAACCTCGTGGCGTGGCACCGATGAGCTTCTGGATGTTACTGACCAGTCTTCTTGGGCCAAGGGTCAGTGATGTCCCAGTATCCACAAGGGCCTCACAGCCGTCAGAACAAGCAATAACCTTTCTTTCCATGGAGCTGCTGAGAGACAGTGTGACCAAGCAGCCATCAAGGTCACTCTGTGTCTCCCCAGAGCTGCCCCCTTCCCGACTGTCTCCTAAACAGCCCTTTGTCTCTTGCCCTCTTTTCCTTTGCTCCCGACACGGCACCTTCCTTGACATTCTTGAATGCAGTACTTGAATACACCAGGCTCTTTTGCACCTTGACACAAGCTGGTCTTCCTTCCTAGAGGAGCCTCCTACACTTTGACTAGCAAATTTCTTCTCATCTTCCAGATTTCAGGTTAATTGTCATGGTTTCAGGGAAGTCTTTCCCCCGGTGTTTATCAGTCTCCTTTCTTGACAGTCTCTGTAGACACTTCCTCAGGTCTAGCATGTACCAAAGTCATAATTCACTATGTGTGTGTCTCATTTCCTGGGCATCTGCCTTCTTAGACATGAGGGCAAGTTTTATTTTCATTGCCTCCCCAAAGTGCCTGGCACACAGTGGATGCCCAAGGCTTGTCTGTTTAGTGAGTGAATGAAGACTGTGAAAACAATGAATGAGAAACATCCCGAGAGCTGTATCTGGTGGGGAACAAATAACGGGTCAATCGCAGAGGGAAGATAGAGATTCACCGGGGCAGCAGATTCTCATAGTGGAGGGAGAGAGGGGCTCCCCTGGGAGAGGGTGTCTGCTAGCACTGCTCCTACAACCAGCTCAGACCTGAGGCCCTGGCCAGGAAATACATGACCAGCCACAAAACTCCAAAAGATGGGTCAGGTTTTGTCTGAGGGTATCACACAGAATCCTGTCATTATGCCTCTTGTCCTCAGGTCACTCCTGGATCCCACCTTCCTGATTCTCTGTTATAACCCCTGCCCCACTGTTTGTCCATGAACATGGGGTTCTTTTTATTAGTTGCTTTTACATCTTATGACTTCAGCAAATCTCTCTACACTGCTCAGTAGTTGCTCCCTTAGGAGACCAGTTCTCCCCATTTGCTCAAGACTCTCCCTGTTTTTAAAAAGACATTTATCTGTACTGAGAACATCCTATGTCCCAGGCAGCCCCGGACAGTTGGTCATCTTATACCTCTGTTCAGGATGGAGAAATTCTCCCTGATCCTTTTTTCACCAAACTGTAGAGTCCTCTAACCATGCTGTACGCCTCACAGGGCAGTGGGTGCAATCCTCTCCCAGCTGGACAGACCTCTCCGGACCCTTTTAGGACCCAGGTCAGAGCCCTGGTCAGAATGCCTGGGGATTATAAACCCATGGGTTGTTTTCATATCTATTTGCTTGTGTTTTAGTTTGTATATGTGTTTGTACGTGTGTTTGTATGTGTCTCTGTGAGTGCTTGTGTGTCTCTGACTAGCTATGCATGTTTATATGTGTCTCTGCGTATGTTTTTGAGTGTCTGCTTTTGTATTTCCGTGTGTCTGTGTGTCTGTCTGTGTCGTTGTGGGTGATGTATATGTCTGTGTGACTGTGTGACTGTGTGTCTGAGAATGTATTTTTGTGTGTCTGCCTGTGTCCATGTACAATAGCAGGAGCATCACTTGGGCTGACCCTCAGAGGGAGAAGTTAGCAGTCCATGTGTATACTCCAGTCACCTGCGTGGATCAATGGTACCCAGTTGAGCACTCCCTGGTAGTAGGATTTATCCAATACACCAAACATCACCACACTGCCTTTTTCCCTGCATGTGTAGAGAGAAGAGAAGGGGGGATCCTTGGAGGACAGTAACAACAGCACTGTCTTAGAGCTGTGCTGGTCCACTCATCAAGGCCCTAATAAGGTCCCCATGTACAGATTCAGAAATTGAGTCTAGGAGCGATTGTTCCAGACCGAGGTCCATTACTGGCTAATGAGTGACAAAGAGGAGGTTAGAAGCTAAGTCACCTGGCTGGGCTCCACCCAAAGTACTTGGGTAACTTCTGAAGATGCCCTATCTCCTGGGACCTGAGTGCTCAGACACACGCAGAGGACAGGGTGCTGAAGTGTTTTGGCTTTCCCCTTGTCCAGCTTGTCATTTTTTCAGGAAAATCAAAGCCTGGGAGTTCTAAGGATGTGTGTTCAGATCACCCAGAGGTGGCTCCACCGGCCTGTGACCTCTACTGTCCAAAGGGCCCCACACTCAGAAGGGACCCCACCTCTGCTCTCCCTGTCTTGAAATGCCTCATATTTCTTGAATAAGGAGTCCCACATGTTTGTTTTGTGTCCCACACTTTCATTTTCCCTGGCTCCTGCAAATTGGGTAGCTGGTCCGCGGCTCCCAGTTGTATGTTAATAAGGAAGGAAAGATATCCACCATCTTTCTCCTCCCTTCCTTATCAAATTCATAAGCAAATTGTATTGCTTTTTCCTCCAACTTGTTTCCTGTTGCCTTTCACTAGTCTTCCTCCTCACTCACCCCTCTAGACCAAGTTACGAGTTTTGAGACCAGGAGCAACGTTGTGCTCCAATAAAACGTTATTTATAAAAGCCAGTGGTGAAGCCCAGTACAGCCCTGGCGCTATATTTATCCTGAGTTAAATTATCTCTCAGGATTTTTCTTTATCATGTGTTCTATAATTTTTGTGCAACTGAAAGCATCTTAAAGCAAATTTGGAGAAAGGGATTGTCCATCTCAGACTTACTTGCTCAAGTAGAAGGCAAAAACAGGTTCAGAAATGGCACCTTGATTCTTCAGATTGTCAAAGATGGGGATAGCTCCAAAGATGAATATGTTGGGGTACTTCAAGCCCAAGACACCATCAAAAGGTGGAACCTCACACCCGTATTCCACAATGCTTAGACCAAACAGCTGATCAGTACTTACAAGGTCCCCAATCTGTGGGAGAGAAGACTGTTCCACTTACAGATATGTGAAGTGGGGCTAGGACTGGGCTGGGGTGCATTGCCATTAAATCCTCAGAGAAGAATTGAGGCTGGCCTCTGTCTTTTGTGGACCTCAGACGGTTAGACCAAGCTGGGAGGGAATTTGGGTTCCATCTGTGAGAGGCTGTGAATGTTAAAACATCTGCCCCCTCTGAAAAACACCCCTTGCATCAGTCAAATTTGCCTTGAGGCTTCTGTCCAGGTGGGGCAACCAAGAGTCAGACCAGGACCCATTGCTGCTCCCTTGTGGACAATATGAGTCGAGAGCAAGGTAGCCTTCTCTGACATCACTATGACCTAATGACAAGAATGGACTGCATTCTCTGTAATATACTGAGGATTCTGCATCTGTCCAGGAAGACAGAAGCCGAAAACACAATCATGCTTGCAGGGATCTATGAAACTACTGCCTGGGAAGTTCACTTTTGGGGATATGTGTGTATTTGTGTGAGTGTGTATGAGAGAGAAAGAGAGAGAAGGGAACTACTCAAGTACTTTGGGAAGGCAGGCCGTACGTTTTATGAGACTCTCAAAGGCACTCTAGAGTGAGAACTCATTTATCAGGCCCCTTGACATCTCTGGCCTCCAGTTTCCCACTATGGATACCTGAAGCCCTTGACTGCCCCCAGGGTCCCCAGATCAGTTTTATCCTGTCTCTAAACACCTTTCAGCAACTTCCATCCTGAAAAGCCAACCCAGCTCCACCATTTACCACATGTGTGACCTCAGCAAGGCCCTTGCTGTCTGCACCTCAGTTTCCTCATACGTCTCATGAGCCAATCAGACTACTCGCTGTGTGCGGTTGTTGCAGGACTAAACCAATTATTACCTGAAAGTGCCTGGAACAGTCTGTGAATATAAAAGTGGGTTCTTTTTGCCCCTCTTCTCGCTCCCAGAAAAATGAACCTTGAACTTCTCATGGGCAGAGTAGCTGCAAGTCCACAACTCAAGACACTCTCTGGGTTAGCTATCTGTTTGCTCGTGTGTCACCATGGGCACTGCCTCCCCAGGGACAGAATCCTGTGTGTAAGATGGCCAATATCTATGGGAGTTAGGCTAGGAAGTGTCCTGCCAGATGGTCCTGCATCTGGTTTGCAAGCAAGGATCACACTCCATAGCCAGTTCTGACTCAGCTTCTCTTTACACGTTACATGAACGGTGTCATAAGCAAGAAATCCCTTCATGTTCCCAGATCCATAGGTGATGCGGAAGGTCTTTTGGGTAGGCCAGAAGATGGAAGACTTGTAATGTCTAAACCTAACTTGCGTAGCTACAGACACAAGAGATGAGTGTCATCAGGTGCCAAGGGTGGAAACAGGGCGGCAGGACAAGTGAAGGATGGTCCGGGCAGGGAGTATCTGTACTCGCAACAGGCTGGACTGGGGCAAAAGAGGGACGGCACCCACAAGTCAGAGGAACCTGTGTCAAAGATAACCTGGAATTCCTGAGGGGGTGTTCCAATGGTGATGTTACCCATGTATTGCATCTACAGGGAAGAGGGAGTGGGTTAGTGCAGAACTGGCTACCCTCTATTCCCACACTGCTGCCTCCCTCTGGGTGCTATATATCTCTTGAGATCACTTTCCAACCACTGTGAAGCTCACAGCCTTTGATCACACAGGGGCTTGCATTTGATATTTTTTTCCTATGCCACATTGTATGCAGGATATTTATTCTATGACCAGGCATTGAAGTGGTACCTCCTGCATGGGAAGCCCAGAGGCATAACCACTGGGTCTCTAGGACTGTTGGACAGCCAGGGATGTCCTGGTGCCTTCATTTGAGAAACTCTGTAATTTCAAACCCAGCCCTAGCACCCCTTTCTGCAGGAGGTCCTTCTTGATCAACCCCAGCCACTCCCTCCAAACTCAGACCGTATCCAATCAGCACCACGCAAGTGACCATTTCATTTGACATGTATTTACTCTTTGTCTATCTCTCAGGCTGGCATGGGCATTCTTGAAGACAAAATAAGCCCTTTTTCAAATCGAAAAACAGTAACCACTGTGTTAGATTCTTATGGCCTTACACGGAATACTGGTTCAGTAACTTTTTACTGCTGTGGTTCTTGCATCTGTGGAAACTGAATTCCTCTGCCTGGTTATTCACAATTGCTTTGCAGTTGGTTCTAACTTCTGATCAGAGATGGTTCACTCTTCATTTGTAACTAGTTCACTCCCTTAGTTCAGAAGGAACTGCTGCTGCAGCTTCTGCTTCTGCTAAGTCGCTTCAGTCGTGTCCGATTCTGTGCAACCCCATAGACAGCAGCCCACCAGGTTCCATTGTCCCTGGGATTCTCCAGGCAAGAACACAGGAGTGGCTTGCAATTTGCTTCTCCAATTCAGGGAAGTGAAAAGTGAATGCAAAGTTGCTCAGTCCTGTCTGACTCTTAGCGTTCCTGTGGACTGCAGCCTACCAGGCTGCTCCGTCCTTGGGTTTTTCCAGGAAAGAGGACTGTAGTGGGTTGTCATTACCTTCTGCTCAGAAGGAACTCTCTCCCTCAAACTAATGACACATCTTTGACACAGAAATGGATGCTTACCCGTCACCTGGTAATTTCTGGGCTCAGTCACAAAGATAAGAGTTGAGGATGATAGTGCCTTCTTCTTTCCCAAGGGGTGTGGGGCCTCTTTGGCCCAGTGTTTCTGCCTCTGGCAGGAGCCCCAGCCCCAACATCCCACGTGGCATCTCCAGATGAGCCCCATGCTTGGTTAGAGCACCAGGGGGGCACTGTGGAGCACCATCCTCCCAAAACACTCACATCCATGATGTTCCTCAGGGGGTGAATAGTTATATTTGAGCCATGAGAGGAAACCTGAGACAGTCTGTAAGCATGTTACTTGAGGAAATTGTTCAGCATTTTTTTTCACTGAAGGTATTTCTCATGGTCTTTACTTTCCTTAGAGGTATTCTTTCAATGAACATTTGACAAAGAAAACAAAGAAGATGTTACAATTACCTGTCAGTGTTAAGCTATAACTGTCATTGTAATGGCACTGTGTATTTTCTAATCATTTTTATGAGTCATGTTATTATAAGAATTTTCAGCATATTCCATTGGAAAGACATACGTTTGAATAAAGATTCTGTTCTGTAATGTTGGGTAAGCCATATGACCATGTGGGGTCTCAGTGTCCACTTCAGTAAAATGATGAATATAATGATTCTAACCCTCCAAATAGGATATCTTGGGGATAGTGAAGTGATGGATATAAGGTGCCTGATAAATAGGAAGTCTCAACAGTGACAGCCACTAGCACTGCTGTTGCCACCCCACTGTATCCTTCTCATAGAAGCTCAGGGAAGAAGGTAGAAGGGGGATTCTTATCCTCTTTTACAAGGGAGGAATTTGAAATGCAAGAGGCTTGTGAATTGGCTGTAGTCACACTGCTTATCAGATATAAAACAGTGTATAAGTAGCTCTCCCAATCTTTCTCCAAGTTGAAAGAAAAGAGTAGTTGAAAGAAGAATCCAGGAGATAGGGAACAAGTTAGGGAAATGTAGAAGCTCCAGAAGGAAGGATAAGTCAATTGAAAAATCAAAAGAAAACAACACAGAGAGAAATACACTCACAGAGACTTCCAAAGGGATGGAGAGATAAATGATAGTGATACAGAGATGCAGACATAGACATATACACACTGAATAAGAGAGGAAACAAAGAGAACACGCTAAATAAAAGGTAGAAAAGTGATATTCCACAAGACCACGCCTACATCTTCATTGACTGTGCACTGAGCAATTGCAAGGAGTTCCAATTTCAATAGGTCATGACATGACTGGACCCCAGAGTTGTGCAACTACGCAAATCTACACCAAAAACCTTGGGTCCCACAGTTCCTATAGCAAGGTACTTATCAGTAAGTAAGGACTGAACTTTAAGATTATCAGGGAAATATTCCATTCCTTTCTAAACCTGATGAGAAGAAGAATAATCAGATGAAAAGAAAAATCACAGAAAGGAAGATGATGTGGCTTACAGTCTCCATACTTAAATGACTCTGCAATCTGAGAAGGCCACCAGCCTGAGGAGCTCAAGCCACATCATGCTTCTTTCCTGGCTCCAAGTGTTCAGGGAAGTTCAGGTTCTTAGCATGTAGCGGTGACCGGGAGCCCCTAGTTATATATGCTCTGACATGCCCTAGTATAGCCCTTTAGGCCAATAATAGGTCTGAATAAGCACAAAGGTCTTGATAAAATCTTTACCTTCATCAGTGTCCTTGGTGAGGGACTTTGAAGCTTCACAGAATACAGAGAATTGAACTGCAATCTCTTCCATTTAGTTTGGCTGGAAAATCAAACGAATCTGCATGGACATCTAAGAAGATGGAGAACCTTGACTAGTTGGAGAAAAAACTGCTAAGAACATCATAAAAATGGATAATAAGGGCCATGCTAGACATTCGTGGTTTCATGCCATCTTCCTAGCCACTTCATGAGATATGCATTGCTGTCTTCATTGGAGAAGAGATTGCTAGGATGATAAGTTGTCAAATGGCAAAGTGAAGACTTCATGGACAGCCCAGGGACATACAACTGGTTTTAGGGATTGGGTCTAATGGCAGACATCACAGGGCACCTATGATGCCAGTCTGCATCAAAGATTTAGGGCAGAGCAGTACTTCAACTGCATGCTTTCAGTATTGGAAAAAATGTCATATGCATCCACAAGATATTGTATAGCATCCAACAAACATACAAGGAAGAGCTGTGTGCTAGGTTCTGGGTTAAAGGCTTCAAAGTCAAAGTTGATGAGGACAAAAGTAGTCTTTATCTTAAGAGAGCTAGCAGTCTAATTCTCACAAACTCATGTCCTCAGGAGGGAGGAGATATGATACTAGGACGAGGTGGCCATGTTGAACACTGGGCCATACAGGCTTTACCACTGGGAGCAGCCTTTCCTCCACTTTACCATGCTGGAATGCAAGCCAGTTGGCCATGTTTTCAAGAGAATCAGAAGTTTGGATATTTATGTACAATCTACTGATTTTAATGTTCAGTTCAGTTCAGTTCAGTCACTCAGTCGTGTCCGACTCTTTGCGACCCCATGAATCGCAGCACGCCAGGCCTCTCTGTTCATCACCATCTCCCGGAGTTCACTCAGACTCACGTCCATTGAGTCTGTGATGCCATCCAGCCATCTCATTCTCGGTCATCCCCTTCTCCTCCTGACCCCAATCCCTCCCAGCATCAGAGTCTTTTCCAATGAGTCAACTCTTCTCATGAGGTGGCCAAAGTACTGGAGTATCAGCTTCAGCATCATTCCTTCCAAAGAAATCCCAGGGTTGATCTCCTTCAGAATGGACTGGTTGGATCTCCTTGCAGTCCAAGGGACCCTCAAGAGTCTTCTTCAACACCACAGTTCAAAAGCATCAATTCTTCGGCACTCAGCCTTCTTCACAGTCCAACTCTCACATCCATACACGATCACAGGAAAAACCATAACCTTGACTAGACGGACCTTAGTCAGCAAAGTGATGTCTCTGCTTTTGAAAATACTATCTAGGTTGGACATAACTTTTCTTCCAAGGAGTAAGCGTCTTCTAATTTCATGGCTGCAGTCACCATCTGCAGTGATTTTGGGGCCCAAAAAAATAAAGTCTGACACTGTTTCCACTGTTTCCCCATCTATTTCCCATGAAGTGATGGGACCAGATGCCATGATCTTCGTTTTCTGAATATCGAGCTTTAAGCCAACTTTTTCGCTCTCCTCTTTCACTTGCATCAAAAGGCTTTTTAGCTCCTCTTCACTTTCTGCCATAAGGGTGGTGTCATCTGCATATTTGAGGTTATTGATATTTCTTCCGGCAATCTTGATTCCAGCTTGTGTTTCTTCCAGTCCAGCGTTTCTCATGATGTACTCTGCATATAAGTTAAATAAGCAGGGTAACAATATACAGCCTTGACGGACTCCTTTTCCTATTTGGAACCAGTCTGTTGTTCCATGTCCAGTTCTAACTGTTGCTTCCTAACCTGCATACAGATTTCTCAAGAGGCAGGTTAGGTGGTCTGGTTTTCTATCTCTTTCAGAATTTTCCACAGTTTATTGTGATCCACACAGTCAAAGGCTTTGGCATAGTCAATAAAGCAGAAATAGATGTTTTTCTGGAACTCTCTTGCTTTTTCCATGATCCAGAGGATGTTGGCAATTTGATCTCTGGTTCCTCTGCCTTTTCTAAAACCAGCTTGAACATCAGGAAGTTCATGGTTTATGTATTGCTGAAGCCTGGCTTGGAGAATTTTGAGCATTACTTTACTAGCATGTGAGATGAGTGCAATTGTGTGGTAGCTTGAGCATTCTTTGACATTGACTTTCCTTGGAATTCGAATGAAAACTGACCTTTTCCAGTCCTGTGGCCACTGCTGAGTTTTTTTTTTTTTTTCCAAAAAGACAATGGGAATGAAATCTCCACAGCAATGTGCTAGAATCAGTCTTTAGTCTCTCCAGGTTTTTATTTCTTGCCTAGAGTTGGGAGTGCAGTGGTGACAGAGAGAAATTTAATTCATGTTGGTTGATTTACAAAGAGACTGAATGCATACTGAACATGTGTGTTTCCTTTCTACTTATAAAGAAAGATCATCAGGGACATAAAAGCCAACGAAATTTAACTGCTGAATTTAAATTGATATATTTCTGATATAATTTCCCCATAGGGTCTATGTCATGAATAATTTTGTCTTCCAAACCAAACATACAAAAAACAATTTTGAAATATCTTCCCAATTCAAGAAGACAAAACAACTGTGGCAGCCAAAGTAAAGACAATCATGTTTAATGACTCATCCAGGACTCCCAGGGCCTGTTCCTGCATGAGATCTATCCATGCCTGTACCTTGAATACAACGGGAGCCTCTCCTTTTGCCAGGTGTGTTTAGATGGGGCACTGTGACTTAATTCTCATTTTTGCATGTTGTTTAACTTCAGTTCTGATGGTTAAATCCCAGCAGGAGGAATATTACATCACTGACAAATGATACACATATATGCCTTTTGAACTATGGTGTTGGAGAAGACTCTTGAGAGTCCCTTGGACTGCAAAGAGATCAAAGGAGTCCATCCTAAAGTAAATCAGTCCTGAATATTCACTGGAAGGACTGATGCTGAAGCTGAAGCTCCAAATATTTGCCCACCTGATGGGAAGAACTGACTCATTAGAAAAGACCCTGATGTTGGGAAAGATTGAAGGCAGGAAGAGAAGGGGAAGACAGGATGAGATGGTCGGATGGCATCACCAAGTCGATGGACATGAGCTTGTGTAAGCTCCAGGAGTTGGTGATGGACAGGGAAGCCTGGCATGCTGCAGTCCATCGCATTGCAAAGAGACTGACACGACTGAAGGACTGAACTTACCTGAACAAATTGAGAACAAAGAGACTGATAAATCTAATTGCATCAAGTTGGTGACTAGCCTCCCATAACAACACATTACTAAATGGGCTTTACAATTCAGAATTATGACTACATTCAGAGTGGCATATCTTCTAAGCAAAAACAAAAATTCTGCCCATCCAAAACAAAACCAAAGAAAATCAAAAGAAATACAGGAAAGAAATCTGAAACTATATTCAACAACTTATTGCTCCTCATAACTTCTGTTATTGTGACAGCATCATATGCATGTTAACAGGTAAAGGCAAGACAATACTTATAACTAATGTTCTGAAGTAAGCCCTTCAGTGGCTAGAAAATCAAGGTCACATAAAACATAAAGAAGTTTAATGCAAACCGTGCTGTCTTAAATCTTGAACTGAAAGCATAAGTTTGTACCAACTAAATATATTCATTTTTATTTTATGTTTTTAAGGAAAATGTATACTTCCTACTCTGACCACTGTAAAGCCTACAAGCAATGACAACTTGATAGCAGTGACTATTCTGAGGTCTAATATGTACCTTCTAGAAACATTTCCCATCAGATGATGCATGGATTCTTAACTTGATGGCTGATTTCAGGACTGGGTAAAGAAATGTACAAAACAAACTTGGGAATCACGTAGGACCATAAAGGTAAGGGACTTCAAAGACCAATCGGGACTGGACAGAAAGTTTAGGAATTCAAATGAAAAGGCCAAACATCTACCAGTTTGTTGGGCAGAATGATGTTTCTGCTTCTCAACACACTGTTTATGTTTCTCGTAGCTTTCCTTCCAAGAAGCAAACGTCCTCTGATTTCATAGCTACAGACAGCATCCACAGTGGTTTTAGAGGCTAAGATAAATCTGTCACTGCTCCCACCTTTTCTCCTTCTATTTGCCATGAAGGATGGGGTGGATCCCATGATCTTAGTTTTTTAATATTGAATTTTAAGCTGGCCAAATGTGTCCAAATGTTAATAAGCAACAATAAAAAGCCTCTTGATGAAAGTGAAAGAGGAGAGTGAAAAAGTTGGCTTAAAGCTCAACATTCAGAAAATGAAGATCATGGCATCCAGTCCCATCACTTCATGGGAAATAGATGGGGAAACAGTGGAAACAGTGTCAGACTTTATTTTTGGGGGCTCCAAAATCACTGCAGATGGTGACTGCAGCCATGAAATTAGAAGACGCTTACTCCTTGGAAGGAAAGTTATGACCAACCTAGATAGTATTTTCAAAAGCAGAGACATCACTTTGCCGACTAAGGTCCGTCTAGTCAAGGCTATGGTTTTTCCTGTGGTCATGTATGGATGTGAGAGTTGGACTGTGAAGAAGACTGAGTGCTGAAGAATTGATGCCTTTGAACTGTGGTGTTGGAGAAGACTCTTGAGAGTCCCTTGGACTGCAAGGAGATCCAACCAGTCCATTCTGAAGGAGATCAACCCTGGGATTTCTTTGGAACGAATGATGCTAAAGCTGAAACTCCAGTACTTTGGGCACCTCATGTGAAGAGTTGACTCATTGGAAAAGACTCTGATGCTGGTAGGGATTGGGGGCAGGAGGAGAAGGGGACGACCGAGGATGAGATGGCTGGATGGGATCACGGACTCGATGGATGTGAGTCTGAGTGAACTCCAAGAGATGGTGATGGACAGGGAGGCCTGGTGTACTGCGACTCATGGGGTCGCAAAGAGTCGGACACGACTGAGTGACTGAACTGACTGACTGACTGAGGTCTCCATTGCTGCTCAGGACTTCTCCATTTGCAGTGAGCTGGGGCTATCTGTAATGGCTGTACATTGGCTTTTCAATCCTGTATTTCTCTTGATGCAGATCACAGGCTTTTGGCCACTCAGGCTCAGTCATTGTGGCCCGCGGGTTTAGTTGCCTTGGGACATTTGAAATCTTCCCAAGCCAGGTCTCCAATGCATATTTTAAGCACTGGATCAAAAGGGAAAACACTCTGGAAGGAATTTCAAATACATTACTTTTACATGAAATTTGGTACCATGGCCTATTTTTAAGGAGACCAATAGAGGATTGTCTGCTACTTCAAGAAACCTCCTGAGACCAGGACTGATTAAGTTCCCCTCCCAAGTGTTCCTACAGCATCTTAAAGCTGTCCCTGCCATGTCGTTTTGTTCTTGCTTGAATTTCTGAAATGCACACTAGACCACAGCTTCCAGAGAAGAGGGCTGTCACTTGACTCACTTCTAAGTATACATCAGTAGATCTTGTCTCATTATATCAGACTCTAATGTCAAGACAAGGCTAACACAAAGATCAGTTATTCTATTATGAGTGTTAGGTTACAGGTTCAACTACTGTAATAAAACCTTAAATAACATTGTCTTAAACACAATACAATTTCAATTCTCTTTCATATAATATTAGTGCAGGTCTCCACAGAAATGGGGGCCCACTTCTTTCTAGTCACGTCTTCCACCAGTGCTACTTACCTCTGGTCTAATATGGCAGTTCCATCCCGGGTCATTACATGTGCATTCCAGCTAGTGGGACAGAAAATAATACTTCCATTTGGAAGTGACATATCATCCTTACTCAAATTCCACTGGCCAAAGTATCTTCCATGGTCATGGCAAACCTGGGGGTGGTGGGTCCACAGAAGGGCAGGGGAATGTGATCCTACTACAGAATATTCATGATGAGTAACAAGGGCCACCACCCTTCATTCATGTCCCTCTAATTCATTCTTCTTTGGTTCTCCCCACACACTATTCCCTGGTGGCTCAGAGGTTAAAGCGTCTGCCTCCAATGCGGGAGACCTGGGTTCGATCCCTGGGTCGGGAAGATCCCTGGAGAAGGAAATGGCAACCCACTCCAGTATTCTTGCCTGGAGAATCCCATGGACAGTGGAGCCTGGTAGGCTACAGTTCATGGGGTCGCAAAGAGTCGGACACGACTGAGCGACTTCACCTTCCACCTTCTCCCCACACAGCTTTCAGCCTGTTTTGGCCTGCAGATATGGATATGGATGAGCTTATAAGAGAGGAAATGGCCCAGTCCGTACCAATATGGAGAAAACAAGAAAGGAAAGAAGAATAGAAAGTATGAAAATGCAAAATCTATAGGACAGTAGGCTTATAATCATAATTTTGCAGTTATATACTTTAGGTATACCTGTGGTTGATGAATCAATTTATAAAATAAAAATAAGATAAACGTAAAATATAAATATATTCACTACACCCAACAAAATAATAAGGCTATATAATATTAAACACATAGTAGTATCAGGATTAGTTTGGATGCACATCGCAAAAAACTAAAACAACCAAAACTTTAGCAAGATAAACTTGATTTTTGTTTCCCACTGAAACAAAGCTGTAAGTGGGCCAGTGAGAGCTTGGGTGGTATCCATCTCCAAGGTTACATGACTGTCCAATACAACTGCAGGCGTTCCAGCCATCACAACTAAAATCCAGGGAGCATCTAGGAAGAAGGTGGGAAAGGGAAGAGACTGTTCTCTCAGCTAAATCAGCTCCTTGAAAGCAGTCTTCCAAGAAATCCCTCTTACAGGTCTGCTTGCATCTCAGTCACCAACCATGACCAAGAGCACAGGTGGGTAGGACCTGCCGTCTTGTAGCTAGCTACTGGGTTCATGGCTGTATAACAAACTGTTTTCAGTTTTGAAAGAGAAGCAAGAGAACAGATCATTTTGTAGACATCCAGCAGTATCTGCCTTAAAGAACAAACCTTTCCTGAATATATTAGGCTGAACAATGGGGTACAGTGTGGGAGCCAAGAGGAAGCAGCAGCAATAAGAGACAGCTGGATGGATCTGAATTGTGCTCAAGGAAAAAAGCAAACAAACAAACAAACAGACTGGTCAGTATAGATCTTCTAAGGACTGAAGTGAGGATTATATATAGCACAGGACCCAATTTGTTTTGAAAACTGCTTTTCCAAATCTGGTCTCAAATCTCTCTCACTTCTTCAGCTTCTAAATACCTTGTCTTTGTTAACTCAGATTCTGACCTACCTGTCTCACCTTCCTTACTTCTGTTCACATCACCTCACCATCCAGTCACCAGCATTACAAGATCCAGTACTGAGGAGTTAGCAACACTTTCTAGAAGTGTGTAGAAACACAATGACTATTTCTACTTTAATATTAGTTTCTCCTGATCAAGGTATTTTGAAGGACTGATATGGGTAGAATTATGGAGATCTCATGTTTCCTCTAAAATCCCAACCAAGATGTGGTTTGAATTATGGAGATTAGAATGGCTAATTATGGAGGTTAGAATGGCTACAATTATGGAGATCTCACATTTCCTCTAAAATCCTAACCAAGAATGTCGTAACCAAGAATGGACCTGGAGGGGATGCGCTCACATTTGGATCTACATGTCTTAGCAGGACAGTAAGTCCCCTGTGTATGAACAACTTACATTTCAAAAGGGTGTTCAAAAATCCCAATTTCCTCATAAGTCCAGCAAAGATTCTTAGACAGCCAACTAAGACAAATGCCTATATATTCCTCTAGTTTAATAGCTTTATGATACTTTTCATGCAAATCATACAATAAAAAATTAAAAAAAAAAAAACAATAAAATAAACATTTTTCATCTTGCAGTACCTGGATAGTGCATGGCAACTCACTCCGGTATTCTTGTCTGGACAATCCCCAAGGCAAGAAGAGCCTGGCTGACTACAGTCTATATGTTGCCAAAGTTGAACACAGCTGAGCAACTAAACAAACTTTTAAAAATAGAATAGTAGTGCCGTCTATATTACCACTGCATTTATGCTTCCTTTCAGACATCGTAGGCTTGAAATAAAAATATTGCATGATTATACTCCATCAGGTTCCCTTGTAGCTCATTTGGTAAAGAATCTGCCTGTAGTGCAGGAGACCCAGGTTCAATCCCTTGGTTGGGAAGAACCCCTGGAGATGGAAATGGCAACACACTCCAGTATCCTTGCTGGAAAAATCTCATGGACAATGGAGCCTGGTGGGCTGCAGTCCATGGGGTCGCAAAGAGTCAGGCCCAACTGAGTGACTAACACTTATTGTACTCCATACAGTTCTGTACAGTAAAGTACACAAAAGCACACCCACTTGTCTGGGATGTGCCCATGACAATGTGTGTCAGATCTGTGAACTGATGTGATTGCACATTAAAATGCACTTTTACATATTTGAAAGTTTTCAACTTGAAGGTTTGTTTGTAAGAGACTTGCTACACAGGTGTTCAGTGAATGTATGCAGTGAATGAACAAGAGAGGAGTGTAAGGAGCTGCCTGTTCTTTCCATTTTTGCATGTATTGTGGCCACTCTGAATAGGAATTCCACTGAACATCATTGAGGCCTGATGTAAGGGAACATTGCTGCAAGTGAGAGGACCAGGATTCCAGCACGTGGCACAAGAGCCATGGTTGGTTGAAAAGAGCCAGGAGTGCAAATTAGGAAGAAACAAGTGTTCCCTGGTTTATGTGAAAGACTTGGCAAATATCATCTGGATTTGTTTGTAGTGATTGAGCTCTGGTTTAGAGGAGCAGTCTCTGTTGCTCAGTGTGAGCAAAGAGAGGAGAATGAACCATGAAAATCCAACATGTGTCCTAGGTCAAGTATATCTAGTATTAGAGAGATGCAAGTCCTGTCAATTTACCTGCTCCTTCCTGGAAAGAATTAGAGCAGTAAAGGAGGGAAGGTCCACACTATGCTAGCACCTTCTTCTTCTTCTGTCCAGTGAATATTGATTTCTAATGCCATTTCTTTATAAACAAAGGTTGTACTTTGTATGATTGAAGGCTTCTAATTTACTGTTCCATATAAACTTTTGGTGCTGCTCTGTGCCCAGGCACATGGGGCCCTGGAGCCTGGCAGGCTCTGTTTCGGCTGCCAAGTGCAGTATATGGGGATCTGCTGTCGTCTGGAGCCTGCAGTATATCTTCAGTCTGGGTTCCCATCTGAGGTGTTAATTCTGCTGCTGCTGCTGCTGCTGCTAAGTCACTTCAGTCGTGTCCGACTCTGTGCGACCCCACAGATGGCAGCCCATTGGGCTCCGCCATCCCTGGGATTCTCCAGGCAAGAACACTGGAGTGGGTTGCCATTTCCTTCTCCAATGCATGAAAGTGAAAAGTGAAAGTGAAGTCGCTCAGTCGTGTCTGACTCAGCGACCCCATGGGCTGCAGCCTACCAGGCTCCTCCGTCCATGGGAGTTTCCAGGCAAGAGTACTGGAGTGGGATGCCATTGCCTTCTCCGGGGGTTAATTCTAGTTGGGTTTAATTCGATCATCTTGCTCTTTATCTTTAGTTTCTCCCATGTTCTTTCTTCCCTTGTCTCTTTTTATCCCTGACTTCATCAGTGAGTAGTTTTTATGATTCCCTTTTATAGACTTTGTCACTTTATTAACTTTAACTTTTTTTTAAGCAGTTTTAAGATCCATGGTCAGTTCAGTTCAGTTCAGTTCAGTCGCTCAGTCATGTCCAACTCTTTGTGACCCCATGAATTGCAGCACACTGGCCTCCCTGTCCATCACCAACTCCTGGAGTTCTCTCAGACTCACATCCATCGAGTCAGTGATGCCATCCACCCATCTCATCCTTTGTCATCCCCTTTTCCTCCTCCCCCAATCCCTCCCAACATCAGATCCATGGTATGCATCTTTAACTTGCCAGTCTATCATTATTAAATATCATAATTATTAATAATTATTAAATTATATATTTATCATTTATTTGGCTGTGTTGTGTCTTAGTGTGGTATGCAGAATCTTCCTTGTGGTAGGGACTCTATTTGAGGAGGACAAGCTCAGTCCTTGCAGCGTGTCAACTCTATTCGAGACATGCAGGCCTAGTTGCTCAGTGGCGTGTGGGATTTGAGTTCTCTGGCAAAGAAACAAACCAGCATCCCCTGCATTGCAAAGCAGATCCTTAACCACTGGGCCACTGGGAAAGTCATTATATTTGCCTTTTAATATATATTGCTTGTTTATCATTTGGGGTACTGTTCCTTCCCTCTGTAGATCCAGATTTCCCCTTCCTTTTAAATTCCTTCTGACTTGAGACCTTTTATAAAACATTTATTACATTGGTCTGTTGGTGCTGATGCAGTCTTGAAGTTGTTGTACTTCTGAGAAAGCATTTATCTTGTTTTTGATATGTATTTTTCTTGGGTATAGAATTTTGAGTCAATTATATTTCTCTCAGCACTCTAAGATTTGGTGCCAGTGTCCTCTGGTTAACATTGTTTCATATGCCTAATCTGCTGTCATTCCCATTTTTTGGTTCTGCTGTGTCTGTTTTTCCTTCTGGTTACACTTCTTTGGTTGATTGTTTTAAGCAGAGTTATGATGTGCCTTTGTATAGTTGTCACACTTCTTGTCCTTGAGTTAATTGAGCTTCTCTGTTTATGGGTTTAAAGCTTTCATCATATCTGGAAAATTTTCAGCTAGTAATTATGAAGTTCTTTTCTCTCTTCTCTTCTCTTTAACTTCCTGTTGGGTTCCATCTACATATATTTTAGTATTCTTAAAGTTGTTTCAAGTTCTGTGATGGACAATTAATTTTTTTCCCGCATTCTTTCCCTCACTATTTTCCATGTCTCTATTTAACATACTCAATACTCTTCACCTTCATGAATATAAGGATTATTGTTGTAGTAAGCATTTTAATGTCCTTCTCTGCTAATTAAGTAATGTATATTTTAAACTGTGTTTTACTAATTGAATTTTCCATCATTATGGATATTTTCTTCTTGTTTGCACATCCAGAATTTTTTTCTTTTTATATTTTTTATCTTAATTTGAGGATAATTATTTTACAATATACTGATGCAACTAGGACATCACTGCAAGTGACAGAGGACCAAGATTCCAGGACATGGCAAAAGAGCCATGGTTGATTGAAAAGAGCCAGAAGTGCAAAAGAGGAGGAAACAATTTTTCACTGGTGTATGTGAAAGACTCGGCAAATATCATCCGGATTTGTTTGTAGGGATTGAGCGTGTTTTTACTGATTGATTTCCCCTCATTTTGGATATTTTCTTGCTTCTTTGCACATCTGGAAATTTTATTTTTTAATTTACATATCTTAATTCGAGGATAATTACTTCACAATATTGTGAAGGAACTAGGACAAATACTTTAACAATTTATACGGAAATTTTAAATTGGATGTTGAATGTGGTCATTTTAACCCTTTGGATGCTGGATGTTTTTTAATTATTATAAATTATTCCTGGCACTGTTTGCAAACACTGTTAACTTCTTGGAAATAATTGTATGTTTTGAAGGCTTGCTGTTCAGTTTTTTAAGCTGAGATGCAACCAGTCTTTAGACCCAGTTTATTATTCCCCACTAGCAAGGCAATATTGTCTTCAAGGCCCTACTGATGTCATGGGAATTATGATTCCACTCTGGTGGGTGAGGACACAATTACACTTGGCTCTATTTGAGGCTCAAGAGTTTTTCCCTACAATTCTGACCAGTACTATCAACACTTCACTGAATACTGGAGGGGTGTCATCTGTACCTACCCACAGTTCTATCTGTGTTGCTTTCTCCTGTGAACTCTTAACTATCTAGAGCCTCAAATCTCTATTCTTGGGAAGACTGTTAGTCTCAGCCTAGATACCCCCTCCATGTATATGTTGGAAACTATTTCTAGAGTTGGGGCAATTGTAGAACTCACCTTCTTGCTCCCCATCCCCTCCCCCCAGGAATCCATTCTCTACTGCCAGATGTTTGATGTAAAAAAACTATTCTTTCCTTTATCTTGTCAATTTTGCAGTTGTTTGAGACAGGAGGATAAATGTGTCCTTTGCTCCTCTATGTCTACCAAAGTGGAGGTCCCCCTGCAATCAGAACTCACTGAATGCCTTGTGAATGCTAGGCACTGATTTCTGTGTATGGGTGGAGACATGATTGGGGATAAGTGTTGGGGCTTTAGGGAGCCCCAGTCTTGCTGGAGAAACATGGCAATTAAAAATAGTATTTGCTATGGGGTATGTTCAATTCAGTTAAGTCGCTCAGTCATGTCCAACTCTTTGGAACCGCATGGACTATAGCACCTCATGCCTCCCTGTCCTTCACCAAATCCAGATGCTTGCTGAAACTCATGTCTATCAAGTCAGGGATACCATCCAACCATCTCATCCTCTGTCATCCTCTTCTCCTCCTGCCTTCAATCTTTCCCAGCAACAGGGTCTTTCCTAATGAGTTTGTTCTTTACAACAGTTGGCCAAAGTATTGGAGCTTCAGTTTCAGATTCAGTCCTTCCAATGAATATACAGGATTGATTTCCTTTAGCATTTACTGATTGGAGCTCCTTGCAGCCCAAGAGACTCTCAAGAGTCTCATCAAACACCACAGTTCAAAAGCATCAATTCTTCATCACTCACCACTCTTTATGGTGCAACTGTTACATCCATACATGAAAACTGGGAAAATCATAGCATTGATTATACTGAACATTTAGCAAAGCAATGTCACTGCTTTTAAAAATGCTGTCTAGGTTTGTCATAGCTTTTCTTCAAGCAATCTTTTAATTTCATAGCTGCAATCATCATCTGCAGTGATTTTGGAGCCCCTAAAGATAAAGTCTCTCACTGTTTCCATTATTTAACCATCTATTTGCCATGAAGTGATAGGACCAAATGCCATCATCTTCATTTTCTGAATGAGGAGGTTAACCTAGATGTTTCACTCTCCTCTTTTACTTTCATCAAGAGGCTCTTTATTTCCTCTTCACTTTCTGCCATGAGTGTGGTGTCATCTGCATATCTGAGGTTATTGATATTTCTCCTGGAAATCTTGATTCCAATTTGTGCTTCATCCAGTTGGGCATTTCTCATGAGATACTCTGCATATAAGTTAAGAAATCAGGGTGACAATATACAGCTTTGACATACTCTTTTCCTGATTTGGAACCAGTCTGTTGTTCCATGTTCAGTTCTCACTATTGCTTGTCGACCTGCATACAGGTTTCTCAGAATGCAGATAAGATGGTATTCCAATCTCTGTAAGTTTTCCACAGTTTGTTGTGATCCACACAGTCAAAGGCTTTTGCAAATTCGATGAAGCAGATGTAGATGTTTTTCTGCAATTCTCTTGCTTTTTCTATGATGCAGTGGATGTTGGCAATTTGATCTCTGGTTCCTCTGCCTTCTCTAAATCCAGCTTGAACATATGGAATTTCACAGTTCATGTACTGTGGAAGACTTGCTCGGAGAAATTACTTTGGTAGCATGTGAGATGAGTGCAACTGTGTGGTAGTTGAACATTCTTTGAAATCGCCTTTCTTTTCGATTGGAATGAGTACGACCTTTCCAGTCCTGTGGCCACTGCTGAGTTTTCCACATTTGCTAACATACTGAGTGCAGCAGTTTAACAGCATCATCTTTTAGGATTTGAAATAGCTCAACTGCAATTCCATCACCTCCACTTGCTTTGCTCCGAGTGATACTTCTGAAGGCCCACTTGATGTGCATTTCAGGATGTCTAGCTCTAGGTGAGTGATCACACCATCGTGGTTACCTGGGACATTAATATTTTTTTATACAGTTCTATGTATTCTTTCAACCTCTTCTTAATATATTTTGATTTTGTTAGATCCATATAATTTCTGTCCTTTATTGTGCCCACCTTTGCATGAAATGTTCCCTCCCTATCTCCAGTTTTCTTGAGCAGATCTCCAGTCTTTCCTGTTCTGTTGTTTTCCATTATTTCTTTCCACTGAGAACTTAGGAAGGCTTTTTTAAAATCTCTCCTTGGTATTCTTTGGCACTCTACATTCAGATGGGTATGTCTTTCTTTTCTCCTTTGCCTTCTGCTTCTCTCCCTTTCTAAGTTATTTGTAAGGCCTTCTCAGACAACATTTTTACATTTCTTTTTCTTAGGGAAGGTCTTGATATGGTATGTACAGATCAAAAAACGAAGATCATGGCATCCCATTCCAATACTTCATGGCAAATACATGGAGAAACTATGAAAACAGTGACAGTCTTTATTTTCCTGGGCTCCAAAATCACTGGAGATAGTGACTGCAGCTGTGAAAAAAAGAGACACTGATCCTTGGAAGATAAAGCTATGAAAAATCTAGACAGCATACTAAAAAGCAGAGACATTGCTTTACCAGCAAAGGTCTGTATAGTGAAAACTGTGGTTTTGCCAGAAGTTGTGATGGATGTGAGAGTTGGACCATAGAGAAAGCTGAGCACCAAATAATTTATGCTTCTATATTCTGATGTTTGACAAGACTCTTGAGAGTCCTTTGGACTGAAAGAGATCCAACCAGTCCAGTCTAAAGGAAATAAGTTCTGAATATTCATTGGAAGGACCGATGCTGAAGCTCAACCTCCAATACATTGGCCACCTGATGGGAAGAACTGACTTAGTAGAAAAGTCCCCAGTGCTGGGAAAGATTAAAGGCAGGAAGCAAAGGGGAATACAGAAGATGAAATTGTTGGGTGGCAACAAGCTCCAGAAGTTGGTGGTGGACAGGGAAGTCTGGTGTGTTGCACCCCATGATATAGGAAGAAGTTAGCATGATATAGCAAGTGCTCTGAACTGATGTACAGAGGAAAATCAGGGAGCAGGCAGAAGTCTTTGGGGAAGGAGGAAGGAACAGTTCCTAGATAGCTGACAATGATAGGTTGATAGGCCTTTTCAAGCAAGAGAAGCTGTAGGGATGCAATTCTATGCCAGGTTCAGAGAATGGTAAGAGAAAGGCATGGTGGCAGTGCTGTGATTTCCCAGGGCACAACATCCCTGTTCTATTAAACTTTATCAATGGTCAATATTGTTAGGTGATTGGAAACATGAGTTTTGTTTTGGAAGTAGTAGAGCAATATTCAATGCAAAGACTGATGCTGAAGATGAAGGCCCAACATTTAGGCCACCTGATGTGAAGAGCCAGCTCATTGGAAGAGACTCTGATGCTGGGAAAGATTGTTGGCAGAAAGAGAGTTGTCAAAAGGATGAGATGGCATCACCGACTCAATGGACATGAGTTTGAGGAAACTCCACAAAACAGTGAAAGACAAGGAAGCCTGTTTTGCTGCCATACATGTAATCACAAAGTGTCAGACATGATTTAGCAACTGAACAATACCAATGAGGACATAGGGTCCAGTGAAGCCTCTGGCCCTGGTGAGAGTAGAGAAAGATTTAGGTGGAAGGGGAAGCTTCCCATCACCCTCTGGTACAAGTCCTTGAATCCAAGGCAAGGAGCACAAAATTTTGAATGTGTTACCAAACATTGTTTTCTAAAAAAACAAAAGCTGTCTTCTGGAGAAGTGAGAGCTTTGACTGAGTTTGTTCTCTAGATTTTACTGATGGATGTGGGAAGGGATCGGGAGTGGGCTAAGTCTGCAAAAACCAGGTGACCAGATGCTGGAGGGCAAGGTTCGTGGTAGACATTCTTCACTAGGTGGAAAACAAATCCAGAGGAAAAGTGTCCCATCTAGAGTGTACAAGTCAATGTATCAGATGGTTGCAGCAGATCACTTCAATATTGATTTGAGGTAAGCGAGAAATGCACGATGGGTGGTTTGCTTTGTCAATTCCTGTGGGTAGTTAGATGACTAAATGTCTGGTTCCTTCAGTGCATGGTTGGAATCATGCTTGGGAAAGCAAACTAGATCAGGTCCACACATATTTCCTCATGAAACAGCAGGCATAGAAATGTTTCTAAGGCCAATGTAGGTATTTTAACCATAAGGGGCCATACAACAGTTTAACAGGCTGAAATTGGAATGTGCAGGTTGCCATAGTTGTTGTTATGACAAGTAGCCATAATAGCTACTTGTTGCTACACTGGAGATGTGAAAAACCGAAAAGAGACCAAAAGCCTTACAATGCTCCTTGCAGTGTGATTTCAGGCTAGATGTAGTTGGCAAGGAAGAGCTGACTGGTAAGGCTGAGGAAGGGAGTAATCTGAGACAGTAATCATTAGCTCTTATGGGAGCCCAGAAAACAGAAGCATCGGCTCAGTCAGAGTTCTGTGTTATGGTTCAGAAATAGATGTCATTTGGCTTCAATCAATATTTAGCCTTGGAGATGGCAGCCATAACCTCTACACAGAGGATTTCCTTCTCCCCATGTGGCAGAATGATTTATATTTGTTCCAGACTCAGGAACCCAGAAAGCCCTCTCGGGGCCACCTGCTCTTTGCAGGCACATATGCAATCTAAAAGGTTGAAGTATCATCATGGAGCCCATTTTCCAGATGAAAAAACTGAAGTTAAGGGACTTGATCAAGGTCACACAGCTAAGTATGTGAAACACCAGAAGAATCCTAGGGTCAGTTCAGTACAGTCACTCAGTCGTGTCTGACTCTTTGCAACCCCATGAATCACAGCAAGCCAGGCCTCCCTGTCCATCACCAACTCCCGAAAGTTCACTCAAACTCATGTCCATCGACTTGGTGATGTCATCCAACCATCTCATCCAAGGTCATCCCCTTCTCCTCCTGCCCCCAATCCCTGCCAGCATCAGGGTCTTTTCGAATGAGTCAACTCTTCGCATTAGGTGTCCAAAGTATTGGAGTTTCAGCTTCAGCATCAGTCCTTCCAATGAACACCCAGCACTGATCTCCTTTAGGATGGACTGGTTGGATCTCCTTGCAGTCCAAAGGACTCTCAACAGTCTTCTCCCACATCAGAGTTCAAAAGCATCAATTTTGGGGGACTCAGCTTTCTTCCCAGTCCAACTCTCACATCCATACATGACCACTGGAAAAACTATAGCCCTGACTAGAAGGACCTTTGTTGGCAAAGTAATCTTTCTGTTTTTCAATATGCTATCTAGGGTCGTGGCAAATTTCCTTCCAAGAGTAAGCGTCTTTTAATTTCAGGGCTGCAGTCACCATTTGCAGTTATTTTGGGGCCCCCCAAAATAAAGTCTGACACTGTTTTTACTATTTCCCCATCTATTTCCCATGAAGTGATGGGACCAGATGCCATGATCTTTGTTTTCTGAATGTTGAGCTTTAAGTCAACTATTTCACTCTCCTCTTTCACTTTCATCAAGAGACTTTTTAGTTTCTCTTCACTTTGTGACATAAGGGTGGTCATCTGCATATCTGAGGTTATTGATATTTCTCCCTGAAATCTTGATTCCAGCTTGTGTTTCTTCCAGTCCAGCATTTCTCATGATGTACTCTGCACATAAGTTAAATAAACAGGGTGACAATATACAGCCTTGACATACTCCTTTTCCTATTTGAAACCAGTCTGTTGTTCCATGCCCAGTCTAACTGTTGCTTCCTGACCTGCATACAGGTTTCTCAAGAGGCAGGTTAGGTGGTCTGGTATTCCCATCTCTTTCAGAATTTTCCACAGTTTATTGTGATCCACACAGTCAAAGGCTTTGGCATAGTCAAAAAGCAGAAATAGAAGGTTTTCTGCAACTCTCTTGCTTTTTCAATGATCCAGCAGATGTTGGCATTTGATCTCTGATTCCTCTGCCTTTTCTAAAACCAGCTTGAACATCTGGAAGTTCATGGTTCACATACTGCTGAAGCCTCGCTTGGAGAATTTTGAGCATTACTTACTAGCATGTGAGATGAGTGAAACTGTGTGGTAGTTTGAGCATTCTTTGGCATTACCTTTCTCTGGGATTGAAATGAAAATTGGCCTTTTCCAGTTCTGTGGCCACTGTTGAGTTTCACAATTTGCTGACATATTGAGTTCAGCACTTTCACAGCATCATCTTTCAGGATTTGAAATGCTCAACTGGAATTCCATCACCTCCACTAGCTTTGTTCATAGTATTACTTTCTAAGGCCCAGTTGACTTCACATTCTAGGATGTCTCACTCTAGGTGAGTTATCACACCATCTTGATCATCTGAGTCGTGAAGCTCTAATTTTGTATAGTTCTTCTGTGTATTCTTGTTACCTCTTTTTAATATCTTCTGCTTCTGTTATGTTCATATCTTTTCTGTCCTTTATCGATCCCATCTTTGTATGAAATGTTCCCTTGGTATCTTTAATTTTCTCAAAGAGAACTCTAGTCTTTCCTATTCTGTTGTTTTCCTCTATTATTTACATTGATCGCTGAGGAAGGCTTTCTTATCTCTCCTTACCATTCTTTGGAACTCTGCATTCAGATACCTATATCTTTCCTTTTCTCCTGTGTTTTTCACTTCTCTTAACTTCACAGCTATTTGTAATGTCTCCTCAGACAGCCATTTTGCTTTTTAGCATTTCTTTTCCACGAAGATGGTCTTGATCCCTGTCTCCTATATAATGTCACAAACCTCCATCTATAGTTCATCGGGCATTCTGTCTATCAGATCTAGTTGCTTAAATCTATTTCTCACTTCCACTGTATATTCTTCAAATTGTGTTTTTTGCTCCATACCCACTGGGAGTGGTGGATGGTAATCTGGCACTATTGCTTAGGCAGAAGCAAGAATATTCAGGCTTCAATTGAAGAAAGTGAGGAAAACCACTAGACCATTAAGCTATGACCTAAATCAAATCCCTTATGATTATACAGTAGAGATGAAAAATAGATTTATGGGATTAGGTCTGGTAGCCTGAATAACTATGGATGCAGGTTTCTAACACTGTACAAAAAGTGGTAGCCAAAACCATCCCCAAGGAAAACAAATGTGACAAGGCAAGGTGGTTGCCTGAGGAGGCCTTGAAAACAGCTGAGAAAATAAGTGAAGTGAATACCAAACAAGAAAGGGAAAGATATACCCAATGAAATGCAGACTTCCAGAGAATAGCAATGAGAGATAAGAAAGTCTTTGTAAGTGAAAAGTGCAAGAATTAGAGGAAAATAATAAACTGTAAAGAGTATAGATCTCTTCAGGAAAATTGGAGATACCATAGGAACACTTAATGCAAAGACGGGCACAATAAAGGACAGAAAAGTCAAAGACCTAACAGAAGCAGATGAGATTAAGAAGAGGTAGCAAGAAAGCACAGAAGAACTATACAAAAATGATCATAATGACCTAGATAGAAATGATGTTGGTGTCACTCATGTAAAGCCAGATATACTAGAGCATGAAGTCAAATAGGCCTTAGGAAGCACCACTACAAGCAAAGCTAGTGGAGGTGATGGAATTCCAGCTGAGCTGTTTAAAACATCCTAAAGAATAAGACTGTAAAAGTGCTGTATTCAGTATGTCAGCAAATTCAGAAAAATCAGCAGTGGCCAGAGTGCTGGAAAAGGTCAGTTTTTGTTCCAGTCCAAAGAAAGTCAATTCCAAAAGAATGTTCAACCTATCATGCAATTGCACTCATCTCACTTGCTAGCAAGGTAATGCTCAAAATCCTTTAAGTTAAGCTTCACAATACATGAACTGAGAACTTCCAGATGTACAAACTGGATTGAGGAGCCAGAGATGAAATTGCCACCATCCATTGGACCATAGAGAAAGCAGGGAATTCCAGAAAAACATCTACATCTGCTTCATTGACTATGCTAAAGCCTTTCACTGTGTGGACCACAACAAACTGTGGAAAATTCTTAAGAGAATGGGAGTAGCAGATCACCTTACCTGTCTCCTGAAAGTCTGTATGTAGGTTAAAAAGTGGCAGTTAGAAACAGACACAGAACACCTAAAATATTTAAAATTGGGCAAGGGGCATGACAAGGTATACATTGTCACTCTGGTTATTGAACTTGTATGTAGGATACATCATTCAATATGCTGGACTGCATAAATCCCAAGATGGAATCAAGATTGCTGGAAGAAGTATCAACATCCACAGATATGAAGATGACACCACACTAATAGCAAAAAGCAAAGAAATAAAGACCAATTGATAAGGAGAGGAGATGAAAAAAGCTGGCATAAAACTCAATATTTAAAGAACTATTCACAAAAAGACACTCAACATTCATAGGATCCAGTCCCACCACTTCTTGGCATATAGATGAGGGAGAAGTGGAAACAGTGGCAGATTTTATTTTCTTGGGCTTCAAAATCACTATGGACCTTGACTGCAGCCACAAAATTAAAAGACATGTGCTCCTTGGAAGGAAGAAAGGCTATGAAAAAACCTGCACAGTTCAGTTCAGTTCAGTTCAGTCACTCAGTCGTGTCTCACTCTTTGAGACCCCATGAATCACAGCATGCCAGGCCTCCCTGTTCATTACCATCTCTCGGAGTTCACTCAGACTCACATCCATCGAGTCCGTGATCCCATCCAGCCATCTCATCCTCGGTCATCCCCTTCTCCTCCTGCCTCCAATCCCTCCCAGCATCAGAGTCTTTTCCAATGAGTCAACTCTTCGCATGAGGTGGCCAAAGTACTGGAGTTTCAGCTTTAGCATCATTCTTTCCAAAGAAACCCCAGGGTTGATCTCCTTCAGAATGGACTGGTTGGATCTCCTTGCAGTCCAAGGGACTCTCAAGAGTCTTCTCCAACACCACAGTTCAAAGCATCAATTCTTCAGCACTCAGCTTTCTTCATACTCCTTTTCCTATTTGGAACCAGTCTGTTGTTCCATTTCCAGTTCTAACTGTTGCTTCCTGACCTGCATACAGATTTCTCAAGAGGCAGGTTAGGTGGTCTGGTATTCCCACCTTTTTCAGAATTTTCCACAGTTTATTGATCCACACAGTCAAAGGTTTCGGCATAGTCAATAAAGCAGAAGTAGATGTTTTTCTGGAACTCTCTTGCTTTTTCCATGATCCAGAGGATGTTGGCAATTTGATCTCTGGTTCCTCTGCCTTTTCTAAAGCCAGCTTGAACATATGGAATTTCATAGTTCATGTACTGTTGAACACTTGCTTAGAGAAATTACTTTGGTAGCATGTGAGATGAGTGCAACTGTGTGGTAGTTGAACATTCTTTGAAATCGCCTTTCTTTGGAATTGCAATGAAAACGACCTTTCCAATCCTGTGGCCACTGCTGAGTTTTCCACATTTGCTAATGTTAAGTGCAGCACTTTAACAGCATCATCTTTTTAGGGTTAGAAATAGCACAACTGCAATTCCATCACCTCCACTAGCTTTACTCGTAGTGATGCTTCTTAAGGCCCTCTTGACTTCACATTTCAGGATATCTAGCTCTGGGTGAGTGATCACACCATCATGGTTATCTGGTCATTAATGTCCTTTTTGTATACTCTTTACGCCTCTTTTTAATATATTCTACTTCTCTTAAGTCCATGCCATTTCTGTTTTTTATTTGGCCCATCTTTGCATGAAAAGATCCTTCCCTGCCTCTAATTTTTTTAAGCAGATCTCTGGTCTTTGCCATTCTATTGTTTTCCTCTATATCTTTGCAATGATCACTTAGGAAGGCTTTTTTAAAATCTCTTCTTGCTATCTTTGGAACTCTGCATTCAGGTTGGTATGTGTTTCTTTTCTCTTTTGCTTTTTGCTTCTCTTCTTTTCTAAGTTATTTCTAAGGCATCCTCAGACAACCATTTTGCCTTTTTGCATTTATTTTATTGGGGATGGTCTTGATGAGGTACGTACATATCAAAAAACGAAGATCACTGCATCCAGATCCATTATTTCCCAGAAAATACATGGAAAAACAATGAAAGCAGTGACAGACATTATTTCTCTGGGCTCCAATATCACTGCACATAGTGACTGCAGCTTTGGAAAAAAAAAAAAAAAGACACTTGGTACTTGGAAGAAAAGCTATGAAAAACCTTGACAGCATACTAAAAACCAGAGACATTACTTTACCAGCAAAGGTGTACATTGTCAAATCTACAGTTTTTCCACAAGTTGTGAGTGGATGTCAGAGTTGGACCATAAAGAAAGCTGGGCACCAAAGAATTGATGCATTTGAACTGTGGTGTTGGACAATTCTTGAGGGTCCTTTGGACTGCAATTCTTGAGGGTCCTGCAATTCTTGAGGGTCCTTTGGACTGCAAAGAGATCCAACCAGTCCAGACCGATGCTGAAGCTGAACCTCCATTACTTTGGCCAATTGATGGGAAAACTGACTATTATAAAAGACCGCGATGCTGGGAAAGATTAAAGGCAGGAGGCAAAGGGGAAGACAGAAGATGAAATTGTTGAGTGGTGTCCTCAACTTGATGAACATGAGTTTGAGCAAGCTTTGGGAGTTGGTGATGGACAGGGAAACCTGGCATGCTGCACCCCATGATAAGGCAAAGAGTTGATCATGATGGAGAGATTGAACTGAACTGATGTACAGAGGACAATCAGGGTGCAGGCAGAAGTCTTTAAGGAAGGAGGAAAGAACAATTCCTAGACAGGTGACAATTTTGGGTCAGCAGGCCTCTTCAAGCTGGAGAAGCTGTAGGGAAGCAATTGTATGCCAGGTGGAGAGAATGGTAAGAGAGAGGCAGGGCGGGATTTCCCAAAGGACTAGATCCCTCTTCTATTAAACTTTATCAATGTTCATTATTGTCAGGTGATTGGAAACATGAGTTTTGTTTTGGAAGTGGTAGAGCAATATTCAATATAAGGACTGATGATGAAGATGAAACTCCAACACTTAGGCCAATGATGTGAAAACTCAGCTCATTGGAAGAGACCCTGATGCTGGGAAAGATCATGGGCAGAAGGAGAGGGAATAAAAGGATGAGATTGTTAGATGGCACCACCTACTCAAAGGACATGAGTTGAGGAAACTACACGAAATAATGAAAGACAGGAAGCCTGTTTTATTGTGGAACATGTAAGCACAAAGAGACAGATATGACGTAGCAACTGACGATACCAATGAGAACACAGGGTCCAGTGAAGGCTCTGGTCCTGAATGGAGTGGAGAAATATTTTGTTGGAAGGGGAGGCTTCCCATCCTCTGGTGCAGGTCCTTGAATACAAGGCAAGGAACACAAAATTTTGAATGTGTTACCAAACATTGTTTTCTAAAAACAAAACAAACAAACAAGAAAACCTGTTTTCTCAAGGAGAGAGAGCTTTGACTGAGTTGTGTTCTAGATTTTACTGAGGGATTTTAAAAGGATCTGGAGTGGGATGAGTCTGCAAAAACCAGGTGACCAGCTGCTGGAGGGTGAGGCTTGTGGTAGACATTCTGCATTAGGTGGAAAACGAACCCAGAAAAATTGACCCTTGTGGAGTGTACATGCCATTGTATCACATTTTTTTTTTTTTCCAGCAGATCACTTCAATGTTGTTTTGGGGCAAGGAAGAAATGGATGGGTGGTTTGCTTTTGTCAATTCCTGAGGGTAGTTAGATGACTAAATGTCTGGTTACTTCATTGCATTGTTGGAATCATGCTTGGGAAAGAAGACTAGATCAAGTCCACAAATATTTGGTTGTTAAACAGCAAGCATAGGAAGGTTTCTAAGGCAACTGTAGGTAATTTAAACATGAGGGGCCAAATGGGGACAGTTTCATTTAACAGGCTGAGACTGGACTGACAGTTTCCATAGCTGTTCCTATGACAAGTAGCCATAACAGCTACTTCTTGCTATGCTGGAGATGTGGGAAATGGAAAAGAGACCAGAAGCCTTACAACTCTCCTTGCTGTGTGATTTCAGGCTAGAAGTAGTTGACAAGGAAAAGCTGACTGGTAAGGTAGGGAACAGAGGAATCTGAGCCAGTAATCATTAGCTCTTGTTGGGGCCCAGAAAATGGAAACATCAGCTCGTCAGAGTTCTGGGTCAAGGTTCAGAGATAGATGTCATTTGGCTTGAATCAATAGTTAGCCTTGGGGATGGAAGCCATAACTTCTAAACAGAAGATTTCCTTCTCCCAGGTGACAGAATAATTCATATTTGTTCCAGACTCAGGAACCCAGAAAGCTCTCTCAGGGCCACTTGTTCTTAGCAGGCACACATGCATCTAGAGGTGGAATTATCATCATGGTGCCCATTGACCAGATGAGAAAACTGAGGTTAAGGGACTTGATCAAGGTCACACAGCTAATCACATGAAAAGCCAAGCACAAACCCAGGGTAACAGTCCTCAGATTGTGTGTTTTAGCTCCACACCGACTGGGAGTGGTGGGTGGTGATCTGGCAAAAATGCTTAGGCAGAAGCAAGCAGTATTTAGGCTTAAATTGAAGTAAGTAGGGAAAACCAGTAGAATATTCAGTTGTGACCTAAATCAAATCCCTTATGATTTTATAGCAAAGATGAAAAATAGATTCAAGGGATTACATCTGTTAGCCTGAAGAACTATGAATGGAGGTTTGTAACATTGTGCGGGAGGTGGTGACCAAAACCATCACCAAGAAAAACAAATAGGAGAAGGAAAAGGGGTTGCCTGAGGAGGCTTTAAAAACAGCTGAGAAAATAAGAGAAGTGAAAGGCAAAAGGGAAAGCGAAAGATATACTCAAAGGAATGCAGACTTCCAGAGAATAGCATGGGGACATAAGAAAGTCTTCGTAAGTGAACACTGCAAGAATTAGAGGAAAATAATAGAATTGTAAAGAGTATAGATTGCTTCAGGATAATTGGAGCTACCAGAGGAACACTTCATGCAAGCATGAGCACAACAAAGGGCAGAAAAGTCAAAGACCTAACAGAAGCAGATGAGATTAAGAAGAGGTGGCAAGAATGCACAGCAGAACTGTACAAAAACAGTCACAATGACCGGGATAGGGATGATGCTTGGGTCACTCATGTAAAGCCAGATATACTGGAGTATGAAGTCAAGTGGGCCTTAGGAAGCATCACTACAAACAATGATAGGAGAGGTGATGGAATTCCAGCTGAGCTATTTAAAAATCCTAAAGAATGAGGCTGTAAAAATGCTGCATTCAGTGTCAGCAAATTTGGAAAACACAGCAGTGGCCACAGTGCTGGAAATGGTCAGTTTTCATTCCAATCCAAAAGAAAGGCAATTCCAAAGAATGTTCAACCTATCATGCAGTTGTGCTCATCTCACTGGCTAGCAAGGTAATGCTCAAAATCCTTCAAGCTAAGCTTCAACACTACATGAACTGAGAACTTCCAGATGTACAAACTGGTTTGAGGAACCAGAGATCAAATTGCCAACGTCCATTGGATCATAGAGAAAGCAAGGGAATCCCAGAAAACACTGCTGTCTGCTTCACTGACTATGCTAAAGCCTTTCAGTGTGCGGACCACAGCAAACCATGGAAAATTTTTAAGGAAATGCTAGTACCAGATCACCTTACCTGTCTCCTGAAAAGTCTGTATGTAGGTCAAAAAGTGGCAGTTCGAATCAGACACAGAAAAATTTAAAGATTTAAAACTGGGAAAGAAGCATGACAAGGTGTACAATCTCACTCTAGTTATTTAACTTCTATATAGGCTATGTCATTTTATATGCTGGACTACATATTTCCCAAGCTGGAATAAAGATTGCTGGGAGAAATATTAACACCCACAGATATGAAGATGACACTGCCCTAATGGCAGAAAGCAAAGAAGAACTAAAGAGCCTCTTGATGAGGAGAGGAGATGCAAAAACTGGCTTAAAACTCAACATTCAAAAAACTATTCACAAAAATATACTCAACATTCATGGCATCCAGTCCCACCACATCATGGCATATAGATGAGGGAAAAGTGGAAACAGTGGCAGATTTTATTTTCCTGGTCTCCAAAAACACTATTGACCTTGACTGCAGCCACAAAATTAAAAGACACTTGCTCTTTGGAAGGAAGAAAGGCTATGAAAAACCTGCACAGTGTATTAAGAAAGCAGAGACTCACTTTGCTACAGAGGTCTCTGAAAGGTTGTTGTTGAATTACGATGCCAGGATTCTTGGCCCCCGGAGGATAAGAATTCAATTCGGGGCCAGAGAAGAGGCTTGATCGCTCAGAGCTTTTGTGTAACAAAGTTTTATTAAAGTATAAAGGAGATAAAGCTTCTGACATAGGCATCAGAAGGGGGCAGAAAGAGTACCCCCTTGCTAGTCTTTAGCTGAATGTTATATAGTCATCAGCAGTCTGTTAATGAAAGAAAGGAACGTCTCAAAACTTAGAATGGCACCAGGCCCCTCACCCATAGGATGTATTTTGGGATAATCTTGGCTCCAAATGGTTCATCTTGGGCCCTAAAAGGATTAACTTGAATCTTGAAGAAGGGCAGGTGAAAGGTGAAGTCGCTCAGTCGTGTCTGACTCTTTGCGACCCCGTGGACTGTAACCTACTAGGCTTCTCTGTCCATGGGATTCTCCAGGCAAGAATACTGGAGTGGATTGCCGTTTCCTTCTCCAAGGGACCTTAACCTTCCCGACCCAGGGATCGAACCCAGGTCTCCTGCATTGGAGGCAGACGCTTTAACCTCTGAGCCACCAGGGAAGCCCAGCAGAGCACCATACAAATAGTGTTATTTACATAGCTTAAGATAAACATTTCCATAAGAACAAGGCAATGGTTAACTTCAGGTGAAACCAGGTGTCATTATGGCAACACAGAATTTTAAGAGAAACCTCCTTTTAAATTTGTATGGAGAAGGAAATATATCGCTAGTTTGTTTTCTCCTGCTGCTTAAGATAGATAAAATGTCTGACACTTGCAGGCTATTTCCTCCTTTGGAGACCCCTGGCCTTCCTGCCTGTTACCCTCTCATTCCCCCCTTTTCTTTTAGGAGAATTATGTTGCCTAGGGAAAAGGGTCGTCGTTTTCGTTCCATAACTGCTTCCAAGCTGAGAAGGGGTGTTGTCCCTAAATTGACGAGGCAACATATTCTCCTAATCCTCATATTGAGGATATCTGATCCAGGGGCCCTAAATAATAGTTGGAGGCAGCTGCAGCAGTAGCAGGAGTTTGAGCAATCATTTGTGACTTGAAAGCTTTCATGAGGCTAGAAACAAATCCAGTTATACAGTTGCAGATGCAGGAAGCAAACAGTAAAAGCAAAACAATCAGAATTATTGTAATTAAAATAGTTGTCCACCATGGGGAACTAGTTAAAGTCTCCCAAAGAGAGGCAATTGAGGCTTCAGGAGTATCCATGGCCTCAATCATCTTGTTCATGTGCTTAGTAAAATAAGTAACATTCGTGTTTATATCAGGTATATATGTACAGTATTGGGTATGAATAATAGCACACGTTCCTCCTTGTGCAGCTGTCAGAATATCTAAAGCCACTCTGTTTTGTAAAACCACCCTTCTAATTTGTGCTTGTTCAGCATTAAGAGCTGAAATAGTCTTTTGAGAATCTTGTAATGCCTGCTGAGTAAAATTAGTCAAAGCATCCACTCGTAGCATAACATCTGTAGTTCCCAAAGAGGGAACAAAGAGTGCAGCCAAATAATCATACCAGGGAAATACAGACCTTGCCTACCCGAGAGTTTTAAGGTGGCGTAAATTAGCAGGCTTTTCTGGGAGCTCTGAAAATATAAAGCCGGGAGTAAAGGCTAGACCCAGGGTGCATCTCCCTATCCAACCAGGGGGAAGCCATGCCCATAGGTAAGAGCCACATATCCAATAAGTCCTGTTTGGAGCGAGCCAGCGTGACTGAGATATTCAGGCCCACTTAGTGCCTGGCCAGACAAAGGTAGAACCTGAACTGGGATTGGAAAACAAGGGAAAGATTATGTTGCATCTTTCCTGAGGCAAAAATCCCAATTGTTTCCAATCACTGTAATTAAGTTGTTGGCTAACTTGTGGGGATGGCTCTGTTTGTTCCCAGCATATAGGGGCAGTAGATTTTAAACGTCATTTTTCAGGAGTTAGCCACATAACCTCATCCCATATTTGATAAACATCAGGTAAAAAACCATTAGATCTAGACCTATTTGCCTTATGTGTAGTAAAAAAGTCATTGAACTGAGACAATGTATAATCAAAATTAAAAGTCACATTATGTCCATAGTTAAAGTACCAAATACTGCACCAGTTCATTTTAGGGTTGGTAGATGTCATCAGGCTTCCCTGGTGGCTCAGAGGTTAAAGCGTCTGCCTCCAATGCCAGAGACCCGGGTTCGATCCCTGGGTCAGGAAGATCCCTTGGAGAAGGAAATGGCAATCCACTCCAGTATTCTTGCCTGGAGAATCCCATGGACGGAGAAGCCTAGTAGGTTACAGTCCACGGGGTCGCAAAGAGTCGGACACGACTGAGCGACTTCACCTTCACCTTCACCTTCAGATGTCATCAGATGAAGAAGAGGCATCGCATATAATTGTTGTCGAAGGTATTTACACACTTGGAGAAAGTCTTTTCCTTGAAGTGGAGATGTCCACCACGGGAAGCCTTCCACTGATGAAGAGGGGAGTGTTCCACAGACCCAGCAGTTAGACTGATTGTGGAACGCAGCATAGGAGTGAGCCCAGGACAGGAAGGCATTGTCTTGAGGATCAAACGGCAGACTCAGGATATTTGGAGTCAGCAGAAGTAAGCTCACATAGGTTATCAGGCCCATCTGAAAAGTACAAAGTCAGAGCATAGAAAATAAAGACATAAAAAGATGTCACTTAGTTTTGGTCAGGGTGCCACCTCTTAACTCGAGTGTGATGTACCCACGAATCAATTCCTGGCACTTTGACAGCTGTGGGAGAAGAAAGAATAACCTGGTAAGGGCCTTCCCAGAGGGGCTCAAGGGATGGGCCCCCAGATCCCAAAGTTTTTATGAGGACCTCAGTTCCTGGCTCAAATAGAGGCTTGCTTGACTCAGAGGCAGGGTCAGGAGTCACCTCCCGGAGTTCTGTTAATGCCTGTTGAAAAGCTGAGAGCTGAGTTACATAACTAGTTAATTCCAAGGCTTCAGGGTCTATAACAATGTCTGTGCGTAAGAAAGGCCTTCCATAAATACATTCAAAGGGGGACAGTCCCTCCTTTCTGGGGGCAGTTCGAGCCCTCATTAAAGCTATGGGTAGGACTTTAATCCAATTGTCCTGCGTCTCTTGAGTTAATTTGCGCAGATGTCTTTTGATAACGTCATTAGCTTTTTCAACCTTTCCTGAGGATTGGGGTCTCCAGGAACAGTGTAAGTGATATTCTATTCCTAGAGCTTTAGATACCCCCTGAGTTACAGCAGCTTTAAAGGCGGAGCCATTGTCACTCTGAAGGCTCCGTGGCAGCCCAAACCTGGGGATAATTTCATGGATTAAGATCTTTATAACCTCCTTAGCCTGTTCACTACGACAGGGAAAAGCCTCAATCCATCCAGTAAAAGTATCTACCCAAACTTGTAAGCAAGAATATCCATTAGCTTTTGGCATATGAGTAAAATCAATTTCCCAGTCCTCTCCAGGATACTTCCCACTTCTTTGTAATCCAGATTTTGCAAGCTTTTCAGTCTTTGGGTTATTTTTCTGACAAACCTCACACCTTTTGATAATATTCTTTAAAGTTTTCATTACATTTTTACCTTCAAACAAACGAGAAGCCATTTGGTAAGTACTCTCTGCACCCAAATGAAAACTCTGATGCAAATCCTTAAGAATTTTCCATTGAGCATTTTCAGGAATTATTAATCGTCCATCCTCAGACTGTAACCATCCTTTATCAGTAATCTTTGCTCCTCTTTTTTCATATCTTTCTAATTCTTCCTCAGTATATTGTGGCTCTTCCTGTTCCACAGGACCTGTCCAGATCAAAGGCGTCTGCAGTGAAGAGGTTTCGTAAAGTGCCGCTTTTCCGGCTTGACAGTCATCCAACTGATTACCTTTGGCTACTTTATTCCCATCCCTGCTGTGCCCTTTGCAATGCATAACAGCTACTTCTTTAGGATAATATATATAGCATTTAAAAGTCTCTCGATCTCTCTGAAATGCTTAATAGGTTCTCCTGTTGCTGTTTTAAACTGTCTTTCTTTTTATATTGCAGCATGAGCCTGTAAAGTCAAATAAGCATACTTAGAATCCGTGTAGATATTTACCCGCTGCCCTTTGCTTAACTCTAGAGCTCGGGTCAGAGCCACAAGCTCTGCTAACTGAGCACTGGTCCCCTGGCAGAGAGATTTTGCTTCCAAAACCTGTTCAGCAGTCACCACTGCGTAACCTGTTTTACGCTTTCCATTGTGAACAAGAGAACTGCCATCTGTAAATATTTCCAGGTCAGGATTGTCTAATGGGGTATCCATTAGACCTTCCCGAGCTGCATAGTTTAAAGTTAGGAATTGAGAACAATCGTGATCAGGTGTTTCATTTTCCTTCTCAGGAAGGAAAGTGGCAAGATTTATCCATTGTGAACAAAAGAACTGCCATCTGTAAATATTTCCAGGTCAGGATTGTCTAATGGGGTATCCATTAGATCTTCCCGAGCTGCATAGTTTAAAGTTAGGAATTGAGAACAATCGTGATCAGATGTTTCATTTTCCTTCTCAGGAAGGAAAGTGGCAGGATTTAAATTTCCACAAACTTTAAGCTTAGTTACTGGTCCTTCTAACAACAATGACTGATATTTAAGAAGCCTACTGTCTGTCATCCAAATATTAACCTTAGAATTTAAGATTCCACTCACATCATGAGAAGTCAGTACAGTAAGGTTTCATCTATTAACTATTTTTAAAGCTTCAGGTGCTAATAAAGCCACTGCCCCAATTACTCTTAGGCAGTTGGGGCCACCCACGTGAAATTACATCTAATTATCTGCTTAGATAACCAATAGGTTGCTGATGAGGCCCTCGGGGTTGTGTCAAAACTCCCAAAGCCATACCTCTCCTTTCAGTGACAAACAAATTAAACTCTGACCCTGTGGGCAAGATCAGAGCTGGAGCTTGCAGGAGAGCAGTCTGACGAACCTTAAAGGCCTTTTGAGTTTCTGGTGACCAAACCAGTTTGTCAGTTTGGGCCTGCTGAGTTTCAGCTATAAGTTTATATAAAGGCCAGGCAAATTCCCCATAACCCAGAATCGAAATGTGACAGTAACCTGTGATTCCTCAAAATCCTCTCAATTGTCTTAAAGTCATAGGTAGGGGATGATTTAGTATAGGCTTAATTCTTTCAGGGCCTGTGGTGGCCCTAGTCCCTTCTGATATGATTAGGTCCAGATATCTAACTGATTGTTGACAAAGCTGAGCCTTTTCTCTTGATGCTGACAAACTTTGTCTAAATAAGTGAGGACTGTCACGAAATCCCTGGGGCAAAACTGTCCAGGTTAACTGAGAAGCTGGCTACGTAGGGTCTTCAAAGGCAAATAGAAATTGACTTTCCTCCGCCAAAGGCATTGAATAGAAGGCATCTTTTAAATCAATTACTGAGGAATATTTGGCTCCTTCAGGAATTTCAGACAATAGAGTATAAGGATTAGGCACCCCGGGTTGTAAAGGAACTACAGCCTCATTTATTATACGTAAATCTTGAACTAGTCTCCATTTACCATTTGATTTCTTTATACCCAAAATAGGAGTGTTGCAAGGACTGTTACAGGGAATTAATAGTCCCTGTTCCTTTAAGTTTTCAATGATGGGTTTTAACCCCTCCTTAACCTCAGGTTTCAGAGGATACTGCTTTTTATGTGGAAATAAGTGTGGGTCTTTGAGCTTGACAACTACAGGAATAGCATTTTGTGCTCGACCCACAGATTTTCCATCAGCCCATACTCTAGGATTTACATTTTGTTCAACTAGAGGGAGAGAAAGGGAGGGCTCCATATTCATAAAAACAGAGGCATGGACCTTGCTCAGTATATCCCTCCCCAAAAGGGGTGAGGGAGATTCTGGCACAATCAGAAACTCGTGTGAAAATAGCACAGAATCCCAGTTGCAAGATAAAGAACAACTGAAATAATACCTTTTGGCTTGTCCAGACAGTCCCATTACGGAAGCGGATCGGGAAGAAAGTGGGCCAGGGGCTTCAGTAAGCACAGAGTAAGTTGCCCCAGTATCTAAAAGGAAATCGACGGATTGGCCCCCCACAATTATTAATACCCGGGGTTCCTCAGGTGTAATTAGGACGGGAGCTTGTGTGGGGACCCCCGGGCACCTTCAGTCCTGATTGTCTTGAGAGTCCGACCCCGGAGACCTACGCCTCTGAGGGCAGTCTCTCTTCCAGTGAGGTCCTTTGCAGACCGGACATGGAGCCGGGGGCGGCTTAGATGCCTGAGGGCAATCCCGCTTGAGGTGCCCCTCCTTTCCACAGGAATAGCAAGCCCATCCCTTTTCACCTGGGTCCCTCTGGGCATTTTTCTCTGGCTGTTTAAGAGCGTTTTTCATAGCCATTGCAAAGGCTTCCGCCTTTTCCTTTGTCTTTTTTTGCCTTTCTTTCTTTTCCTCATATTCCCTACCGTAATAGACCGTCTGAGCCAGTTGTAAAAGAGTATCTAAAGACTGATTTGGTCCATACGCCCGTTTTTGTAGCTTATGGCGGATATCTGGAGCCGACTGAGTGATAAATCTATCTTTTAAGATCACTTTTCCTTCTTCACTTTCGGGATCAATCTCAGTGAACCTGCGAAGAGCTTCTCTTAGTCTATCTAGGAATTTACCAGGAGCTTCCTTCTCCTCCTGTTCTATATCTGCCAATTTGCTATAGTTCAAAGGCTTAGAACGCGACTGCCTGAGTCCTTTAAGAATACATCTGACAAAATGACTCTGATCCCATCTTCCTTTAGCTGTGTTGTAGTCCCAGGCTGGTTCTATAATTGGGACCGCCTGATTCCCAGTGGGGAGGGCCTCTATCTCGTCCTCCCTCTTCCCTACTGATTTATTACCAAGCCATTCATCTCCATAAGCAACCGCTTTCCCCAAAACTAGAGTCTTTGAGTCGGGAGTCAGCGTTTGTCCCAAGATATACATCACGTCCTTCCAAGTAAGGTCATAAAGCAGAGTAACACCTTTAAAAGCTCTAATATATTTTTATCTAAAGACTGATTTGGTCCATACGCCCGTTTTTGTAGCTTACAGCAGATATCTGGAGCCGACTGAGTGAGAAATCTCTTTTAAGATCACTTTTCCTTCTTCACTTTCGGGATCAATCTCAGTGAATCTGCGAAGAGCGTCTCAGTCTATCTAGGAATTTACCAGGAGCTTCCTTCTCCTCCTGTTCTATATCTGCCAATTTGCTATAGTTTAAAGGCTTAGAACGCAACTGCCTGAGTCCTTCAAGAATACATCTGACAAAATGACTCTGATCCCATCTTTCTTTAGCTGTGTTGTAGTCCCAGTCTGGTTCTATAATTGGGACCGCCTGATTCCCAGTGGGGAGGGCCGCTATCTCGTCCTCCCTCTTCCCTACTGATTCATTACCAAGCCATTCATCTCCATAAGCAACCACTTTTCCCAAAACTCGAGTCTTGGAGTCAGGAGTCAGCGTTTGTCCCAAGATATACATCACATCCTTCCAAGTAAGGTCATAAAGCAGAGTAACACCTTTAAAAGCTCTAATATATTTTTCTGGGTCCTCTAAATAGTCTCCCAGATCCTCCTTGATTCTTTGTATTTCTTGATAAGAAAAAGGCTTATTAACTCTCATGGACTGATTATTTCTCCCGGTTTCCAAGTAAGGTCATAAAGCAGAGTAACACCTTTAAAAGCTCTAATATATTTTTCTCGGTCCTCTAAATAGTCTCCCAGATCCTCCTTGATTCTTTGTATTTCTTGATAAGAAAAAGGCTTATTAACTCTCATGGACTGATTATTTCTCTCAGCGGGTGTTTCATAAAGAGGTAACAGCTTGTGTGGCTGTTCCTCAGTCTCTCTGGCTGTTCTGCGCTAATGATCCCAAGGATAGACTGGAGAAACCTGTTTTTCTTTTTCTCTTTGTCTCCTGTCCTCCATCTCATCTCTAACTTTGATGGTCTGATTTTCTGCTGAAACCAGAGTAGTCTGAGGTTGTACTGGGACATGAGTTGTTTGGACCTCCACGTGGGCAGTTTGAATCTTGGTTTGGGTTTCCGTTGAGACCAAAGTGGTTTGAATCTCAGTTTGGATTTCTACTGAAACCAAAGCAGTTTGAATCTCAGTTTGGATTTCCACTGAGACCAAAGCAGCTGTTCTGAGGGGGGTTTTCTGGTTTTCAGTTTGCTCAGCTTGGAGCCCTGGGCACGGGGGCAAAGTAGGAGGACAGGAGGGAGCTGAAGGTTTCACGCCCAAATCTATACCCTTAGGACATAAGTCTGGCATATTTCGCAGAGAGAAAAAGGGCAACACATATGCTACTTCTACCCATTTCCCTTGTTTCTTACAGAATCGGTCTAATTGTAAAACAGTATTATACTTAAGAGACCCTCCAACCGGCCACCGTTCGCCGTCCTCCAATGGATACCGTGGCCATGCAGTATCACATAGGAAGACCAGGTGTGTCTTCTTTAAGCCCTGGGGATCAAATCTATCCCAGTTTTTCAGGATACAGTTCAAAGGAGTGAGGCTGGAATTGTTAGCTCCCATCTGTAAGAGAGAAAAAAAGCGACCAGCGCCATTTTTCTACCGGAGGCATTCTTCCCTGCTCTAGATGGGGGTGCAGACAGACTTTACACCAAAAGCTTTTCCTTCCTGGTCGGACTTAGTCTGTCCCTTACTGATGCAGGCGCCGTTTCGACCCTCTCGGTTCTACCACCGAGATGGGGTGGGGATGTACCAGGGGTAGACCTGATAGCATCCCTACCTGACGTCCAGCTCGTCCAGCTCTTCACTTTAACCTTGCTTGACTCTGATGCCACCCGGGGTGCAATCAGAGTAACCTCCCGGAATGCCTCCCAAGCTAAGACTCGAGACGGGGTGGGGATGTACCAGGGGTAGACCTGATAGCATCTCTACCTGATGTCCAGCTCTTCACCTTAACCTTGCTTGCCTCTGATGCCACCCGGGGTGCAATCAGAGTAACCTCCCGGAATGCCTCCCAAGCTAAGACCGCTGGGGGAAACATTCGTCACCTGAGTGCCTGTGCACGACCCTGAGTATATTCCTGACCACAATAAGACCGATACGAACATAAAGCTGAGATGTTCTTTTCAAGCATCACCACACCAGTATGAGAGCCTCCTCTGGTCCACTAAGAGCCAGTGTTACCAAAGGAAAAAAACCCATTGCAGTCCCAATCTGAGTAACCTTTAACCTCTGAGATGGTCTTAGGGATAGAGCTCCATCTAGCTTCTGAACTTTCACTTCCTAGCGAGGCTAGGCGCTTTCTTGACTACCAATCCAAGTTTGCCACAGTACACAGTAACAGTATAGACCACAAGTCTCTTGAAAATCTATGATCCGATAGATTAGGTTAGTACTTCTAATTCCCAAGGAGTTATGAAATGGTCAAAGAGACTGAAATGTATATTCCTGACCACAATAAGACCGATATGAACATAAAGCTGAGATGTTCTTTTCAAGCATCACCACACCAGTATAAGAGCCTCCTCTGGTCCACTGACAGTCAGTGGTACCAAAGGAAAAAAAATCCATTGCAGTCCCAATCTGAGTAACCTTTAACCTCCGAGATGTTCTTGGGGCTAGAGCTCCATCTAGCTTTTGAACTTTCAATTCCTAGCGAGGCTAGGCGCTTTCTTGTCTACCAATCCAAGTTTGCCACAGTACATAGTAACAGTATAGATCACAAGTCCCTTGAAAATCTATGATCCGATAGATTAGGTTAGTACTTCTAATTCCCAAGGAGTTATGAAATGGTCAAAGAGACCGAAAAGTTTGACCGAGAAAGGAGATTTTGGTCCACACGCTTTGCCCATTTCTGGTCGGTTCTCAAAGGAGACATTGGGTGCCTCTTGGCATTGGCAGGTCGGTTTAAACCCCCGACAGGTTTCTGCCATAAGCCATATGAGATCACCATGGAACTGCAGAGCAGGGCTCCTCACTTGCTTCGCACAGGGCATGTCATTCATTCACACAAGCACACCGTAGAGTTAGTAAAGCACAGCAGAAAACGTGTTCGCTAAGAGAACAAAGAACTAGAGCTCCAAGCATCCTTACCTTGTCCTGAAGGATCCCAGACAAGCCCCCAAGATGAAAGGTTGTTGTTGAATTATGACGCCGGGATTCTTGGCCCCCAGAGGAGAAGAATTCAATTCGGGGCCAGAGACGAGGCTTGATCGCTCAGAGCTTTTATTTAACAAAGTTTTATTAAAGTATAAAGGAGATAGAGAAAGCTTCTGACATAGGCATCAGAAGAGGGCAGAAAGAGTACCCCCCTGCTAGTCTTTAGCTGAATGTTATATAGTCATCAGCAGTCTGTTAATGAAAGAAAGGAATGTCTCAAAACTTAGAATGGCACCAGGCCCCTCACCCATAGGATGTATTTTGGGATAATCTTGGCTCCAAATGGTTTATCTTGGGCCCTAAAAGGATTAACTTGAACCTTGAAGAAGGGCAGAGCACCATACAAATAGTGTTATTTACATAGCTTAAGATAAACATTTCCATAAGAAAAGGCAATGGTTAACTTCAGGTGAAACCAGGTGTCATTATGGCAACACAGAATTTTAAGAGAAACCTCCTTTTAAATTTGTATGGAGAAGGAAAAAATATCGCTAGTTTGTTTCCTCCTGCTGCTTAAGAGAGA
>SJYT01000816.1:33376-57520 GCA_006410635.1 Cephalophus harveyi | reverse complement strand
GCATTGCCTTTCTTTGGAATTGGAATGAAAACTGACCTTTTCCAGTCCTGTGGCCACTGCTGAGTTTTCCAAATTTGCTGGCATATTGAGTGCAGCACTTTCACAGCATCATCTTTCAGGATTTGAAACAGCTCAACTGGAATTCCATCACCTCCACTAGCTTTGTTCGTAGTGATGCTTTCTAAGGCCCACTTGACTTCACATTCCAGGATGTCTGGCTCTAGATGAGTGATCACACCATCGTGATTATCTGGGTCGTGAAAATTTTTTTTGTACAGTTTTTCTGTGTATTCTTGCCACCTCTTCTTATTATCTTCTGCTTCTGTTAGGTCCATATCGTTTCTGTCCTTTATCAAGCCCATCTTTGCATGAAATGTTCCCTTGGTATCTCTAGTTTTCTTGAAGAAATCTCTAGTCTTTCCCATTCTGTTCTTTTCCTCTATTTTTTGCATTGATCACTGAAGAAGGCTTTCTTATCTCTTCTTGCTAATCTTTGGAACTATGCATTCAGATGCTTATATCTTTCCTTTTCTCCTTTCCTTTTCGTTTCTCTTCTTTTCTCAGCTATTAGCAAGGCCTCCTCAGACAGCGATTTTTTTTTTTTTTTTTTTGCATTTCTTTTCCATGGGGATGGTCTTGATCCCTGTCTCCTGTACAGTGTGATGAATATCATTTCATATCTCATCAGGCACTCTATCAGATCTAGGACCTTAAATCTATTTCTCCCTTCCACTGTATAATCATAAGGGAATTGATTTAGGTCATACCTGAATGCTCTGGTGGTTTTACCTACTTTCTTCAAATTAAGTCTGAATTTGGTAATGAATTCATGATCTGAGCCACAGTCAGCTCCTGGTCTTGTTTTTGTTGACTGTATAGAGTTTCTCCATCTTTGCCTGCAAAGAATATAATCAACCTGATTTCGGTGTTGACTATCTGGTGATGTCCATGTGTAGAGTCTTCTCTTGTGTTGTTGGAAGAGGGTGTTTGCTATGACCAGTGCATTTTCTTGGCAAAACTCTATTAGTCTTTGCCATGCCTTATTCTGCATTCCAAGGCCAAATTTGCTTGTTACTCCAGGTGTTTCTTGACTTCCTACTTTTACATTCCAGTCCCCTATAATGAAAAGGACATCTTTTTTAGGTGTTAGTTCTAAAAGGTCTTGTAGGTCTTCTTAGAACCATTCAACTTCAGCTTCTTCAGCGTTACTGGTTGGGGCATAGACTTGGATTACCGTGATATTGAATGGTTTGCCTTGGAGATGAAGATAGATCATTCTGTCGTTTTTGAGATTGCATCCAAGTACTGCATTCCAGACTCTTTTGTTGACCATGATGGCTACTCCATTTCTTCTGAGGGATTCCTGCCCGCAGTAGTAGATATAATGGTCATCTGAGTTAAATTCACCCATTCCAGTCCATTTTAGTTCACTGATTCCTAGAATGTTCACGTTCACTCTTGCCATCTCCTGTTTGACCACTTCCAATTTGCTTTGATTCATGGACCTAACAGTCTAGGTTCCTAAGCAATATTGCTCTTTACAGCATCGGACCTTGCTTCTATCACCAGTCACATGCACATCTGGGTATTGTTTTTCCTATGGCTCCATCCTTCATTCTTTCTGGAGTCATTTCTCCACTGATATCCAGTAGCATATTGGGCACCTACTGACCTGGGGAGTTCCTCTTTCAAAATCCTATCATTTTACCTTTTCATACTGTTCATGGGGTTCTCAAGGCAAGAATACTGAAGTGGTTTGCCATTCCCTTCTCCAGTGGACCACATTGTGTCAGACCTCTCCACCATGCCCGCCCATTTTTGGTGACCCCACAGGGCATGGCTAAGTTTCATTGAGTTAGACAAGGCTGTAGTCCTAGTGTGATTAGATTGACTAGCTTTCTGTGATTATGGTTTCAGTGTGTCTTCCCTTTTGCAACACCTAGGTCTTTGTCCTTGAGGCAGAAAAACAGGGATACAAACGTGCTAAATATTAACTGCACAAGATTATCATTGAAGGCCACCTGAACTGCTATGCTCCTGTAAGCACGTACAAGCTAGTCTCAAAAAGTATAATAAGGGAGACATGTGATAAATTTGGGCACCTTCACCTCATGGTGGTGTTGATCCCCTGCTCTCCACTGTAACTTTTTTGAATGGTTCTCATTCTTTTGCCATGCCGTGCTTTCAGGAACCTGTGCTGTTGAGCAGGACTTGACAGTCACCATGGAGACTATGGATGTGTAAGCCCAAGTACAGGGATTAGGAGGGGTAAACCTGAGGAGTATGGATCTGTGACCCCAGGTGTAAAGTGTCAGAGGTGGGATCACCCTGAAACTGTGGACTGGTAACCCCAGGTGCATGGTCTGGGAGGGGTTCACCATGGAGACTATGGACATGTAACCCCAGGTACAGGGTATGAGAGGGGTAAACCCTGGGGACCATGGACATGTGACCCCAGGTGTAGTGTCTCAGAGGTAGGGTCACCCTGAGACTGTGGACATGTGATCCCAGGTGCATGGTCTGTGAGGAGGTCACCATGGAGATTGTGGACATATAATGCCATATATAAGTTCTGGGAGGTGGGATTACCCTGGACTGTGAACATGTGATCCTTGTTACTCAGTCTGGGGGGTAGGGTCACACTGGAGACTCTGGAAATGTAAGCCCAGGTACAGTTTTTGCAGAGGAGTGTCATACTAGATACTGTGGAAATGTGTCCCCTGGTCCAGGGTCAGGAGGGTGTCACCCTGAATATTGTGGCCATGTGACCCCAGGTGGAGGGTCTAGCAGGTTGCATCACCTTAGAGACTGTGGCCATGTGACCCCAGGTGCAGGGTCTGGAGAGGGGTGTCAGTCTGGACTCTGGACATGTTACCCAAGGTGCAGGTTCTGAAAGTAGTCCACCCCGGAGATTCTGGATGTGGGATTCCAGGTACATGGTCTGGAGAGGTGTGTCACCCTATAGACTGTGGTAATGTGATCCAGGTACAGAATGGGGAGGGGGTCACCATGGAGATGTGAAGGTGTGACCCCAGGTGTATGGTATGTGAAGTGTGGTGTCCCTGGAAAGAGTGGACGTTTGACCTCAGGTACAAGGTTTGGAGAACTGGTGTCACCCTGGAGACTGGACATGTGACCCCAGGTACAGGGTCTAGGAGTTGGGGTCACTCGGGGAATGTGGACATGTGACCCCATGTGCAGATTCTGGGAAGGGTTCTCACCCAGGAGACTGGACAAGTGACCCCAGGTACATGACTGGGCGGTGAGGTCGCCCTGGAGAGTGTGGGCGTGTTCTCTCAGGTGCACGGCATGAGAGCGTTTCACCCTGGAGACTGTGTATGTGAGAACCTAGGTACAGGGCATGGGAGTTGGGGTCACTCGGGGACTGTGGACGTGTGACCCCATGTTAAGAGTCTGGGGAGGGTGCTTTACCCAGGAAATTGTGGATATATGACCCTAGGTATATGACTGGAAGATAGGGTCACCCTGGAGGCTGTGGACATCCCCAAGATACCTGTCACAACTCAAGAGTAACCTCAAGTGTCTCACCAAAACTTGAGAAGAGTTCCGTGTTCTCCACATCATCTGGAGATTAGGCCCAGATCCCATACTTCGTCTCGAGAGGAATTCCGACTTTCCCCTCGCACCTCAAGAGGAAGCCTGTCTCATCTATTGAAACTTCAGAGGAGCCCCGAGGCTCGTGCTGCAATTTGAAAGGACACCCAGTTCCCCCTCAACTTGAGATAAGGCCTGATTCACCCGCACCGGCTAGAGTGGAAACCCGAGTATCCCCTCAGAACACGAAGGGAAGTCTGACTCCCCTGTTGCAACCTCTAGAAAAAGGCCCAGTTTCCTATCTCAACTCGACAGGAGGCCTGACACCGCTTTTACAACTCGAGATGAAAGCGAAGTTATGTATGCCGAGATCCATGTCACAACTGAAGAGGAATCCTGAATTTCCTATCTCAACTCAAAATGAGGCCCTTTTACCCTGCAGCACTACGAGGTCAATCCTGAGTTCCCCCTCGAAATTCGAAAGGAGGCTTGACCTCCCTTTTACAACTAGAGAGGAAAGTCGAGTTCCATGCCACAATATGATATGAAGCCTGACTCCCCTGTTGAAACTCAATAGGAACCTAGATATCCCTGTTCCAACTGAGGAGAAACTATGAGGTTTCTGCCTGAACTCCAGATGAGGCCCTATTCCCCTGCAGCGACTTGAGAAGAATCCTGAGGTGCCCTTCACAACTTGAAAGGAGTCCTGACTGCCCTGAGGCACTATGAGAAGTTCCCTGAAGTCCCTGTTGCAAGTCGAGAGGGACCCCAAGCTTCAAACCACAAGTCCACAAAAACCATGAGATTCCCCCCTCAATGCAATATGAGGCCTTTCCCCTGCATTCCTTAGAGAGCAATCCCAAGTTCCCTCTCAAAACTCGGAGGTTTGACACCCTTTATGCAAGACAAGAGGTTCCCCGAGATACCTGTCACAACTCGAGAGGAAACTCGAGTGTCTCACCACAATTTGAGAAAAGCCTTGTATTCTCCACCTAATCTTGAGATGAAGCCCAGATCCCCTACTTCTTCTTGAGAGGAATTCTGACTTTCCCCTCATACCTCAAGAGGAGGCCTGTATAACCTATTGAAACTTGAGAGGAACCCCGAGGTTCGTGCCTCTAGTCAAAAGGACACTGAGTTCCCCTCAACGTGAGATAAGGCCTGATTCCCCTGCACCAACTCTAGTGGAACCCTGAGTATCCCCTCACAACGCGAAGGGAGGTCTGACTCCCCTGTTGCACCTCTAGAAAAGGCCCAAGTTTCCCACCTCAAATCGACAGGAAGACTGACACCCCTTTTACAACTCAAGAGGAAAACCGAGTTCCATGCTTCAAAATGAGACGAGTCCTGATTCCTCTGATGACACTCAATAGGATCCCTGAGATCCCTGTTGCAACTGGAGAGCAGACCTGAATTTCTTGCCTCAACTCAAGATGAGGCCCTATACCCCTGCGGCAACTCAAGAGGAATGCCAAGGTGCAGCTTGCAACTTGAAAGGAGGCCTAACTTTCCGGAGGCAACATGAGAGGTTCCCTGAGGTTCCCATCACAACCCGAGACGAACCCAAGGCTTCCGGCTGCAACTCGAGAAACATCACGAGATTCCCCACTCAGTGTGAGATGATATAATGGTCATCTGAGTTAAATTCACCCATTCCAGTTCACTGATTCCTAGAATGTTCACGTTCACTGATTCCTAGAATGTTCACGTTCACTCTTGCCATCTCCTGTTTGACCACTTCCAATTTGCTTTGATTCATGGACCTAACAGTCTAGGTTCCTAAGCAATATTGCTCTTTACAGCATCGGACCTTGCTTCTATCACCAGTCACATGCACATCTGGGTATTGTTTTTCCTATGGCTCCATCCTTCATTCTTTCTGGAGTCATTTCTCCACTGATATCCAGTAGCATATTGGGCACCTACTGACCTGGGGAGTTCCTCTTTCAAAATCCTATCATTTTACCTTTTCATACTGTTCATGGGGTTCTCAAGGCAAGAATACTGAAGTGGTTTGCCATTCCCTTCTCCAGTGGACCACATTGTGTCAGACCTCTCCACCATGCCCGCCCATTTTTGGTGACCCCACAGGGCATGGCTAAGTTTCATTGAGTTAGACAAGGCTGTAGTCCTAGTGTGATTAGATTGACTAGCTTTCTGTGATTATGGTTTCAGTGTGTCTTCCCTTTTGCAACACCTAGGTCTTTGTCCTTGAGGCAGAAAAACAGGGATACAAACATGCTAAATATTAACTGCACAAGATTATCATTGAAGGCCACCTGAACTGCTATGCTCCTGTAAGCACGTACAAGCTAGTCTCAAAAAGTATAATAAGGGAGACATGTGATAAATTTGGGCACCTTCACCTCATGGTGGTGTTGATCCCCTGCTCTCCACTGTAACTTTTTTGAATGTTTCTCATTCTTTTGCCATGCCGTGCTTTCAGGAACCTGTGCTGTTGAGCAGGACTTGACAGTCACCATGGAGACTATGGATGTGTAAGCCCAAGTACAGGGATTAGGAGGGGTAAACCTGAGGAGTATGGATCTGTGACCCCAGGTGTAAAGTGTCAGAGGTGGGATCACCCTGAAACTGTGGACTGGTAACCCCAGGTGCATGGTCTGGGAGGGGTTCACCATGGAGACTATGGACATGTAACCCCAGGTACAGGGTATGAGAGGGGTAAACCCTGGGGACCATGGACATGTGACCCCAGGTGTAGTGTCTCAGAGGTAGGGTCACCCTGAGACTGTGGACATGTGATCCCAGGTGCATGGTCTGTGAGGAGGTCACCATGGAGATTGTGGACATATAATGCCATATATAAGTTCTGGGAGGTGGGATTACCCTGGACTGTGAACATGTGATCCTTGTTACTCAGTCTGGGGGGTAGGGTCACACTGGAGACTCTGGAAATGTAAGCCCAGGTACAGTTTTTGCAGAGGAGTGTCATACTAGATACTGTGGAAATGTGTCCCCTGGTCCAGGGTCAGGAGGGTGTCACCCTGAATATTGTGGCCATGTGACCCCAGGTGGAGGGTCTAGCAGGTTGCATCACCTTAGAGACTGTGGCCATGTGACCCCAGGTGCAGGGTCTGGAGAGGGGTGTCAGTCTGGACTCTGGACATGTTACCCAAGGTGCAGGTTCTGAAAGTAGTCCACCCCGGAGATTCTGGATGTGGGATTCCAGGTACATGGTCTGGAGAGGTGTGTCACCCTATAGACTGTGGTAATGTGATCCAGGTACAGAATGGGGAGGGGGTCACCATGGAGATGTGAAGGTGTGACCCCAGGTGTATGGTATGTGAAGTGTGGTGTCCCTGGAAAGAGTGGACGTTTGACCTCAGGTACAAGGTTTGGAGAACTGGTGTCACCCTGGAGACTGGACATGTGACCCCAGGTACAGGGTCTAGGAGTTGGGGTCACTCGGGGAATGTGGACATGTGACCCCATGTGCAGATTCTGGGAAGGGTTCTCACCCAGGAGACTGGACAAGTGACCCCAGGTACATGACTGGGCGGTGAGGTCGCCCTGGAGAGTGTGGGCGTGTTCTCTCAGGTGCACGGCATGAGAGCATTTCACCCTGGAGACTGTGTATGTGAGAACCTAGGTACAGGGCATGGGAGTTGGGGTCACTCGGGGACTGTGGACGTGTGACCCCATGTTAAGAGTCTGGGGAGGGTGCTTTACCCAGGAAATTGTGGATATATGACCCTAGGTATATGACTGGAAGGTAGGGTCACCCTGGAGGCTGTGGACATCCCCAAGATACCTGTCACAACTCAAGAGTAACCTCAAGTGTCTCACCAAAACTTGAGAAGAGTTCCGTGTTCTCCACATCATCTGGAGATTAGGCCCAGATCCCATACTTCGTCTCGAGAGGAATTCCGACTTTCCCCTCGCACCTCAAGAGGAAGCCTGTCTCATCTATTGAAACTTCAGAGGAGCCCCGAGGCTCGTGCTGCAATTTGAAAGGACACCCAGTTCCCCCTCAACTTGAGATAAGGCCTGATTCACCCGCACCGGCTAGAGTGGAAACCCGAGTATCCCCTCAGAACACGAAGGGAAGTCTGACTCCCCTGTTGCAACCTCTAGAAAAAGGCCCAGTTTCCTATCTCAACTCGACAGGAGGCCTGACACCGCTTTTACAACTCGAGATGAAAGCGAAGTTATGTATGCCGAGATCCATGTCACAACTGAAGAGGAATCCTGAATTTCCTATCTCAACTCAAAATGAGGCCCTTTTACCCTGCAGCACTACGAGGTCAATCCTGAGTTCCCCCTCGAAATTCGAAAGGAGGCTTGACCTCCCTTTTACAACTCGAGAGGAAAGTCGAGTTCCATGCCACAATATGATATGAAGCCTGACTCCCCTGTTGAAACTCAATAGGAACCTAGATATCCCTGTTCCAACTGAGGAGAAACTATGAGGTTTCTGCCTGAACTCCAGATGAGGCCCTATTCCCCTGCAGCGACTTGAGAAGAATCCTGAGGTGCCCTTCACAACTTGAAAGGAGTCCTGACTGCCCTGAGGCACTATGAGAAGTTCCCTGAAGTCCCTGTTGCAAGTCGAGAGGGACCCCAAGCTTCAAACCACAAGTCCACAAAAACCATGAGATTCCCCCCTCAAAGCAATATGAGGCCTTTCCCCTGCATTCCTTAGAGAGCAATCCCAAGTTCCCTCTCAAAACTCGGAGGTTTGACACCCTTTATGCAAGACAAGAGGTTCCCCGAGATACCTGTCACAACTCGAGAGGAAACTCGAGTGTCTCACCACAATTTGAGAAAAGCCTTGTATTCTCCACCTAATCTTGAGATGAAGCCCAGATCCCCTACTTCTTCTTGAGAGGAATTCTGACTTTCCCCTCATACCTCAAGAGGAGGCCTGTATAACCTATTGAAACTTGAGAGGAACCTCGAGGTTCGTGCCTCTAGTCAAAAGGACACTGAGTTCCCCTCAACGTGAGATAAGGCCTGATTCCCCTGCACCAACTCTAGTGGAACCCTGAGTATCCCCTCACAACACAAAGGGAGGTCTGACTCCCCTGTTGCACCTCTAGAAAAGGCCCAAGTTTCCCACCTCAAATCGACAGGAAGACTGACACCCCTTTTACAACTCAAGAGGAAAACCGAGTTCCATGCTTCAAAATGAGACGAGGCCTGATTCCTCTGATGACACTCAATAGGATCCCTGAGATCCCTGTTGCAACTGGAGAGCAGACCTGAATTTCTTGCCTCAACTCAAGATGAGGCCCTATACCCCTGCGGCAACTCAAGAGGAATCCCAAGGTGCAGCTTGCAACTTGAAAGGAGGCCTAACTTTCCGGAGGCAACATGAGAGGTTCCCTGAGGTTCCCATCACAACCCGAGACGAACCCAAGGCTTCCGGCTGCAACTCGAGAAACATCACGAGATTCCCCACTCAGTGTGAGATGAGGCCCGATTTCCCTGCAGTGACTCGAGAGAAACCCCGTGCTCCTCTTCTAAATTTGAAAGGAGACTTGACTTCCCTCAGGAAAGTCAAGTCTCCTTTCGAGTTGTGCGGGGGAGCATGGGAGGGTTCCCCCTAGTAGGAACCCTGAGATCCATGTTGCAACTGAAGAGGACCCCTGAGTTTCCCGTCTCAACTCGAAATGAGGCCCTATTCCCCTACAAGGACTTGAGAGGATGAGGTGGCCCATGCAACTTGAAAGGAGGCTTGACTGCCCTGAGGCAACATGAGAAGTTCCCTGAGGTTCCCGTCACATCTCGAGAGTAACTCAAAGCATCCCGCTGCAACTTGAGAGACACCATGTGATTTCTGCCTCAAAGCAAAATGAACCCCGATTCCCCTGCAGTGATTTGAGAGCAATCCCACGCTCCCCCTTGCAACTTGAAAGGAGACTTGACTTTCCTGAGGCAACACGAGACGTTCCCTGAAATCCCCATCGCAACTCGAGAGTAACCCCAAGCTTCCTGCCATGACTTGAGAAAATTCATGAGATTCCCTCCTCAATGCGAGATGAGGCCCTTTTCCCCTGCAGCACATCCAAAGCAATCCCAAGTTCCCTACTGAAACTCGAAAGGAGGCTTGACTCCCTTTATGCAACTCAAGAGGTTCCCTGAGATACCCATCCCCACTCGAGTGGAACCCTGGGTCTCCCGACACAACTCGAGAAGAGCCCTGTGTTCTCCAATTCATCTTCAGATGAGGGACAACTACACAACTTGGACTCGACAGTAATCCCAACTTTCCCCTCACTTCAAGAGGAGTCCTGTCTCAACTATTGAAAATCGAGAGGAACCCTGTGGTACCTGCCACAAGTCAACAGGACACCGAGTTCCCCTCAACTCAAGATAAGGACTGACTCCCATACACTGACTTGAATGGAACCCCAAGTGTCCCCTCACAACATGAAGGGAGGTCTGACTCCCTTGTTGCACCCTAGAAAAAGCCGACATTCCCCACCTCAAATCAACAGGAGGCCTGACACCTCTTTTACAACTTGAAAGGAAAGCAGAATTCCATGCTGCAAAAGAGATGAGCCCTGACTCCCCTGTAGAAACTCGATTGGAACCCCGAGATTTCTCTTGAAACTGGAAAGGAACCTTGAGTTTCTCATCTCAAATCAAGAAGTGGCCCTATTTCTCTGCAGCGGCTCTAGAGGAATCCCGAGGTGCCCCTCGGAACTTGAAAGGAGGCCTGCCTTCTCTGAGGCAACATGAGAGGTTCCCTGAGGTCCTTGTCACAACTCGAGAAGATCGCAAACCTTCCTGCCGCAACTCAAACATCACAAGATTCCCTGATCAATGAGATGAGGTGGGATTCCCCTGCAGTGACTTGAGAGCTCTCCCCCACTCCGCCTCACAACTCGAAATGAGACTAGACTCCCCCGAGGCAAGACAAGAGGCTCCCTGAGGTCCCCATCGCACCTCGAGTCCTGTGGCAACTCAAGAAAAACCACGAGATTCCCCCATCAGTGCGTGATGAGGCCCAATTTCCCTGCAGGGACTCGAGACCAATACTGAGCTCCCCATGTAACTCGAAAGGAAACTTGACTTATCTGAGGCAAGGAGAGAGGCTACCTGAGGTCCCCATCGAGACTCGAGAGGAACCCCGAGTTTTCTGCTGTAACTCCAGAAGCACCAGAGATTCCCCGTTAAATACAAGATGAGGCCTGATTCCCCCGCAGGGACTCTGGAGCAATCTCGTGCTCCCCATGCTCCCAACTCGAAAGGAGAAGGACTTTGCTGAGGCAACACGAGAGGTTCCCTGAAGTCCCCATTGTAACTTGAGAGGAACCCAAAACTTACTGCCGCAACTCAAGAAAAACCACAAGATTCCTCCATTAATGCAAGATGAGGCCTTTTTCCCTGCAACGCCTCAAGAACAAACCCACGTTCCTTCTTGAAACTAAATAGGAAGCTTGACTCCCTTTATGCAACTCAAGAGATACCCATCACCACACAAGTGGAACCATGAGTTTCCTACCACAACTTGAGAAGAGCCCCGTGTTACCCACCTCATTGTGAGATGAGGGCTGATTCCCCTGCTTCGTCCCGAGGGGAATCCCGACTTTCCCCTCACAACTCAAGAGGAGACCTTTCTCACCTATTGAAACTCTAGAGGAACCCCAAGTCAAAAGTACACCAAGTTTCCCCTCAATTCAAGATAAGGCCTGATTCCCCTGCACCGACTTGAATGGAACACTGAGTATACCCTCACAACAGGAAGGGAGGTCTGACTCCCTTGTTGCACCTCTAGAAAAAGCCTTAGCTTCCCACCTCAATTTGACAGGAGATCTGACATCCCTTTTACAACTCGAGAGGAAAGCAGAGTTCCATTTCTGAACATGAACTGAGGCTTGACACCCAGTTGAAACTTGATAGGAATCCCAAGATCCCTGTCCCAAATGGAGAGGAATCCTGAGTTTCCTGCTTCAACTTGAGATGAGGCCCTATTCCTTGGCAACGACTTGAAAGCAATCCCATGCTCCCTCTTGCATCTTAAAAGGAAACTTAACTTCCCTGAGGCAAGATGAGAGGCTCCCTGAGGTCCCTGTTGCAACTCGAGAGGAACTCCAAGATTCCGACCACAACTTGAGAAAAACCACAAGATTACCCCTTAACTCGAGATGAGGCCCTATTCCCCTGCAGCAACTAGAATGGAACCCCAAGTATGCCATCACTACACGAACGGAGGTCTGACTCCACTGTTGCACCTACAAAAAGGCCCAAGATCCCCACCTCAATGTGACAGGAGACCTGACACCCATTTTACAACTTGGGAGGAAAGCAGAGATCCATGCCTCAAAATGAGACGAGGCCTCACTCCCTTGTTGAAACTCGATAGGAACCAAGAGATCCCTGGCTCAATTGAAGAGGAGACTGAGTTTCCCGCCTCAACTCGAGATGCAGCCCAATTCCCCTGAAGCGACTTGAGAGAAATCCCGAAGTGGCCCTCACAGATTGAAAGGAGGCCTGACTTCCCTGAAGTAACAGGTGAGCTTCCCTGGGGTCCCCATCTCAACTCAAGAGGAACACCAAACTTCCCATTGCAACTTGAGAAAAACCACAAGATTCCCCCCTCACCACAAAATGAGGGCCTATTCAGCTGCAGTGACTCAAGAAGAATTCCGAGGTGCCCCACACAACTTAAAAGGGAAGCCTGACATCTCTGAGGCAACATGAGAGTTTCCCTGACATTCCCATTGCAACTCAAGAGGATCCCAAACCTTCCCACCACAATTCGAGAAACACAAAGAGATTCCCTCCTCAACGTGAGATCAGGCCCTTTCCCCCAGCAGTGCCTTGAGAGCAATACCGAGTTCTCTCTTGAAACTCGAAAGGAGGGCTTTACACCATTTATGCAACTCAAGAGGTTCCCCGAGATTATATCACCACTTGAGAGGATCACTGAGTCTCCTGTCACAACTCAAGAAGGGCCCCGTGTTCCCCACCTCATCTCGAGATGAGGGCCGATTCCTCTGCTTCGACTCATTGGAAACACAACTTTCCACTCGCACATCAAGAGGAGGCCTTTTTCACCTACTGAAACCTGAGAGGAACCCCGTGGTTCCTGCCACAAATCAAAAGGACACCGAGTTCCCCCTCAGCTTGAGACAAGGCCTGATTCCTCTCAGTTCAGTTCAGTTCAGTGACTCAGTCGTGTCCGACTCTTTGCGACCCCATGAATCGCAGCATGCCAGGCCTCCCTGTTCATCACCATCTCTCGGAGTTCACTCAGACTCACATCCATCAAGTCAGTGATGCCATCCAGCCATCTCATCCTTGGTTGTCCCCTTCTCCTCCTGCCCCCAATCCCTCCCAGCATCAGAATCTTTTCCAATGAGTCAACTCTTCGCATGAAGTGGCCAAAGTACTGGAGTTTCAGCTTTAGCATCATTCCTTCCAAAGAAATCCCAGGGTTGATCTTCAGAATGGACTGGTTGGATCTCCTTGCAATCCAAGGGACTCTCAAGAGTCTTCTCCAACACCACAGTTCAAGCGCATCAATTCTTCGGCACTCAGCCTTCTTCACAGTCCAACTCTCACATCCATACTCCGCACCGACTCAAATGGAACCACTACTATCTCCTCACAACACGAAGCGAGGCCTGACTCTCCTGTTGCACATCTAGAAAAAGCCCAAATTCCCCACCTGAACCTGACAGGAGTCCTGACATCCCTTTTACAACTTGAAAGGAAAGAAGAGTTATATGCCTCAAAACAAGATGAGGGTGACTCACTTGTTGAAATGAGATAGGAACTCTGAGATCCCTGTTGTAACTAGAGAGGGACCCTGAGTTTCATGCCTCCACTCGAGATGAGGCCCTATTCCCCTGAAGGGACTCGAGAGGAATCCTGAGGTGTACCCTGCAACTGCAACTTCCCTGGAGCAACATGAGAGGTACCCAAAGGACCACGTCGCAAAGCGAGAGGAACCCAAAGCTTCCCGCCACAACTTGAGAAACATCAGGAGATTCCCCCCTGAATGCGAGATAAGGCCGAATTCTCTTACAGTGACTCGAGAGCAATCCCGCACACCCCTCACACCTCGAAAGGGACTTGACTAACCTGAGGCAAGATGAGAGGTTCCCTGAGGCCCCCCATCGCAACGCGAGAGGAACCTCATGCTTCAGGCCACAACTCGAGAAAAACCACGAGGTTCCCCCTTCAAAGGTAGATGAGGCCCTTTTCCCCTGCAGAGCCTTGAAAGCAATACAGAGTTCCCAATTGAAATGCAAAAGAAGGCTTGACTCCCTTTATGCAATTCAAGAGGTTCCCAGAATTACCCCTCGCAACTCAAGAGGAATCCCTAGTTTCCTGCTGCAGCTTGAGAAGAGCCCCATGTTCCCCACCTCGTCTCGAGAGGAGGGAAGATTCCCCTGCTTTGACTCAAGAGGAATCCTGACTTTCCCCTCGCACCTCAAGAGCAGGCATGTCTCACCTGCTCAAACTAGAGAGGAACCCCGCTTTTCCTGCCACAAGGCAAAAGGACAACCAGTTTTCCTTCAATTTGAGATAAGGCCTGATTCCTCTGCACCAACTTGAATGGAACACAGAGTATCCCCTCACTATAGGAAAGGAGGTCTGACTCCCCTGATGCACCTCCATAAAAACCCCAAGTTCCCTGCCTCAACTGGATAGGAGGCCTGACTTCCTTTTTACAACAGGACAGCAGAGTTCCAAGTCTCAACATGAGACAAGGCATGACTCCCCTGTTGAAACTAGATAGGAACCCCAAGATCCCTGTTGCAACTGGAAAGGAACCCTGAGTTTCCCACCTCAAGTCGAAATACGGTCCTATTCCCTTGCAGCAACTTGAGAGGAATTCCGAGGTGTCCCTTGCAACTGAAAGGTGGCCTGACTTTCTTGATGCAATATGAGAGGCTCCCTGAGGTCACCGTTGGAACTCGATAGGAACCCAAGGTTCCACCCCCAACTTGAGAAACACCAGGAGATTCCCCCTTCATGCGAGATATGGCCCGATTACCCTGCAGTGACTCGAGTGCAGTCCTGCTCTCCCTCTCTCAACTCGAAAGAGACTTGACTTCCCTGAGGCAACAGGAGAGGTTCCCTGAGGTCCCCGTCACGACTCGAGAGGAACCCCAATGTTCCTGCCAAGACTCAAGAAAACCATGAGGTCCCCCCCCCCCAACGCTAGATGAGGCCAATTTCCCCTGCAGCGCCTGGAGGTCAATCCTGAGTTCCCCCTCAAAACTCGAAAGGAGGCTTGACCCCCTTTTTACAACTCAAGAGGAAAGTCGAATTCCATGCCACAACATGAGACGAATGCTGACTCCACTGTTGAAACTCGATAGGAACCCCGAGATTCTTGTCACAACTGGAGAGGAACCCTGAAGTTCCCACCTCAATTCGAGAAGAGTCCCTAATCCCTTGCAACGACTCAAGAGGAATCCTGACGTGCTCCTTGCAACTTGAAAGGAGGTTTGACTTTCCTGAGGCAACATGAGAGGTTCCCTGAGTTCCCTGTCCCAACTCGAGATGAATCCAAAGCTTCCTGCTGCAACTCGAGAAACAACATGAGACTCCCCCCTCACTTCAAGATGAGGCCCCATCCCCCTGCAGTGACTCGAGAGCAATCCCGTGCTCCCCCTCACAACTCAAAAAGATACATGACTTCCCTGAGGCAACATGAGAGGTTTCCTGAAGTCCCTGTCGCACCTCGAGAGGAATCCCATGCTTCCCTCTGCAACTCGAGAAAAATCATGAGATTCCCCTGTTAATGTGAGATGAGCCCCCTTTCTCCTGCAGCACCTCAAGAACAATCTCAAGTTCCCTCTCAAAACTCAATAGGAAGCTTGATTCTCTTTATGCAACTCAAGGTATGAGTCACTACTCCAGAGGAACCCTGAGTTTCCCGCCACAACAGGAGAAGAGCCCCATGTTCCCCACCTCATCTTGAGATGAGGGCCAATTCCCCTGCTTTGTCTCAAAAGGAATCCCAACTTTCCCCTCGTACCTCAAGAGCAGGCCTGTCTCATATATTGCAAATCGAGAAGAACCCCGAGGTTCCTGCCACAAGTTATAAGCACACTGACTTTCCCCTCAGCTTGAGATAAGTCCTTGTTCCCCTACACCAACTCGAATGGAGCCCTGGTATCCCCTCGAAACAAGAAAGGATGTCTGACTCCCTGTTGCACCTACAAAAAAGCCCAACTTCCCAGCCTAAACACGACAGGGGGCCTGAGATCCCATTTACACCTCGAGAGGAAAGCAGAGATCCATGCCTCAACACGAGACAATTCCTGTCTCCCCTGTTGAAAGTCGATAGGAACCCCAAGATCCCTGTCTCAACTGGAGAGGAACCCTGAGTTTCCCACCTTAACTCGAGATGAGGCCCAATTCCCCTGCAGAGACTCGAGAGATTTCCTGAGGTGACACTGGAAACTTAAAACGAGGGCTGACTTCCCTGAGGCAACATGAGAGGTTCCCTGAGATCCCCATCGTAACTCGAGAGGAACACTAAGCTTCCTTCTGCAAATAGAGAAAAACCATGAGATTCCCCCATCAACCCGAGATGAGGCCCTTTAACCCTGCAATGCCTCAAGAGCAATCCCGAGTTCTCACTCAAAACTCGAAAGGAGACTTGACTCCCTTTATGCAACTCAAGAGGTTCCCGGAGATACCCATAAACACATGAGAGCAACCCCGAGTTTCCTACCACAACTCGAGAAGAGCCCCATGTTCCCGACTTCATCTTGAGATGAGGGTCGATTCCCCTGCTTCGGCTTAAGAGGAATCCCAACTGTCCCCTAGTACCTTGAGAGGTGGCCTGTCTCACCTATTGAAATTCTAGAGGAATCCCGCGGTTTCTGCTGCAATTCAAAAGGACACCAAATTCTCCCTCGATTTGAGATAAGGCATGATTCCTCTGCACTGACTCGAATGGAACCCCGCGTATCTCCTCACAACAAGAAGGGAGGTCTGACTCCCCTGTTACACCTCTAAAAAAGCCCAAGTTCCCCGCCTCAACTCGACAGGAGGCCTGACATCCCTTTACAACTCAAGAGGAAAGCGAAGTTTCATGCCTAAACAGAGAGGAGGACTGACTCCCCTTTTGAAACTGGATGGGAATCCTGAGATCCCTGTCTCAACTTGAGAGGAGCCCTGAGTTTCCCGCCTTAACTCTAGATGAAGCCTGATTCCCCTGCAGCAACTCAAGAGAAATCCCGAGTTAACCCTCGGAATGTGAAAGGAGGTCTGACTTACCTGAAGCAACATAGAGGTTTCCAGAGGTCCCCGTTGCAACTCGAGATGAATCCAAAGCTTCCCGCTGCAACTTGAGAAACACCTCGAGATTTTTCCTTTAATGCAAGATGAGGGCCGATTTCTCTGCAGTGCCTTGAGAGCAATTCCCTATCCCTCTGGCAACTTGAAAGGAGACTTGACTTCCCTGAGGCAACAGGAGAGGTTCCCTGAGGTCCCCATCACAACTCGAGAGGAACCCCAAGCTTCCTGCCACAACTCGAGAAAAACTACTCTCCTCAATGAGAGATGAGGCCCTTTTCCCCTGAAGCACCTCAAGAGCAATCCCGAGTTCCCTTTTGAAACTTGAAATGAGGCTTCATAATGTTTACGCAACTCAAGAGATACCCGTCGTTACTAAAGAGGAACTCAGTTTCCTGCCACAACGCGCGAAGAGCCTCCTGTTTCCCACCTCATTGTGAAATGAGGCCCGATTTCCTTACTTAGACTTGAGAGGAATCCCGAGTTTCCCCTAGCACCTCAAGAGCAGACCTGTCTCACCTATTGAAATTCTAGAGGAACCCTGCGGTTTCTGCCACAGGTCAAAAGGACACCGAGTTCCCCCTCAACATGGGACAAGGCCTGATTCCCCTACACCAACTCAAATGGAACCCCGAGGATCCCCTCACTACATGAGGGGAGGTCTGACTCCCCTGTTGCACCTCTAGAAAAACCCCAAGTTCCCCGCCTGAACCTGACAAGTGGCCTGAAACTCCTTTAATGACATGAGAGGAAAGCGCAATTCCATACCTCAACATGAGCCGAGGCCTGACTCCCTTGTTGAAACTCAATAGGAACCCCAAGATCCCTCTTGCAACTGGAGAGGAAACCTCAGTTTCCCACTTAAACTTGAGAAGATACTCTATTCCTCTTAAGCGATTCGAGAGGAATCCCAAGGTGCCCCTCACAGCTTGAAAGGAGGCCTGACTTCACTGAGAAATCATGAAAGGTTCCCTGAGAACTTCATCGCAACCCAAGAGGAACCCCAAGGTTCTCACTGCAACTCGAGAAAAACTACAAGATTACCACCTAAATGTGGTAGGGGGCCTTTTCCCCTGCAGCACCTCGAGAGCAATTCCGAGTTCCCTCTCACAACTTGAAAGGAGGCTTGACTCCCTTCATGAAACTCAAGAGGTTCCCCAAGTTACCCGTTGCAACACAAGAGGAAGCCCGAGATCTCCACCACAACTTTAGAAAAGCCCCACGTTACCAAACTCATCTCAAGATTAGGTCCAATTTCTCTATCTCACAGCAAGTTCTGGGCTCCTCAGATGCCAGACCTCTGAGCGTGCTCCAAGGGCCTCAATTCCCGAGTCAGGACCTTCTGTCTCCCTGCACTTTCCGAGCCTTGCAAACACATCCCTAGGTCATCGTGGTCCAACCCATGGGGAAGGAAGCTGTAGGACTGTGTCTGAGGGGGCCAGGTGCCATACTGGGGTCACCTGGTGGAGGGAGCCTGGAACCTCCTGTGGGCCCCTGGTGAGGAGTGGCAGGACACCCACTGGCTGCAGAAATGCTGAAGTGGGGAGCAAAGCTAGCTCTGGCGGAATGAAACAAACAGCAACGGGATGCCTTTGCAAGTAGTTGCTGGGCCACTCTGCCTTAGGGCTCCCTGTTGAAAAATGTGAATTTTGACTTCTAGGCCTGGGATCCATGTGGGCACCCAGGGTGTTCTCCCTGCAGCATCCGAGCACAGTGCAGACAGACCTAGGCACACTAGCTCTCTCTTGAAGAACAAACAAAAGGGAACAGCAGTGTGGTGGTAGCCTTGACTTTCCCTGGAAGTGTGGGAGCCCTCATTGGGCACAGGGCCTCAGGGCCCATTGCCACCAAAAATGATGTCTCAGCCAGTGTTTCCTGCCAGGTGTGACTCTTAGCCCACAGGCAGCTGGGGATGCTATCTTCCTTAGAGGAAGGAAAGGAAGCCCCAGAGAGTGGATTTTCAGACCTCTCTCTCATAGCAAGTGCTTGGCTCCTCAGACACCAGAATTCCAGGCCTGGTCCGAGGGCCTCAATTCCCAAGTCAGGACCTTGTGTCTCCCTGCACTTTCTGAGGTTTGCAAACACCTTCCTAGGTCAGTGAAGTCCTACCCATGGGGAATGTGGCTGTGGGAGTGTGTCTGAGGGGCCCAGGAGCCATGCTGGGTTCACCTGGTTGATAGCAGCTGACACACCCCATGGGGGCCTGGAGAGGTGTGGCGGGCCGCCCCCTGGCTGCTGAAATGCCTAAGCAGGGAGCAAAGCTAGCTGTGTCAGAAGGAAGAAAACAGAAACTGGAGGCATTTGCAAGCATTGCTGGGCCACCCAGCTTTAGGGGTCCCCAGGAGAAAAACATGAATTTTGGACCCTAGGCTCGGGATCCAGGTGGGAGCCCAGAGTGTCCTTCCTGCAGGATCTGAGCACGGTGCAGACAGACCTAGGATCACTAGCTCTCTCCTGCAGAGCAAACGTAACAGAACAGACCTGTAGAGGTTGCCTTGATTTTCCCTGAGAGTGTGGGAGCCCTCCCTGGGTGCAGGGCCTCAGGGGCCATTGCCACTGAAAAATGACCTCCCAGCCATTGCTTCCCAGCTGGGTGTGACTCTCAGCCCGCAGGCAGCTGGGGATGCTATCTTCTTGGAGGCAGTAAAGGAAGCTCCAGAGAGTGGGTTTTCAGGCCTCTATCTCGCAGCAAGTGCTTGGCTCCTCAGACATTAGACTTCTGGGCCTGCTCTGGAACCCTCAATTCCTGTCAAGGCAGTATGTTTCCTTGCACTTTCCGAGGCTTTTAAAAACATTCCTAGGTCAGTGTGGTTCTGCCCATGGGGAAAGAGGCTTTGGCAGTGTGTCTGAGGGGGCCAGGAGTCATTTTGAGGTCACCTGGTCAAGGGCACCTGGCACCCCCATGGGCCCAAGACGAGGAGCTGTGGGCTGCCCCATGGCTGCTGAAATGCTGAAGCAGCAAGCAAAGCTAGCTCTGTCAGAAGGAAGAAAACAGCAACGGGAGACAGTTGAGAGCAGTTGTTGGGCCGCCCTGCATTAGGGCTCCCTGGGAGAAAAATGTGAATTTTGGCCTCTAGGCCCAGGATCCAATTGGGTGCCCACGGTGTTCTTCCCACAGGATCCGAGCATGGTTCAGACAGACCTAGGCTCATGAGCTCTCTCCTGCTGAGCAAACGTGACAGAACAGCTGTGTGGAGGTTGCCTTCATGTTCCCTGGGAGTGTGGGAGACATCCCTGGGCGCAGGGCCTCAGGGGCCACTGCCACTGAAAAATGACCTCCCAGCCAGTGCTTCTCAGCTCAGTTTGACTCAGAACGCAGGCCTCTGAGGATGCTAGTTTCCCTGGAGGCAGAAATGGCAGCCCCAGAGAGTGGGTATTCAGGCCTCTATCTCACAGCAAGTGCTTGGCTCCTCAGATGCCTGACCTCTGGGCCTGCTCAAAGGGCCTCAATTCCTGAGTCAGGGCCTTGTGTCTCCTTGCAATTTCTGAGCCTTGCAAACACATTCCTAGGTCAGTGTGGTCCTTCCCATGGGGAAGGAGGCTGCAGGGGCGTATCTGAGAGGTCTCGGAGCCATACTGAGGTCATCTGGTCGAGGGCGCCTAGCACCCTCATAGGCCTCAGTTGAGGAGTGGTGGGCCGCCCCCTGGCTGCCAAAATGCTGAAGCAGGGAGCAAAACTAGCTCTGTCAGAAGAAAGAAAACAGCAATGGGAGACTTTTGAGAGCACTTGCTATGCAGTCCCGCATTAGGGCTCTGTGGGAGAAAAATGCGAATTTTAACCCCTAGGCCCGGGCTCCAGCTGGGTGTCCAGGGTGTTCTACCCGCAGCATCCGAGCTTGGTGCAGAGAGGCCTAGGCTCGCGAGCTCTCTCCTGCAGAGCAAACGTGACAGAAATTGCCTTGTGGAGGTTGCCTTTTCTTCCTGTGGCAGAAGGAAGAAAACAGTAACAGGATGCTTTTGCAAGCAGTTCCTGGCTGCCCCATGTTAGGCCTTCCCAGTAGAAAAATGCGAATTTAGGCCCCAAGACTCGGGATCCAGGTGGGCGCTCAGGGTGTTCTGCCCGTAGGAGCCGAGCACGGTGCAGAGAGACCTAGGCTCACTAGCTCTTTCCTGCAGAGGAAACATGATGGAACAGCCTTGTGGAGGTGGCCTTGATGTTCCCTGGGAGTGTCGGAGCCCTCCCTGGGCGCAGGGCCTCAGGGGCCACTGCCACTGAAAAATGACCTCCCAGCCAGCGCTTCCCAGCTGTGTGTGACAATCAGCCCACCGGAAGCTGGGGATGCTATTTTCCTTGGAGGCAGGAAAGGCAGCCACAGAGAATGTGTTTACAGGTCTCTCTCTCACAGCAGGTATTGGTTTCTCAATCGTCAGACCTCCAGGCCTGCTCAGAGTGCCTCAGTTGCCGAGTCAAGGCCGTGTGTCTCCCTGCATTTTCCGAGCCTTGCAAACACATTCCTAGGTCGGCACGGTCCTGCCCACAGGGAAGGAGGCTTTGGGAATGTATCTGAGGGGGCAGGGTGCCATATTGAGGTCACCTGGTCAAGGGCACCTGGCACCCCCCATTGGCCCCAGGCGAGGAGTGGCTGGCTGGTCCCTAGCTTCTGAAATTTCAAAGTGGAGAGCAAAGGTAAGTCTGTCAGAAGGAAGAAAACAGCAACAGGATGCATTTGAAAGCTGTTACTGGGACACCCCACGTTAGGGCTCCCCGGGAGAAAAATGCGATTTTTGGCCCCTAGTCCCAGGATCCAATTGGACAACCAGGAGGTTCTCCCTGCAGGATCCGAGCATGGTGCAAACAGACCTAGGCTCACGAGCTCTCTCCTACACAGGAAACATGATGGAACAGCCATGTGGAGGTTGCCCTGACTTTCTCTGGGAGTGTGGTAGCCCTCCCTGGGCTCAGGGCCTCAGAGGCCATTGCCACTGAAAAATGACCCCCCAGACCATGCCTCCCAGCTGTTAGTGACTCTCAGCCTGCAGCTGGCTGGGAAAGCTATCTTCTTTTGAGGAAACAAAGGCATCCTCAAAGACTGTGCTTTCAGGCCTCTATCTTACAGCAACTGTTTTGCTTCTCAGACGTCAGACCTCGAGGCCTGCTTCAAGGCCCTAAATTCCAGAGTCAGGGTCATGTGTATCCCTGCACTATCTGAGACTTGCAAAAATACTCCTAGTTTATAGAGTTACTGCCCTTTGGGAAGCAGGCTGTGGGAGTGTTTCTGAGGGTGCTGGGTGACATACTGTGGTCTCCGGGTCGAGGTCACCTTGCACCTCAAATGCACCCCAGGCAAGGAATTGTAGGTTGCCTCCTTGCTCCCGAATTCCCAACGTGGGGAGCTAAGGTAGGTCTTTCAGAAGGAAGAAAAGAGACTTTGGATGGATTTTCAAGCAGTTTCTAGGCCGTACCCAGTTAGGGCTCCTGGAGAGATAAATGAGAATTTTGCCCCCAAAGCTCTTATCCAGGTTGACACACAGTGTGTGTACTCACAGGATGCAATAATTTTCCAAACATACCTAGGCTCACTAGATCTCTCCGGCAGGGGAACTGTGATGCATCAGACATTTGTTTGTTACTTTCACTTTCCCTGTGAGTGTGGGATCCTTTCCTAGGTTCAGGGCCTCAGGGGCCACCCGGAAATGACCTTGAAGCAACTGCTTTCAAGAAGTTGTGTATCTCAGCACTCAGGAGTCTGGGAAAGCTATCTTACTTTGAATGAAAAGCATCCATGGAGAGTGTGTTTTCAGACCTCGATATTGCAGCAATTGTTTTGCTTCTCAGACGTCAGACCTCCAGGCCTGCTCTGAGGGTCTAAATTCTAGAGTCAGGGCCATGTGTCTCCCTGCCCTTTCTGAGCCTTGCAAACACATTTTTTGGTCATAGCACTGAAAATTTCTTGCTGAAAGGTGCCAGGATTCTTGGCTTCTGGAGGAGAAGAATTCAATCTGGGGCCAAAGTCGAGGCTTCATCCCTCTGAGCTTTTGTGTAATAGAGTTTTATTAAAGTATAAAAGGGATAGAAAAAGTTTCTGACATAAACATCAGAAGAGGGAAGAAAGAGTATCCCCTTGTTAGTGTTAGCAATGGAGTTATATACCTTTTAATTAGTTATTACAATGATTCAATCAAATTTCTCAAGTTTGTGAAGATTTTACGAGACCTACTCCCACAATTTACCTTTTAGGATAACAAGATTAAATTTTAAAATAGAATGATCCTACCAGATCCACTCCCATAATATACATTCTAAGATATCAAGATTCAGTTAAGTTGAATTTGGTTGCTCAGTTGTGTCAGTCTCTTTGTGGCCCCACAGCCTGCCAGGCCTCCCTGTCCATCACCAACTCCTGGAGTTTACCCAAACTCATGTCCATTGAGTCAGTGGTGCCATATAATCATCTCATCCTCTGTCATCCCCTTCTCCTCCTGCCCTCAATCTTTCCCAGAGTCAGGGTCTTTTCAAATGAGTCAGCTCTTCTCATCAGGTGGATTAGTCAGGTTTTCAGGAAGGAGAAACTGTCCTCAAGCAGGATACATTGTTGTTATATAATCCCTAGTACAGAGTTTAAACCAAATTGTGTAACTGACTAAGACTAAGGAATGTAAACAAATAATTTGTCCTTTCCTCCTCCTTGAGATTTCCAGACCCCTATCTCCACTTCAAGAGCCCCAGACCCCTTTCTCCTCCTTGGGAACCCTGGACTTCTTATCAGTCTGCCTAGGAACTGACTTTTAGGAGAATTATGTTGCCTAGGGAAAGGGGCATCATTCTCATTCCATAACTGCTTCAGAGCTGATAAGGGGCATTGTCCCTAAATTATTGAGGCAGCATATTCTCTTAACCCTCATATTAAGGGTTTGTGATCCAGGGGCCCCAAGTAATAGTTGGAGGAGGCTGTGGCACTCATAGGAGCTTGGACAACCATTTGTAACTTAAAAGCTTTCATGTAACTAGAAGAAAATCCAGCTACACAGTTACAGATTCAGGGAGCAAAGAACAAAAACAGAACAATCAGAATTATTGTAATTAAGATAGTTTTCCACCATGGGGAGCTAGTTAACATTCCCCAAAATGAGGTAATTGAGGCTTCAGGAGTATCCATAGCCTCAGTCATCTTGTTCATATATTTAGTAAAATTAAAAACATTAGTGCTCATATCAGATATATATGTATAGCATTGGGTATGAATAATGGCACAAGTTCCTCCTTGTGGAGCTGTCAGAATATCTAAGTCCAATCTTTCTAATTTGTGCTTGTTTAGCATGAAGAGCTGAAATAGCTTTTTGAGACTCTTGTAATGCCTGTTGTGTAAAATTAGTCAATTGAGACTCTTGTAATGCCTGTTGTGTAAAATTAGTCAA
>SJYT01000816.1:0-33026 GCA_006410635.1 Cephalophus harveyi | reverse complement strand
GTAAGAGCCACATATCCAATAGGTCCCATTTGGAGCAAGCCAGTTTGCCTGAGATATCCAGTCTTAAGGATATCTCAGCCAAAGGGAGGACCTGAACTGGGGATGGAAAACATGGGAATGTTTATGTTGCATATTTTCTGAGGCAAAAATCCCAATTGTTTCCAATCATTATAATTAAGTTGTTGGCTAACTTCTGGGGATGGCTCTATTTTTTCCCAGCTTATAGGGCCAGTAGATATTACATGTCCCTTTCCAGGAGTTAGCCATTTAATCTCATCCCATATTTGATAAACGTCAGGTAAAAAACCATTAGATTTAGACCCGTTTGCCTTATGTGTAGTGAAATAGTCATTAAACTGAGACAATGTAGAATCAAAATTAAAAGTCACATTATGTCCATAGTTAAAGTACAAAGTGTTGCACCAGTACATCTTAGGGTTGTTAGATGTCATCAGTTTAAGAAGAGGCATCACATATGATTGTTGTTGAAGGTATTCACAGACTTGGAGAAAGTTTTTTTCCTTGAAGTAGAGATGTCTACCACCACCGGAAGCCTTCCATCGATGAAGAAGGGAGTGCTCCACAGACCCAGCAGTTAGACGGATTGTGGAATGCAGCATAGGAGTGAGCCCAGGACAGGAAGGCATTGTCTTGAGGATCAAATGGCAGACTCAGGATTTTTGGAGTCAGCAGAAGTAGACTCATATAGATTATCTGAAAAGTACAAAGTCAGAACATAGAAAGTAAAGACATAAAATGATGTCACTCAGTTCTGGTCAGGGTGCCACCTCTTAACTCGAGTGTGATGTACCCAAGAATCAATTCCTGCCACTTTGACAGCTGTGGGAGAAGAAAGAACCTGGTAAGGGCCTTTTCAGAGGGGCTCAAAGGACTGGCCCCCAGATCCCAATATTTTTATCAGACCTTGGTTCCTGGCTCAAATAGAGGCTTAATTGACTCAGAGCCTGGGTTAGGAGTCACCTCCTGGAGTTCTGTTGAAAAGCTGAGAGCTGAGTTACATAATCAGTTAATGCTAAGGCTTCAGGGTCTATAACAATGTCTGTGTATAAGAAAGGCGTTCCATAAATACATTCAAAGGGAGAGAGTCCCTCCTTTTGGTGGTCAGTTTGAGCTCTTATTAAGGCTATGGGTAGAACTTTAATTCAACTGTCCTGCACCGCTTGAGTTAATTTGCACAGATGTTTTTTGATAATATCATTAGCCTTTTCAACCTTTCCTGAGGATTGGGATCTCCAGGAACAGTGTAAGTGATATTCTATTCCTAGAGCTTTAAACACGCCCTGAGTTATGGCAGCTTTAAAGGCAGAGTCATTGTCACTCTGAAGGCTCTGTGGCAGCCCAAACTTGGGGATAATTTCATGGATTAAGATTGTTATCTTTGATCTTGACAACTACAGGCATAGCATTTTGTGCTTGAGCCACAGATTTTTCATCATCTCACACTCTAGTATTTACATTTTGTTCAATTAAAGGGAGAGAAATGGAGGGCTCCATATTCGTGAAAACAGAGTCATGGCCTTTGCTCAGTATATCCTTCCCCAAAAGGAGTGAGGGAGACACTGGCACGATATGAAACTCGTGTGAAGATAGCACAGTTACAGTTATAGCTTAAAGAACAACTGAATAATACCTTTTGGCTTGTCGAGACAGTCCCACCACGGAAGCAGATTGGGAAGAAAGTGAGCCAGGGGCTTCGGTAAGCACAGAGAAAGTTGCCCCAGTATCTAAAAGGAAATCAACGGATTGACCCCTCACTGTTATTAACACCTGGGTTCCTCAGGTGTACTTAGGACGAGAGCCTGTGTCGGGACCCCCAGGCACCTTCAGTCTTGATTGTCTTGAGAGTCTGACCCCTGAAACCTATGCCTCTGAGGGCAGTCTCTCTTCCAGTGTTATCCCTTGCAGACCTGACATGGAGCTGGGTGTGGCTTAGATTCCTGAGGGCAATCCTGCTTTAGGTGTCCCTCCCTTCCACAGTAAGAGCAAGCCCATCCCTTTTCACCTGGGTCCCTCTGGGAATTTCCTCAGGCTGTTTAAGAATGGTTCTTAAAGCCATTATGAGGGCTTCCACCTGTTCCTTTGTCTTTTTCTGCATTTCTTTCTTTCCCTCATGTTCCCTACCATAGTAGACTGTTTGAGCCAGTTGCAACAGATTATCTAAAGACTGATTTGGTCCATATGCCTGTTTTAATAGCTTACAGTGGATATCTGGAGCCAATTGAGTGAGAAATCTTTTAAGATCACTCTCCCCTCTTCACTTTCACGATTGGTTCAGTTCAGTTCAGTTGCTCAGTTGTGTCCGACTCTTTGCGACCCCATGAATCGCAGCACGCCAGGCCTCCCTGTTCATTACCATTTCTCGGAGTTCACTCAGACTCATGTCCATCGAGTCTGTGATGCCATCCAGCCATCTCATCCTCGGTCGTCCCCTTCTCCTCCTGCCCCCAATCCCTCCCAGCATCAGAGTCTTTTCCAATGAGTCAACTCTATGCATGAGGTGGTCAAAGTACTGGAGTTTCAGCTTTAGCATCATTCCTTCCAAAGAAATCCCAGGGTTGATCTCCTTCAAAATAGACTGGTTGGATCTCTCAAGAGTCTTCTCCAAAACCACAGTTCAAAAGCATCAATTCTTCGGCGCTCAGCCTTCTTCACAGTCCAACTCTCACATCCACACATGACCACAGGAAAAACCATAGCCTTGACTAGACGGACCTTAGTCATGATCAATCTCGGTGAATCTGCAAAGGGCTTCTCTCATTCTATCTAGGAATTTACCAGGAGCTTCCTTTTCCTCCTGTTCTATGTTTGCCAATTTAGCATAGTTTAAAGTCTTAGCATGCACTTGCCTGAGTCCTTCAAATGTACTTCTGACAAAAAGACTCTGATCCTATCTTCCTTGAGCCATGGTATAGTCCCAGTCTGGTTCAATAGTTGGAACTACCTGATTCCCAGTGGGGAGGGCAACTATCTCGTTCTCCCTCTTTCCTACTGATTCATTACCAAGCCATTCATCTGCATAAGCAACTGCTTTTCCCAAAACTTGACTTTTTGAGTGGGGAGTCAGCATTTGTCCCAAGATATGTATCATATCCTTCAAGTAAGGTTATAAAGCAGAGTAACACCTTTATGTTTATGAAAAGTTCTAATATACTTTTCTGGGTCCTCTAAATAGTCTCAACCACAATTGATACTGTTTGAATTTCTACTGAGACTAAGGCAACCCCTACTGGAGGGGTGCCCTGAGTCTCAGCCTGTTCAGTTGGGGGCCCCTGATACAGGGGCAAAGTTGGAAGACAGGAGGGAGCTGAAGGTTTCACACCCAAATCTATACCCTTAGTACATAATTCTGGCATATCTCGAAGAGAGAAAAGGGCAACACATATGCTACTTCTACCCATTTCCCTTTCTTTCTACAGAACCAGTCTAATTGTAAAACAGTGTTATATTTAAGAGACTCTCCAACCAGCCACCATTTGCCATCCTCCAGTGGATACTGTGGCCATGCAGTATCACATAGGGAGACCAGGTGTGCTTTCTTTAAGCTCTGGGGATCAAATCTATCCCAGTTTTTCTGGATACAGTTAAAAGGAGCAAGCCTGGAATTGTTAACTCCCATCTGTAAGAGAGAAAGAAGTGACCAGTGCCACTGTTCTACCAGAGGTGTCCCTTTCTACTCTAGATGGGGGTGGAGACAGACTTCACATGAAAGCTTCCCTTCCCTGGTCAGACTTAGTCTGTCCCTTACTGACACAGGAACCATACTCATCCCTCCCGGTTCTACCACAAATGTGGGATGGAGATGTGCCAGGGGTAGACCTGATGGCACCCCAGACTGATGTCCAGTTCCTCACCATTAAAACCTTGCTTGCCTCTGATGCCACCCATGGTGGAATCAGAGTAAACTTCCAGAATGCCTCCGAAGTTAAGACTGCTGGGGAAAACATTTGTTACCTGAGTGCCTATGCATGACCCTGAGTATATTCCTGACCACAATAAGACCGGTAGGAACATAAAACTGAGATGTCCCTTCCAAGCATCGCCACACCAGTATAAGCAACAGAAAAAGAGAAGGTGAAGGGCTGGCCAGTGAAAAATTGATAGAGTCAGTCCTTCCAGTTTATTCCCACAGATTCCACAGAAAGAATATCTAAGGAGTTGGGACAAAAGCCACTGGAAAGCCTCCTCTGGTCCACTAAGAGCTAGCATTACCAAAGGAAGAAACTCATTGTACTTTCAATCTGAGTAACCTTTAACCTCAGAGATGCTCTTGAAGCTAGAGCTCCATTTAGCTTCTGAATTTTTGATTCCTAGCGAGGCTAGGTGTTTCCTGACTACCAATCCAAGTTTAGGTCCTAAGTAATAGTACACAGTAACAGCATAGATCATAAGTCCCTTGAAAGTCTATGATCCAACAGATTAGGTTAGTACCTCTAATTCCCAAGAAGTTCTGAAATTGTCAAAGAGACCAGAAAGTTTGACTGAGAAAGCAGAGTTCTGTCCACATGATTTGCCCACTTCTGGTCAATCTCTGAAGGAGACGTTGAGTGCCTCTTGGCATTGGCAAGTCAGTATAAACCCCCAACAGGTTTCTGCCATAAGCCGTATGAGATCACCATGGGATCGCAGAGCAGGGTTCCTCACTTCCTTCTCGCAGGGTGTTTCATTCACGCATGCAAGCACACCATAGAGTTAGTAAAGTACAGCAGAAAACATGTTTACAAGGAGAACAAAGAACTAGAACTCAGAGCATTCTTATCTTCTCCTGAAGAATTCTGGACAAGACCCCAAGATGAAAGGTCATTGCTGAACCATGAAAGACACTGTGATTCCTGGCCTCCCGAGGAGAAGAATTCAATCCAGGGCTAGAGACAAGGATTGATGGCTCAGAGCTTTTGTGTTATAGTTTTATTAAAGTATAAAAGGGATAGGAAAAGCTTCTGACATAGATGTCAGAAGAGGGCAGAAAGAGTACCCCCTTGCTAGTGTTAGCAATGGAGTTATATACTTTTTAATTAGTTATTACAGTGAATCAAAAGAATGTCTCAAGTTTGTGAAAATTCTACCAGACCCACTCCCACAATTTACCTTTTAGGATAACAAGATTAGAATTTAACAGTAGAAAGATCCTACAAAACCCACTCCAATAATATACATTCTATAATATCAGGATTAGCCAGAAGGTTTTCAAAAAGGAGAAACTGTTGCCAAACAGGATACATTGTTGTTGTATAATCCCTAGTACAGAGTTTAAACTGAGTTATGTAATTGACTAAGACTATGGATGTGAGAGTTGGACTGTGAAGAAGGCTGAGCGCCGAAGAATTGATGCTTTTGCACTGTGGTATTGGAGAAGACTCTTGAGAGTCCCTTGGGCTGCAAGGAGATCTTTTTCCAATGAGTCAACTCTATGCATGAGGTGGTCAAAGTACTGGAGTTTCAGCTTTAGCATCATTCCTTCCAAAGAAATCCCAGGGTTGATCTCCTTCAAAATAGACTGGTTGGATCTCTCAAGAGTCTTCTCCAAAACCACAGTTCAAAAGCATCAATTCTTCGGCGCTCAGCCTTCTTCACAGTCCAACTCTCACATCCACACATGACCACAGGAAAAACCATAGCCTTGACTAGACGGACCTTAGTCATGATCAATCTCGGTGAATCTGCAAAGGGCTTCTCTCATTCTATCTAGGAATTTACCAGGAGCTTCCTTTTCCTCCTGTTCTATGTTTGCCAATTTAGCATAGTTTAAAGTCTTAGCATGCACTTGCCTGAGTCCTTCAAATGTACTTCTGACAAAAAGACTCTGATCCTATCTTCCTTGAGCCATGGTATAGTCCCAGTCTGGTTCAATAGTTGGAACTACCTGATTCCCAGTGGGGAGGGCAACTATCTCGTTCTCCCTCTTTCCTACTGATTCATTACCAAGCCATTCATCTGCATAAGCAACTGCTTTTCCCAAAACTTGACTTTTTGAGTGGGGAGTCAGCATTTGTCCCAAGATATGTATCATATCCTTCAAGTAAGGTTATAAAGCAGAGTAACACCTTTATGTTTATGAAAAGTTCTAATATACTTTTCTGGGTCCTCTAAATAGTCTCAACCACAATTGATACTGTTTGAATTTCTACTGAGACTAAGGCAACCCCTACTGGAGGGGTGCCCTGAGTCTCAGCCTGTTCAGTTGGGGGCCCCTGATACAGGGGCAAAGTTGGAAGACAGGAGGGAGCTGAAGGTTTCACACCCAAATCTATACCCTTAGTACATAATTCTGGCATATCTCGAAGAGAGAAAAGGGCAACACATATGCTACTTCTACCCATTTCCCTTTCTTTCTACAGAACCAGTCTAATTGTAAAACAGTGTTATATTTAAGAGACTCTCCAACCAGCCACCATTTGCCATCCTCCAGTGGATACTGTGGCCATGCAGTATCACATAGGGAGACCAGGTGTGCTTTCTTTAAGCTCTGGGGATCAAATCTATCCCAGTTTTTCTGGATACAGTTAAAAGGAGCAAGCCTGGAATTGTTAACTCCCATCTGTAAGAGAGAAAGAAGTGACCAGTGCCACTGTTCTACCAGAGGTGTCCCTTTCTACTCTAGATGGGGGTGGAGACAGACTTCACATGAAAGCTTCCCTTCCCTGGTCAGACTTAGTCTGTCCCTTACTGACACAGGAACCATACTCATCCCTCCCGGTTCTACCACAAATGTGGGATGGAGATGTGCCAGGGGTAGACCTGATGGCACCCCAGACTGATGTCCAGTTCCTCACCATTAAAACCTTGCTTGCCTCTGATGCCACCCATGGTGGAATCAGAGTAAACTTCCAGAATGCCTCCCAAGTTAAGACTGCTGGGGAAAACATTTGTTACCTGAGTGCCTATGCATGACCCTGAGTATATTCCTGACCACAATAAGACCGGTAGGAACATAAAACTGAGATGTCCCTTCCAAGCATCGCCACACCAGTATAAGCAACAGAAAAAGAGAAGGTGAAGGGCTGGCCAGTGAAAAATTGATAGAGTCAGTCCTTCCAGTTTATTCCCACAGATTCCACAGAAAGAATATCTAAGGAGTTGGGACAAAAGCCACTGGAAAGCCTCCTCTGGTCCACTAAGAGCTAGCATTACCAAAGGAAGAAACTCATTGTACTTTCAATCTGAGTAACCTTTAACCTCAGAGATGCTCTTGAAGCTAGAGCTCCATTTAGCTTCTGAATTTTTGATTCCTAGCGAGGCTAGGTGTTTCCTGACTACCAATCCAAGTTTAGGTCCTAAGTAATAGTACACAGTAACAGCATAGATCATAAGTCCCTTGAAAGTCTATGATCCAACAGATTAGGTTAGTACCTCTAATTCCCAAGAAGTTCTGAAATTGTCAAAGAGACCAGAAAGTTTGACTGAGAAAGCAGAGTTCTGTCCACATGATTTGCCCACTTCTGGTCAATCTCTGAAGGAGACGTTGAGTGCCTCTTGGCATTGGCAAGTCAGTATAAACCCCCAACAGGTTTCTGCCATAAGCCGTATGAGATCACCATGGGATCGCAGAGCAGGGTTCCTCACTTCCTTCTCGCAGGGTGTTTCATTCACGCATGCAAGCACACCATAGAGTTAGTAAAGTACAGCAGAAAACATGTTTACAAGGAGAACAAAGAACTAGAACTCAGAGCATTCTTATCTTCTCCTGAAGAATTCTGGACAAGACCCCAAGATGAAAGGTCATTGCTGAACCATGAAAGACACTGTGATTCCTGGCCTCCCGAGGAGAAGAATTCAATCCAGGGCTAGAGACAAGGATTGATGGCTCAGAGCTTTTGTGTTATACAGTTTTATTAAAGTATAAAAGGGATAGGAAAAGCTTCTGACATAGATGTCAGAAGAGGGCAGAAAGAGTACCCCCTTGCTAGTGTTAGCAATGGAGTTATATACTTTTTAATTAGTTATTACAGTGAATCAAAAGAATGTCTCAAGTTTGTGAAAATTCTACCAGACCCACTCCCACAATTTACCTTTTAGGATAACAAGATTAGAATTTAACAGTAGAAAGATCCTACAAAACCCACTCCAATAATATACATTCTATAATATCAGGATTAGCCAGAAGGTTTTCAAAAAGGAGAAACTGTTGCCAAACAGGATACATTGTTGTTGTATAATCCCTAGTACAGAGTTTAAACTGAGTTATGTAATTGACTAAGACTATGGATGTGAGAGTTGGACTGTGAAGAAGGCTGAGCGCCGAAGAATTGATGCTTTTGCACTGTGGTATTGGAGAAGACTCTTGAGAGTCCCTTGGACTGCAAGGAGATCCAACCAGTCCATTCTGAAGGAGATCAACCCTGGGATTTCTTTGGAAGGAATGATGCTAAAGCTGAAACTTCAGTACTTTGGCCACCTCATGCGAAGAGTTGACTCATTGGAAAAGACTCTGATGCTGGGATGGATTGGGGGCAGGAGGAGAAGGGGACGACCGAGGATGAGATGGCTGGATGGCATCACTGACTCGATGGATGTGAGTCTGAGTGAACTCCGGGAGTTGGTGATGGACAGGGAGGGCTGGCGTGCTGCGATTCATGGGGTCACAAAGAATCAGACACGACTGGGCGACTGAACTGAACTGAACTGAACTGAACTGAGGGATTGTAGACAAAAAAAGTTTTGCCTTTTCCTCCATATTGAGAATTCCAGAAGAGAGCCTTCGAGAGCTCCTCTCTCTTGAAGCTTCCTCCTTTGAGAGCCCCAGACCCTTTTCTTCTCCTTGGGGACCCTGGAATTCTTATCAATCTGCCTAGGATTTGACACTCTCAGTACTGCCCATGAGGAAGCAGGCTGCCAAAGTGTATCTGAGAGGGCCGGGTGCCATACTGTGGTCACCTCATTGAGGTGACCTTGCACCTCAAATGGGCCCCAAGCAAAGAGTTGTGGGCTGCCCCCTTGTTTCAGAAATCCCAAAGTGAGGAACAAAGCTAGCTCTGTCAGAAAGGAAAAAAAAAAAAAAAAAAACAGCAACCTGATGGATGTTCAAGCAGTTGTTAGGCTGCACTGCATTAAGACTCCCCAAGAGAAAAATGTGAATTTCGCCTTCTATGCATGGTTTCTAGATTGAAACACAAGGTGTGTCACTGTAATATCCAAGAATATTCTAGACAAACCTAGGCTCACTAGCTGTCTCCTGCAGAGGAAACATGACAGAACAGCTGTTTGGAGGTTGCTTTGACTTTCTCTTGGAGTGAGACCCTTGGGTGCAGGGCCTCAGGGCCCATTGCCACTGAAGAATGACCTCCAAACAAGTGCTTTCAAGCAGTGTGGGACTCTCTGAACATAGGAATCTGGGAAAGCTATCTTTCTTCAAGGAAGGAAAGGCATCCAGAGAGTGTTTTTCAGGTCTCCATGTTGCAGCAATGCTTTCTTTTCTCAGAAGTCAGATATCCAGGCCTGCCCCAAGGGCCTCAATTTCTGAGTCAGGGCTGTATGTCTCCGTGCACTTTCTGAACCTTCAAATACATTCCTAGGTCATAGCAGTGCTGCCTATGAGGAAGCAGGTTACCGGAGTGTGTTTGAGAGGGCTGGGTGCTATACTCATGTCACCTCTTCAGAGTCATCAAGCACTGCAAGAACTCCAAGTTCCTCACCAAGACTCCACTGGAATCCTGTATCCCCGGCTGCAAACCTAGAAGAACACTGATTTCCTGCTGCACTTCTAGAGGACCCCAGAGTCCTTTGCGGCAATAATCAAGGAAACCCTGAGTTTCCAGTAACAGCTATATAGGAACCCTGAGTTTTTGCAGTAACTTGAGAGGAAGGCCTGATTGCCCTGCAGCAACTCAACAGCAATCCGTAGTTCACCCAGGCAACTGGAAAGGAGGCTTGACTCCCTTTTTGCAACTTGAGAGGTTCCCCCAGATACCTGTCGCAACTTGAGAGGAACCACGAGCTTCCCCCCACAACTCGAGATGAGGCTTGAATTTCCTGAAGAACCTCGAGAGGAATCCCAAATTTTCCCTCACAATAGGAAAGGAGGCCTGACACCCCTAGGGCAACTAGAGTGGTTCCCTGAGATCCCTGTCACAACTCGAGAGGAACCCCAAAATTCCAGTGGCAACTTGAGAGGAACATCAAGCTTCCCACCACAATTTGAGAAATACCACAAGATCCACCCTCAACCCAAAATGAGGTGGAATTTTTCTGCAGCAACACGACAGCAATCCCAAGTTCCCCTTCACAACTGGGAAGAAGACTTGATTCACCGTTGGCAGAACAGAGATTCTCCATATCCCCTTTGCAACTAAAGAGGAACCCAAAGCTTCCTGCTGCAAATAAAACATACCACAAGATTCCTCCTGAAATGGAGATGAGGCCTGGTTCCCCTGTAACAATTCGAGAGTAATCCCAAATTCCCCCAGGCAACTAGAAAGGAGGCTTCACTCCTTTTTTGCAACTCAAGAGGTTCCACGTGATCCCTGTTGCAACTCGTGAGGAACCCCGAGCTTCCTGCTGCAACTCGAGAAAAACGACAAGATCACCCCTCAACCTGAAATAAGGTGAGATTTCATTGCAGTGATTCAAAAGCAATCCTGAATTCCCCCTCACAACACGAAAGGAGGCTTGACTCGACAGGTTCCCCAGATCCCCGTCACAATTCGAGAGGAACGCTGAGTTTCCTGATGCAATAGGAGATAAACCAGGAGATCCCACCTCAACTCAAGATGAGGCCTGATTCCCCTGAAGCTACTCGAGAGCAATCCCAAGGCTTGACTCCCTTTTGCAACTCGAGAAGTTTCTCCAGATCCCCATGACACCTCCAGAGAAACCCCGAGTTTCCCGCAGATACTCGAGAAGAACACCGAGTTCCTAACCACTCCTGCTCCTACTAGATAGTGGTCTCGAGTTAACTCTTGCAACTTGAAAGGAGGCTTGACTTGCTTTTTTCAACTCGAGAGGTTCCCACACATCACCATCACAACTCGAGAGGAGCCCTGAGCTTTCCACCACAACTCGAGATAAACCACGAGATACCATCTCAACCCAAGATGAGGCACGACTCCACTGCTGCTACACATGAGCAATCCCGGTCCCAGGCAATTGGAAAGGAGGCATGACTCCCTTTATGCAACTCGAGAGGTTCACCCAGATCCCCATCGAAACTCGAGAGTAATCATGAGTTTCCAACAACAACTCGCAAAGAACACCGTGTTTCCAACCACATCTCGAGATGATGCCTGAAATCCCTGCTTTGACTCTAGAGGAATCCCGAGTTCCCCCATGCAACACGAAAGGAGGCCTGACTCCCCTGAGGCAAATAGAGAAGTTCCCTGAGATCCCTGTCGCAACTTGAGAAGAACCCCGAGTTTCCTGCCTCAACAGGACATGAGGCCGGATTCCTATGCAGCACCTCAAGAGGAATCCCGAGTTTCCCCAGGAAACTGGAAAGAAGGCTTGACTCCCATTTTGCAACTCGAGAGGTTCTCCCAGATCCCCGTTGCAAGTGGAGAGTAATCCCGAGCTTCCTGCCGCAACTCAAGAAAAAACATGAGATCCACCCTGAACCTGAAATGAGGCCCCATTCCCGTTCAGCAACTCGAGAGCATTCCAGAGTTTCCCATCACAACTCGAAAGGAGGCTTAACTAGCCTTTTGCAACTCGATACGTTCCCCCAGATCGTCATAGCAAATCGAGATGAAACCTGATCATCATGCCGCAACTCAAGAAAAACCACAAGATCCCCCCTCAACCTGAGATGAGGCCTATTTTCCCTTCAGCGACTTGAAAGCAATTCCAAGTTCCCCACTGCAACTTGAAAGGAGGCTTGACTCCTTTTTTGCAACTTGAGGGCTTCCTCCAGATCCCTGTCACAACTCAAGAGGAACCCCAAGTTTCTCGCCACAATTCGAGAAGAACCCCATGTTCCGCACCACATCTTGAGGTGAGGCCTGATTTCTGTGCTTCGACTTGAGAAGCATCTCGAGTTCCAATTTACAACTCAAAAGGAGAGTTAACTCCCCTGAAACAAATAGAGTGGTTCTCTGAGATCCCTGTCATAGCTCAAAAAAACCCCAAGATTCCCGTCACAACTCGATAGGAACCTCAGGAATCCCATTACAACTCGAGAAAGGACCCAAGTCTCCTGCCTCACCTTGAGATGAGGCTTGATTCCCCTGCAAAACCTCGAAAGGAATCCCGAGTTCCCCCTCACAACTAGAAAGGAGACCTGAATCCCATGAGGCAACTTGACATGTTCCCTGATCTCCCATCACAACTCGAGAAAAACGCCTTGTTCCCCACCTCATGTCGAGATGAGGGGGCGATTCCCCTGCTTCAACTAGAGAGGAATCATGACTCTCCACTCTCACCTCAAGAAGAGGCCTGTCTCACATACTCCAACTTGAGAGGAACCCCGAGGTTCCGACCACAAGTCAAAAGGACACCGAGTTTCCCACTGCAACTCAAGATGAGGCCCTATTCCCCTGCAGCCAAGAGAGAGGAATCCTGAGGCAGCCCTTGCAACTTGAATGGAGGCCTGAGGTTCCCTGAAATCCTGTTGCAACTAGAGAGGAACCTTGAGCTTCCTGCTGCAACTCAAGAAAAACCACGAGATTCCCCCCTCAATGTGAGATGAGGCCCCATTCCCCTACAGTGCCTCCAGAATAACCCTGAGTTCCTTCTCGCATCTTGAAAGGAGGCTTGACTTCCTTTATGAAACTCCAGAGGTTTCCTGATACACATGGCAACCCAAGAAGAACTCCGAGTTTCCCACTGCAACTCAAGATGAGGCCCAATTATCCTGCAGTGACTCCAGAGGAATCACAAGGGGCCCCTTGCAACTCGAAAGGTGGCCTGAATCCACTGTGGCAACATGAGAGGTTTACTGAGGTCCCCATTGCAACTTGAGAGGAACTCTGACTTTCCAGCCAAAACTCAAGAAAAATCATGAGATTTCCCCCTCAACATGAGATGAGGCCTGATTCCCTTGTGGAACCTTGAGCTGCTGCTGCTAAGTTGCTTCAGTCGTGTCCAACTCTGTGCGACCTCATAGATGGTAGCCCACCAGGCTCCCCCGTCCCTGGGATTCTCCAGGCAAAAATACTGGAGTGGGTTGCCATTTTGTTCTCCAATACATGAAAATGAAAAGTGAAAGTGAAGTCACTCAGTCATGTCCGACCCTCAGAGACCCCATGGACTGCCGCCTACCAGACTCCTCCATCCATGGGATTTTCCAGACAAGAGTACTGGAGTGGGTTGCTATTGCCTTCTCCCAGCACCTCGAGAGCAACCCTGAATTCCTTCTCAAAACTTTAAAGGTGGTTTGACTCTCTTTATTCAACTCCCGAGGAGTCCCAAGTTTCACACCCCAACTCGAGAAGAGCCCAGTGTTCCCCACCTCATCTTGAGATGAGGGCCAATTACCCTGCTTCAACTCTAGAGGAATCCCAACTTTACCCTTGCACCTCAAAAGGAGGCCTGTCTCACCTATTGCAATTGAAGAGGAACCCCACGATTAATGCCGCAAGTGGGAACGACTCTGAGTATCCCCTCAACTTGATATAAGTCTTGATTCTCCAGCAGTGACTTGAATGGAACCCTGAGTTTCCAATCGTAACAGTAAGGGAAGTCTGACTCCCATGTTGCACCTGTGGGAGAAGCCTGAGTTTCCTGCCTCAACTCCAGAGGAGGCTTGACACCCCTTTTACAACTTGAGAGGAAAGCGAAGTTCCATGCCTTAGCACAAGACGAGTCCTGACTCCTCTGTTGAAACTTGATAGGAACTCTGAAATCCCTGTCCCAACAGGAAAAGAACACTGAGGTTCCCTCTTCAATTCGAGATGAAGCCCTATTCCCCTGCAGCAACTCAAGAAGAATCCCGAGGTACCCCTTGCAACTCGAAAGGAGGCCTTACTCCACTGTGTCAACACGAGCGGTTCCCTGAGATCCTGGCCACAACTCAAGAGGAACCTTGAGCTTCCAGCCACAACTCAAGAAAAACTACGAGATTCCTCCCTAAATGTAAGATGAGGCCCGATTTGTCTGCAGCAACTCAAGAGCAATCCCAAGTTCCCCCTTGAAACTTGAAAGGAAGCTTGACTCCCTTTATGCAACTCCAGAGGTTCCCCCAAGATACCCATCACAACTCGAGAGGAGTCAGAGTTTCCCACTCCAACTTGAGAAGAGCCCTGTGTTCCATACCTCATTTTGAGATGAGGGCCTATTCCTCATCTACAACTCAAGAGGAATCCTGACTTTCCCCTCGCACCTTAAGAATGAGGCCTGTCTCACTAATTGCAACTTGAGAGGAGCATCGAGGATCCTGCCACAAGTCAAAAGGACACTGAATTCCCTCTCAACTCGAGATAAGGCCTGATGCCCCTGCAGCGACTTGAAAGGAATCATGAGGGTCCCCTCACAATTCAAAAGGTGGCCTGACTCCCCTGAGTCGACCCAAGTGGTACTCTGAGATCCCCATTGCAACTCGAGAGGAAACCCAAGTTTCTGCCTGCAACTCGAGAAAAATTACAAGATCCCCTCTTCACCCGAGATGAGGCCGGATTCCACTGAAGCAACAGAGTGCAATGCCCATTTCCACCTCACAACTGGAAACAATGCTTCACTCTCTATTTGCAAGTGAAGACGTTGCCTCAGATCCCCATCACAACTCGAGAGGAAGCCCAAGTTTCCAACCGCAACTCGAGAGGTACTCTGAGTTTCTGGCCACAACCCAAGAAGAACCACGTGTTCCCACCAGATCTCAAGATGAAGGCCAATTTCCCTGTTTTGACACTAGAGGAACCCCGAGATCCCCCTTGCAATGCGAAAGGAGGCATGATTCCCCTGAGGCAACATGAGCAGTATCCTGAGAACCCCGTTACAACTCAAGAGGAATCCTGAGATACTCGTCGCAACTCGAGAAGAACCCGAGATTCCCACCTCAACTTGAGATGAGGCCAGATTCCACTGCAGCAACATGAGAGGAAACACCAGTTCCCTATTGCAACTCAAAAACAGGCCTGACTCACCTGAGGCAACAGGATAAGTTCCCTCTGTTACCCGTCGATACTTGAGAAGAAGCCAGAACTTCCCGCCGCAAATGAAGAAAAACCATGAGATTCATCTTTCATCGTGGAGGCCTGATTCCCCTGCAGGACTGTGAGGCCAACCCTGAGTTCCCTCTCACAACTTGAAAGATTTGACTCCCTTTATGAAACTCATGATGTTCCCTGAGATACCCGTCACAACTCATGAGGAACACCGAGTTTACTGCCGCAACTCAAGATTAGGCCCTATTCCCCTGCAGCAACTCGAGAGCAATCCCAAGTGGCCCCTTGCAACTTGAAAGGAGACCTGATTCCTTTCATGTGGAAACATGAGAGGTTCCCTGAGGTCCCCATCACAACTCGAGAGAAACGCTGAACTTCCTGCTGAAACTCAAGAAAAATCATAAGATTCACCCTCAACATGAGATGAGGCCCGATTCCCTTGAAGCACCTTGAGAGCAATCCCGAGTTTCCTCTCGAAACTTAAAATGTGGCTTGACTCTCTTTATGCAACACCAGAGGTTCACCGAGATACCTGTTGCAACTCGAGAGGAACCCCGATTCGCACTGTAACTGGAGAAGAGCCCCGTGTTCCCCACCTCATCTCGAGATGAGGGCTGATTCCCCTTCTTCAAATCCAGAGGAATCCCGACTTTCCCCTCACACCTCAAGAGGAGGCCTGTCTCAACTATTGCAACTTAAGAGGAACCCCAACATGCCTGCCGCAAGTCAAAAGGTCACCAAGATACCCCTCAACTCGAGATAAGGCCTGATTGCCCTGCAGTGACTCAAATGGAACCCCCAGTTTCTCCTCATAACATGAAGGGCAGGTCTGACTCCCCTGTTGAACCTCTAGAAAAATCTCCAGCTCCCTGCCTCAATTGGACAGGAGACCTGACACCCCTTTTACAACTCGAGAGAAAAGTGGAGTTCCATGCCTCAACAAACATGAGGCCTGACTTCCCTGTTGAAACATAATAGGAACCCCAAGATCCCTGTCATAACTGGGAAGAACCCTGAGTTTCATGACTCAACTCGAGATGAGGCCCTATTTCCCTGCGAGAGGAATCCCTAGGGGCACCTTGCAACTCGAAAGGAAGCCTGACCCCAATGTAGCAACACGAGAGATTCCCTGAGCTCCCATTAGCAACTGGAGAGGAACCCTGAGTTTCTTGCAGCAACTTGAGAAAAACAATGAGATTACCCCTTCAGTGTGAGATTAGGCACAATTTGTTGGCAGCACCTCGAGAGCAATCCTGAGTTCCCTCTCGAAACTTTAAAGGACTCTTTTTTCCCCAAGATACCTGTCCTAGCTCAAAAGGAACCCCATGTTTTATGACACAACTTGAAAAGAACCCCATATTCCCCACATCATCTCAACATGAGGGACAATTCTGCTTCGACTCTAGTGGAATCTCATTTTTCCCCTTGCACCTCAAGAGGAGTCCTGTCTCAACTATTGCAACACGAGAGGAACCCTCAGATTAATGTCACAAGTGGAAAGGACTCCGAGTACCCTCTCAACTTGAGATAAGGCCTGATTGCCTTGCAGTGACTCGAATGGAACCCCTAGTTTCCCCTTGTATCAGGAAGAGAAGTCTGACTCCCATGCTGCACCTGAAGAGAAAGCCAGAGTTCCCTGCCTCAATTTGACAGGAGGCCTGACACCCCTTTTACAACTCTAGAGGAAAGCGGACTTCCATGACTCAACACAAAACGAGTCCTGACTCCCCTGTTGAAACTCGATAGGAATCCCGAGATCCCTATCGCAACTGGAGAGAACCCTTGAGTTTCCCACCACAACTCGAGATGAGTCCCTATTCCCTTGCAGCAACTTGATAGGAATCCTGAGGTACCCATTGCAACTCAGAAGGAGGGCTTCCTCCACTGTGGGAACACGAGAGGTTCCCTAAGATCCCAGTCACAACTAAAGAGGAACCCCATGCTTCCAGTCACAACTTGAGAAAAACGAAGGGATTGCCCTCTCAATGTAAGATGAGCCCCAATTCGTCTGTAGCACCTCAAGAGCAATCTCGAGTTCCGTCTCAAAACTTGAAAGGAGGCTTGACTCCCTTTATGCAACTCCAGAGGTTCCCCAAGATACCCATTGCAACTCAAGAGGGATCCCAAGTTTCCTGCTGCAACTCAAGAAGAACCCAGTGTAACCCACCTCATCTCAAGATGAGGGCCAATCCCCCTGCTTCCTCTGCAGTGCCTCAAGACCAATCCTGAGTTCCCTCTCAAAACTTGAAAGGAGGCTTGAGTCTCTTTATGCAACTCCAGAAGTTCCCTGAGTTACCTGTCACAACTGCAACCCAAGAAGAACCTGCTGCAACCCAAGAAGAACCCAGTGTTCCCCACCTCATCTTGAGATGAAGGCCGATTCCTCTGCTTAAATTCGAGAGGAGTCCCAACTTTGCACTCTCACCTCAAGAAGAGGCCTGTCGCACCTACTGCAACTCAAGAGGAACCCTGACGTTCCTGCTGCAAGTTGAAAGGACACCAAGTATCCTGCCGCAACTGGAGATGAGGTCCTATTCTTTTGCAGCGACATAAGAGGAATTCCGAGGGGCCCTTGCAACTCGAATGGAGGCCTGACTCCACTGTGGCAACATGAGAGGTGCCCTGAGGTCCGTGTCACAACTCAAGAATGCTGAGCTTCCTGCCACAACTCGAGAAAAATCACGAGATTCCCCCCTCAATGCGAGATGACCCCTGATTCATCTGCTGCACCTCCAGAGCAATCCCGAGTTCTCTTTCTAAACTTGAAAGGAAGCTTGACTCCCTTTATGCAACTCCAGAAGTTCCCCCAAGATATCCGACCCAATTCAAGAGGAATCCCGAGTTTCCCTCCACAACTTGAGAAGAACCCTGTGATCCCCATCTCATCTCGAAATGAGGGCCTATTCTCCTGCTTTCACTAGAGAGGAATCCCAAATTTCAACTCGCACCTCAAGAGGAGGCCTGTCTCACTTATTGCAACTCGAGAGGAACACCAAGTTTCCTGCCGCAAATCGAAAGGACACCGAGTTCCCCCTCAAGTTGAGATAAGGCCTGATTCCCTTGCAGTGACTTGAATGGAACCCCAAGTTTCCCCTCAAAACATGAAGGGAAGTCTGACTCCCCTGTTGCCCCTCTAGAAAAAGCCCAAGTTCTCCACCTCAAATCGACAGGAGGCCTGACATCCCTTTTCACTTCGAGAGGAAAGTGGAGTTCCATGCCTCAACACGAGACAAGGCCTGACTCCTCTGTTGAAACTCAATAGGTACCCCAAGATGCCTGTTGCAATCGGAAAGGAACCCTGAGCATCCTGCCTCAACTGTAAATGAGGCCATATTCCACTGCAGCAACTGGCGAGGAATCCAGAGGTGCCCCTTCACAATTCAAACGGAGGCCTGACTTCCCTGAGGGAAATTGAGTTGTTCCCTGAGATCCCCATTGCAACTCAAGAGGAAACCCAGAATTTTCATCACAACTCAAGAGGAATCTGGAGAATACTGTTAGAAATTGAACGGAGACCCAGTTTTCCTGCCTCAACTTGAGATAAGCCTGATTCCCCAGCAGCACCTCAAAAGGAATCCTGAGTTCCCCTTCACAACTGGAAAGGAGACCTTGACAGGTTACCTGAGATCCCTGTCACAATGCGAGAGGAACCCTGAGATCTTCCCATTGCAACAGGAAATGAATACCGAGTTTCTGGCATCAAGTTGTGATGAGGCACAATTCCCCTCTAGCACCTCAAGAGGAATCCTGAGTTCTCCTTCGAAACTCAAAAGGAGGCTTGAATACCATTTTTCAACTCAAGCGGTTCCCCAGGATCCCCCTCGCAACTCGAGAGAAACCCCAACTTTCCTGATGCAACTCGAGAAAAGCCCAGTGTTCCCCACCTCATCTTGAGATGAGGGCAGATTCCCCTGATTCAACTCAAGAGGAATCCCGACTTTCCCCTCACATCAAAAGAGGAGGCCTCTCTCACATATGGCAGCTTGAGAGGAACCCCAAGGTTTACTGCTGCAATGCAAAAGGACACCAAGGTCCCCCTCAACTCAAGATAAGTCCTGATTCCCCTTTTTTGACTCGAATGGGACCCCCAATTTCCTCTGACAACACGAAGGTAGGTATGACTCCCTTGTTTCACGTCTAGAAAAAAACCCATGGTCCCTGCCTCAACATTACAGGAAGCCTGACACCCTTTTTACAACTCCAGAGGTAAGTAGAGTTCCATGCCTCAACAAGAGATGAGGCCTGACTCCCCTGTTGAAACTGATAGGAACCCTGAGATCCCTGTTCCAAATGGAGAGAAATCCTGAGTCTCCAGCCTCAACTCAAGATGAGGCTCTTTTCCCCTGAAGTGACTTGAGAGAAATCCCAAGGTGCCCTTCACATCTCAAAAGTAGGCCTGACTCCGCTGAGCCACACGAGAGGTTTACTGAGGTCCTTTTCATAATTCGAAGGGAACCCTAAGCTTCCTGCCGCACCTCAAGTAAAACCACGAGATTCCCACCTCAGTGTGATATTAGGCCTGATTTCCTGCAGCATGTTGAAAGCAATACTGATTTCCCTCTCTCAGCTCAAAATGAGGCCTGAATTCCTTTTTGCAACTCTAGAGCTTTCCATGAGTTACCTGTCACAACTCGAGAGGAACTCTGAGTTTCCCGCAGCAACTGGAGAAGAACTCCGTGTTCCCAACCTCATCTCGAGTAGAGGGTCGATTCCCCTGCTCTGACTTGAGGGGAATCCTGACTTTCCCCTCACACCTCAAGAGGAGGCCTGTCTCACCTATTTATTGTAACTCAAGAGGAACCCTGAGGTATCCTGCTGCAAGTCGAAAGGGTACTGAGGTCTCCCTCAACTCGAGATAAGTCCTGATTCCCCTGCTTCAACTCCAGTGGAACCCCAAATTTCCCCTCACAACACGAAGGGAGGTCTGACTCCCCTGTTGCACCTCTAGAAAAAGCCCGAGATCCCTGCTTCAACACTACTGGAGACCTGACACCCTTTTTACAACTCCAGAGGTAAGCGGAGTTCCATGCCTCAACACAAGATGAGGTTTGACTCCACTGTTGAAACTAATATGAACCCCAAGATCCCTGCTGCAACTGAGGAGGAACCCCAAGTTTCCCGCTTCAACTTAAAATGAGGCCATATTTCCCTACAGGGACTTAGGACAAATCCTGAGGTGCCCTTCACTCTCAAAAGTAGGCCTGACTCACCTTATCCAACGTGAGTTTCCCTGAGCTCCTCGTCACAACTTGAGAGGAACCACGAGGTTCCCCCCTCAATGCAACACGAGGACTGATTCCCCTGCAGCCACTCAAGAGCAATCCCGCATTACCCCTCAACACTCGAAAAGAGGCTTGACTCCCTTTATGCATTTCCAGAGGTTCCCTGAGATACCCATCACAACTTGAAAGGAATCCCTTGATTCTTGCTGCAACTCTAGAAAAGCTCTGCGTTCCCCACTTCATTTCAAGATGAGGGCTGATTCCCCTGCCTTGACTTGAGGAACCCCGACTTTCCCCTCACACATCATGAGGAGGCTTTTCTCACCTATTGCAAGTTGAGAGGAACCCCGAGGTTCCTGCCACAAGTCTGAAGGACAACGAGTTCCTCCTCAACTGGAGATAAGTCCTGATTCCCCTGTAGCGACTCAAATGGAACACCGAGTTTCCCTTCACAACACGAAAGGAGGTCTGACTCCTCTAGAAAATGCCTGAATTCCCTTCTACAACCTGATATCCCTTTTACACCTCGAAATGAAAGCAGAGTTCATGCCTCAATATGAGACGAGGTCTGACACCTCTTTTACAACTCAAGAGGAAGGTAGAGTTCCATGACTCAAAACAAGACAACGCCTGACTCTGCTGTTAAAACTCAATAGGAACCCGAGATCCTTGTCACAACTGGAGAAGAACCCCAAGTTTCACACCTCAACTAAAGATAAGGCCCTATCCCCCTGCAGAGACTCTAGAGGAATCCTGAGGTGCCCCTTGCAATTCAGAAGGAGGCCTGACTCCACTGTGTCAACACGAGAGGTTCCCTGAGGACCCCTTCTGAACTTGAGAGGAACCCAGAGCTTCCTGCTGCAACTCAAGAAAAACCATGAGATTCCCCACTCTACATGTAATGAAGCTCTACAGTTACTCTACAGCGATCCTGATTTCCCTCTTGAAACTTGAAAGAAAGCTTAACTCCATTTATGCAACCCCAGTGGTTCCCCAAGATACCCGTCACAACTTGAGAAGAACATTGTGTTCTCCACCTCATCTTGAGATGAGGGCTGATTCCCCTGCTTTGACTCGAGAGGAGTCCTGACTTTCCCCTCACACTTTAAGAGGAGGCCTGTCACATCTATTGCAACTCGAGAGGAGCCCCGAGGTTTCTGCTGCAAGTTGAAAGGACACCGAGTTCTCCCTCAGTTCAAGATAAGGCCTGATTCCCCTGCAGCGACTCAGATGGAACTCCGAGTTTCCCCTCACAACATGAAGGGAAATCTGACTCCCCTGTTGCACCTCTAGAAATAGGTGAGATCCTCACCTCAACTCGACAGGAGGACTGACATCCCTTTTACAATCGAGAGGAAAGTGGAGTTACATGACTCAACAGGAGATGAGGCCTGACTCCACTGTTGAAACTTGATAGGAATTCTGAGTTTCCTGTTGCAAAGGAGAGGAACCCTGAGTTTCATGCCTCAACTCGAGATGAAGCCCTATTCCTCTGCAGCAACTTGAGAGGAATCAGAAGGTTCCCCTGGCAAGTTGAAAGGAGGCTTGACTCCCCTGAGGCAACACAAGAGGTTCCCTGAGGTCTTCCTCTCAACTCTAGAGGAACCCCAAGCTTCCTGCCACAACTGGAGATAAACCACGAGATTCCCCCCTCAATGTGAGATGAGCCCCAATTCCCCTGTAGTGACTTGAGAAGAATCCCATGTTCCCCATTGCAACATGAAAGGAGGCTTGACCTCCCTTATGCAATTCCAGCTGCATAAGGAGATATCCGTCACAACTCGAGAGGAACCCCGAGTTCCCACTGCAACTTGAGAAGAGTGCATGTTCCCCACCTCATCTCGATATGTGGACCGATTCCCCTGCTTTGACTCTAGAGGAATCCCGACTTTCCCCTTGCACCTCAAGAGGAGGCCTGTCTCACCTATCACAACTTGAGAGGAACCCTGAGGTTCCTGCTGCAAGTTCAAAGGACACCGAGCTCCCACTCAACTCCAGATTATGTCTGATTTCCCTTCAGACATAACCTTAACCCTAACCTCTAAACCAAACCCTAACCCTAACCTCTAACCCTAACCCCACTTGAATGGAACCTCGAGTTCCCCTCACAACATGAAGGGAGGTCTGACTCCCCTGTCACACCTCTAGAAAAAGCCCAAGTTTCCCGCCTCAACTTGAGATGAGGCCCTATCCCCTACAGCAACTCGAGAGGAATCCCGAGTTGCCCATCACAAATTGAAAGGAGGAATGACTTCCTTGAAGCACATGAGACATTCCCTGTGGTTCCCATCACATCTCGAGAGGAACCCCAAGCTTCCCAGTGGAACTCAAAAATAACCATGAAATCCCCCCTTCAATGCGAGATGAGACCCGATTCCCCTAGAGTGACTCTAGAGCAATCCCGCATTCGCCCTCGAAACTTGAAAGGATGCTTGACTCCATTTATGCAACTCCAGTGGTTCCCCGAGTTAGCTGCCACAACAAGAGAAGAGCCCTGTGTTCCCACCTCATATCCCCTGCTTCAACTCGAGATGAATCCTGACCTTCCCCTCATACCTGAAGAGGTGGACCATCTCACTTATTACAATTTGAGAGGAACCCCGAGTTTCCTGCCTCAACTCAAGATGAGGCCTATTCCCCTGCAGTGACTTTAGAGGAATCCCGAGGTGCCCATGGCAAGTTGGAAGGAGGCCTGACTTCCCTTGGGCAACAGGAGAGATTCCCTGAAGTCCTGGTTGCAATTCGAGAGGAATCCCATGTTTCCATCCACAAATTGAGAAAAACCATGAGATTCCCCACTTAAAGCAAGATGAGGCCCGATTACCCTGCAGCAACTTATAGAGCAATCGTGATTTCCCCTTCACAACACGAGAGGAGGATTGACTCCCTTTTGGCAACTTGAGAGTTTCCCCGAGATTCCCGTCGGAACTCAAGAGGAACACGGAGTTTCCTGCCTCATCTCAAGATGAGGGATGATTCCCCTGCTTCCACTCGAGAGGAGTCCCGACTTCCCCCTCACACCTCAAGAGGAGGTCTGTCTTGCCTGTTGCAACGCGAGAGGATCCCCAAGTTCCCCATCACAACTCAAGAGAAACCCCAAGTTTCCTGCTGCAACTCGGGAGGAACCCCAAGTTCCCCATCCCAACACCCTGATGCAACTGCAGAGGATTCCCAAGAAGAGCCTATCCCACCCCAACTGCAGAAGCGCCCTCTACCACAACCAGAGAGGAAGCCTCATAGCGCAACTAAGCAGGAGGCCAGCCCTGCCAAAAATAGCCAGTAGCTTCCTGCACTTCTCAACAAGAAAAAGTGCCCCTTCAAATTACAACTACAGAGGGGTCACCCACCTCCCAATTTGAGAAGAGCACTCTACCGCATCTAGAGAGGATCCCAACTGTCACAGTTAAAGAGGTGTTCCCCTGCCACAATGAGAGAGGTGGCAGCAAAAGACAACTAGAGATGAGCTGATCCACAGGAAATAGATTGGACACCCACTGCAATGAGAGTGGACCCCAAGCCGTATCTAGAGAGTAGCCTCCCACACATTACACTTAGACAGGGACCAGCTTGTACTTCACTACTACAAAGGATCTGCCACACTGTAGTTCAAGAGGAGTCTCCACAACAACTGTAAAGGAACCCCGAGTCATATGCTGCAACTCAAGAGCCATCCCGAGTTCCTGCTGTAATTTCACAGGATCTCAAGGCTGGCACAAGAAAAGAGTCCACTGCACCAAATGACGGAGGGGCTCTCTGGCCAAAACTGAAGTGGATTCCCTAGGTATAACTCGAGAGGTGACCCCAGGATATCACACCTAGAGAGAAGACCTTTCTGCCTCCAACTGAGGCTAGCTCCCTGAAGGAAGTCGAGTGCTGCTGCTGCTGGTGCTAAGTAACTTCAGTCATGTCCGACTCTGTGCAACCCCATGGATTGCAGCCTACCAGGCTCCTCTGTCTATGGGATTTGCCAGGCAAGAGTACTGGAGTGGGTTGCCATTGCCTTCTCCGGTAGTCGAGTGCAGGCCCTCACAACTAGAGAGCCGCAATCCCACAAATAGAAGTGAAGAACCCACAGCGCCAAAGCAGGGAGGACCTCCCCCACTGAGACATGGACACCCCAACCGGGGAGGACACAGCCACGCCCCTCAAGAGGAGCTTCCCACCACAACTTGAGAGGAGCTTGCTAGACATCACACACAGAGAGGAGCCCCTCTTCTGCTAATACAAACGAACCTCACACCACAAGGAGAGAGGAGCTTGCACACCACCACTAGAGAGACTCAAAACCCTGGAACTACAGAGTGGACCCTGACCACAATGATAGAGTAGTCCCTTGCCAAAACAAGTGAGTAGTCACCCATCACTGCAACAAGACAGGAGCCTCCCTGCCCATCCCTGCAAGAGATGAGTCGCGCCAAGAGAACTCGACAGGAGGTCCCACCACAAGTTGCCAGGAACCCTGAGTACCAACCAAGCTTGAAGTGAACCCCGACTTCCCCGTCACAACTCCAGTGCAATCCTGCATCCCAATACAGAGGAAAACTGATTTCTTCTTGCACTTTGAGAGGAGCTCTCAGGCCACTGTGGCAATTGTTGAGGAAACACCAAGTTTTCAGCAACAACTAGAGAAGAGACCCAAGTTTCTGCTGCAACTCCAGAGGAGGCCCGACACCCCTGCTGCAATTAGAGAGGAAACACGACTTCCCCCACCTCAACTCAAGAGGAGTCCTGATTCCCCTGCTGCCACTCGAGAGGTATCCACAGATCCCCATTGCCACTCAAGAGGAACCCTATGTTTCCCACTGTGAGTCGAAAGGAATCCGAGCTCCCCCTCAACTCAAGATAAGGCTTGATTCCCCTGCAGTGACTGAATGGAACCCCGAGTTTCCCCTCACGACATGAAGGGAGGTCTGAGTTTCCTGTTGCATCTTGAGAAAAATCCCGAGTTTCTCAACTCAACTCGACAGGAGACCTGACATCCCTTTCACAACTCGAGAGGAAAGTAGATTTCCATGACTCAACATGAGACAAGGTCTGACTCCCCTATTGCAACTCGAGAGGAACCCAGAGATCTCTGTCACAACTGGGGAGAAACCTCAAGTTTCCCGCCCTGTTCCCCTGCAGTGATTTGAGAGAGATCCTGAGTTCCCCCTTGCAACTCGAAGGGAGGCCTGACTCCCCTGAGGCAACGTGAGAGGTTCCCTGAGGTCCCTGTTGCAAGTTGAGAGGTACCCTGAGCTTCCCCCCACAGCTCAAGAGAAACCACCTGATTCCCCTCCTCAATGTGAGATGAGGCCTGATTTCCCTGCAGTAACTCGAGAGCAATTACGAGTTCCCCCTCACAACTTGGAAGGAGGCTTGATACCATTTTGGCAACTTTAGAGATTCTCAAGATACCCATCGCAACTTGAGAAGAACCCCATGTTCCCCACCTCATTTTGAGATGAGGACTGATTCCCCTGCTTCCACTCGAGAGGAATCCCAACTTCCCCCTCGTACTTCAAGAGGAGGCCTGTCTCACACATGATGCCTGGGGACTGCTGACTGTATATATCCATGGAAAACCTTAATCTCCAGAAGCAGAGATAAAGTTCTAATACGAGCATTGGATGACTGACTCTACTACTGTAAGCCTTAACATTCTCTTTTTTCAAGTGGGGATTGTAATACCTATTTTTAAGAATAGCTGTGAAAGTAGAATGCAAGACTAAATTCATTGGGTTTAAAATAAATTCATAAAATCAAAATCCCCTATGTGGAAGTAGGGACTCAAATGATGTGAGATTATTTTCTGCCAAAAGCTTCTTCAAAGGCTTGTAAAATTTTAAATGAGCTGTGATAATCTAGGTTCAAGATAAATACAATTCTTTGGCTGTTTATATCATTTTTACACTATATTTTTTTCTATTAAGTGAAAGATAACCAGCTATTGCTCTAATTAGTTATATTTTGGTTATCATTTGGGATCATATTCTCTTATGTTTTACTATTTGTAAACCTCTATACAGTTTTGTGTGTGAGATAGTTAAATCTTTTCCCAGATATCTAATGAGATGTTAATATAAAGATAAATTAAAATACAAAATTAGATTTAAAACATGATTATTTTCAAACTGTAATGTTAAATTTTCCCCCTAATCTGTTGCTTCTTTGTTTTTTCTTCCTTTTGAAACTTATAAATATTTTATGTTCAAGTATGTTAGTTTATCATTCTGTGGTTTCTCCTGTTGCTTCAAAATTGAGATTGCTGATAAATATTCTATTACTTGTAGATTTTCTTTTTAGACTTTTAAAGTTTTATTTTTGCTTGATCTGGAAGTTATTTTGTTTGTGTTTATCTTAAAATTTTTTGCACAATTGATAAACATTAAGAATATTATATTATTCAGTATTCTGGGAGGTGGGTCATAGAGGATCGTGCTGTGATTTATGTCGGAGAGTGTTTTGCCTATGTTCTCTAGGAGTTTTATAGTTTCTGGTCTTACGTTTAGATCTTTAATCCATTTTGAGTTTATTTTTGTGTATGGTGTTAGAAAGTGTTCTACTTTCATTCTTTTACAAGTGGTTGACCCGTTTTCCCAGCAACGCTTGTTAAAGGGATTGTCTTTAATCCATTGTATATTCTTACCTCCTTTGTCAAAGATAAGGTGTCCATAGGTGTGTGGATTTTTCTCTGGGCTTTCTATTTTGTCCCATTGATCTATATTTCTGTCTTTGTGCCAGTACCCTACTGTCTTGATGACTGTGGCTTTGTAGTAGAGCCTGAAGTCAGGCAGGTTGATTCCTCCAGTTCCATTCTTCTTTCTCAAGATTGCTTTGGCTATTTGAGGTTTTTTGTATTTCCATACAAATTGTGAAATTATTTGTTCTAGCTTTGTGAAAAATACCGTTGGTAGCTTGATAGAGATTGCATTGAATCTGTAGACTGCTTTGGGTAGTATACTCATTTTCACTATATTGATTCTTCCGATCCATGAGCATGGTATATTTTTCCATCTATTAGTGTCCTCTTTGATTTCTTTCACCAGTATTTTATAGTTAGGTAGATATATCCCTAGGTATTTTATTCTTTTTGTTGCAATGGTGAATGGAATTGTTTTCTTAATTTTTTTTTCTATTTTCTCATTATTAATGTATAGGAATGCAAGGGATTTCTGTGTATTGATTTTATGTCCTGCAACTTTACTATATTCATTGATTAGCTCTAGTAATTTTCTGGTGGAGTCTTTAGGGTTTTCTATGTAGAGGATCATGTCATCTGCAAACAGTGAGAGTTTTACTTCTTCTTTTCCAATTTGGATTCCTTTTATTTCTTTTTCTGCTCTGATTGCTGTGGCCAAAACTTCCAGNTCTTTAGTTTCTTTAGGTAGATATATTCCTAAGTATTTTATTCTTTTCGTTGCAATGGTGAATGGAATTGTTTCCTTAATTTCTTTTTCTACTTTCTCATTATTAGTGTATAGGAATGCAAGGGATTTCTGTGTGTTGATTTTATATCCTGCAACTTTACTATATTCATTGATTAGCTCTAGTAATTTTCTGGTGGAGTCTTTAGGGTTTTCTATGTAAAGGATCATGTCATCTGCAAACAGTGAGAGTTTTACTTCTTCTTTTCCAATTTGGATTCCTTTTATTTCTTTTTCTGCTCTGACTGCTGTGGCCAAAAGTTCCAAACCTATGTTGAATATTAGTGGTGAAAGTGGACACCCTTGTCTTGTTCCTGACTTTAGGGGAAGTGCTTTCAATTTTTCACCATTGAGGATGATGTTTGCTGTGAGTTTGTCATATATAGCTTTTATTATGTTGAGGTATGTTCCTTCTATTCCTTCTTTCTGGAGAGTTTTTATCATAAATGGATGTTGAATTTTGTCAAAGGCTTTCTCTGCATCTATTGAGATAATCATATGGCTTTTATTTTTCAATTTGTTAATGTGGTGTATTACATTGATTGATTTGCAGATATTGAAGAATCCTTGCATCCCTGGGATAAAGCCCACTTGGTCATGATGTATGATCTTTTTAATGTGTTGGATTCTGATTGCTAGAATTTTCTTAAGGATTTTTGCATCTATGTTCATCAGTGATATTGAAAAGCATCAATTCTCAGCTTTCTTTATAGTCCAATTCTCACATCCATACATGGCTACTGGAAAAACCATAACTTTGACTAGATGGACCTTTGTTGGCAAACTAATGTTGGCTTTTTAATATGCTGCCTAGGTTGGTCATAGCTTTTCTTTCAAGAAGCAAGTGGTAAACTAGGGCTTATCCTACCCCTTGACCCCTGCTCCCCTGTCTCAAGGATTATTTTGCTTCATTGCCTGGCATCCAGCATCTTGGAAATCCTTGGCCCACAGATTTTGTCTGTTTTGTTTTTTATTGTTGTTCACTTCTGATAGAATGGCAAATCCATTTACTGTCATCCTGTTACTCACTTTTGACCAGTAGCAAAACTCAAAATCCTTTTTTCCATGTGTGGCATAAGTTGACTGTTTCACTTTAATTTCATGAGTAACTAAAAACAAAAAAGCATGATAGAGCAAAATATCCTAATATTTACTGCCTCATTTTAATGGCAGAATTGAAATTATACTTGGGAGATCTTGTTTTGAACTCGTCTTCTGAAGGACATTTTCTCTTATATGTCCTTCTAGTGAGTTATGTTTGAGCAGTAGCCTGGCATTTTGGAGTACCCAAACTCAGTTTGTATTTGTGTTTTGACTCACAGATTTAGCCCTCTACTCCACAAAAAAAATATAAGCCTATTTCAGATCAGACTAACTACATCCTGGCCACAGGGAACAGTTTGTTTTGTTAAGGGGTAAGGAGTGGACACTGTTCCTATCCTCTTTTATGGCAAAACTTCATTTCTAGTTCTTGCCTCAGGTCCAAAATGAGGCATATTCCTGATGGGCTCACCTTTAAGGCCCAGTCTGGCTTCTCTGTGAGCTATTGATTTCAGCTGCTTTTTTACTACTCTGAGTTTCCTATTCATTTCTGCTTTATGGAGATTTTCTTTACGGATCTTTCAAACATGGAGTGTTTTATATTAAGTTTTTTGTTTTGGGAGAAGAAAGAGAGGGAGTTCTATTTGTGTATAGCCTACTATTTCACCCAGAATGAAAACAAAAAGCAAAAAAAAGTTTGACAAAGTGGCAGACAGTGGAGACCATGAGGAAGATAACAGTAATTTCAGTAACTCTGATTCTGTTTCTTTGAAATTCTCATCAGTTTACATTTCTTTACTTTAAAAGATATCAGTTCAGTTCAGTTCAGTTGCTCAGTCATGTCCGACTCTTTGCGACCCCATGAATCACAGCACACCAGGCCTCCCTGTTCATCACCATCTCCCGGAGTTCACTCAGACTCATGTCCATCGAGTCCGTGATGCCATCCAGCCATCTCATCCTCGGTCGTCCCCTTCTCCTCCTGCCCCCAGTCTCTCCCAGCATCAGAGTCTTTTCCAATGAGTCAACTCTTCGCATGAGGTGGCCAAAGTACTGGAGTTTCAGCTTTAGCATCATTCCTTCCAAAGAAATCCCAGAGCTGATCTCCTTCAGAATGGACTGGTTGGATCTCCTTGCAGTCCAAGGGACTCTCAAGAGTCTTCTCTAACACCACAGTTTAAAAGCATCAATTCTTCGGCACTCAGCCTTCTTCACAGTCCAACTCTCACTTAAATAAATAAATTTAAATTAAAAAGAATATTATCTTATTCAATAACATTTCAATATATACTTGATCTTGACACTATAGATTAAATCATATGTTTAATGTACAGGTACACTATTCACTTTCTCTCCGATTTGTTTGCTTTGTTGCTAGTATCTGAGAGCAAACATTTTCTTATTGTTTCTTCACTATATTTAATTTATATTTTTGTCAAACAATTAATTAAAAAAATAAAGGTTATTGTTGTTTTATCCCAGTTACAAAAAAAAACAAAAAACAAAAAACAATGCATTTTGTATATGGGAAACATACAAAAAATAGACAAGAAAAACTCAAAATCTAAAACATAATCCTTTTTAATATTTGTTTTTTAAATTTATTTTTTATTGAAGAGTAATTTCTTTACAGAATTTTGTTGTTTTCTGTCAAACCTCAAAGTGAATCAGCCATAGGTATACATGTATCCCCTCCCATTTGAAACTCCCTCCCATCCCTTCCCCCATCCGACCCCTCTAGGTTGATACAGAGCCCCTGTTTCAGTTTCCTGAGCCATACAGCAAATTCCCATTGGTATCTATTTTACATATGGTAATGTAAGCTTCCATTTTACTCTTTCTTTACATCTCACCCTCTCCTCCCCTCTCCCCATGTCCATAAGTCTATTCTCTTTTTCTGTTTCTCCATTGCTACCCTGTAAATAAATTCTTCAGTACCATTTTCTAGATTCCATATATATGCATTAGAATACAATATTTATTTTTCTCTTTTTGACTCACTTCACTCTGTATAAAAGGTTCTAGGTTCATCCACTTCATTAAAAATTGATTCAATCTTTTTCTTTTTTATAGGTGAGTAATACCTAGTGTGTATATGTACCACAACTTCTTTATTCATTCATCTGTTGATGGACATGTAGGGTGCTTCCACATTCTAGCTATTGTAAATAGTGCTGCAATGAACAATGGAATGCATGTATCTTGTTCAATTTTGGTTTCCTCAGAGTGGGATTGCTGGGTCATATGTTGGTTTTATTCCTATTTTTTTTTTTCAGAGGATCTCCATACTGTCTTCCATAGTGGCCGTATCAATTTACATTCCCACCAATAGTGCAAGAGCATTCCCTTTTCTCAACACCCTCTCAAGTATTCATTGTAGACTTTTTGATTATGGCCATTCTGACCTGTGTGAGGTGTTATCTCACTTTTTTTTTTTCATGAAAATTTCCTTTATTAAATGTCTGGTGATTTGTACCATTCAGAAAATACAGTCTTTATCAATTCTCTGTGGAAAATTCACTGCTTATTATTTACTTATTTTAAATTTTATTTTTAAAATTTTTTATTGAACTATAGTAGATTTACAATATGATAGTAGTTTCAGGTGTTCAACACAGTGATTCAGTATTTTTACAGATTATACTCTTTTAAATGTTATCATACAATAATGGCTATAATTCTTTACCTTATACAAAACAAACTTGATGCTATTTTATACATAAGAATTTTTAATCTCTTAATCCCATACATGTAATTTGTCCCACCACATTTCTGTCTCTCCTTTGGTAACCACTAATTTGTTTTCTATGTCTGTGTAGTTGCTAAACTGTGTCTGACTCTTTGGTACCTTATGGACTAGAGCTTGGCAGGCTCCCCTGTCCATGGGATTCTCCTGGCAAGAACACTGGAGTGGGTTGCCCTCATTGTAGTTATGATTTTCATTTCTCTAATAGTGAGTGATGTTGAGCATCTTTTCATGTGTTTGTTAGCCATTAGTGTGTCTACTTTGGAAAAATGTTTGTTTAGGTCATTTTCCCACTTTTTGATTGGGTTGTTTGGGTTCCTGGTATTGAGCTGTATGAGCTACTTGTATATTTTGGAAATTATCCCTTTGTCAATTTTTTCATTTGCTATTAATTTCTCCTATTCTGAGGGTTGTCTTTTGACCTTGCTTAGAGTTTCCTTTGCCGTGAAAAAGCTTTTAAGTTTAATCAGGTCCCAATTGCTTACTTTTATTTTTATTTCTTTTACTCTGGGAGGTGGGTCACAGAGGATCATGCTTCAATTTATGTCACTAAGTGTTCTGCCTATGTTTTCCTCTAACAGTTTTATAGTTTCCAGTCTTACATTTAGATCTTTAATCCACTTTGAGTTTATCTTTGTGTGTCGTGTTAAGAAGTGTTCTAATTTCATTCTTTTACGTGGCTGTCCAGTTTTCCCAGCACTCTTTATTTAAGAGGCTCTCTTTGCCCCATTGTATATTCTTGCCTCCTTTGTCAAAAATAAGGTACCCATAGGTGCATGGGTTTATTTCTGGGCTTCATATCTTGTTCCACTGGTCTATATTTCTGTTTTTGTGCCAATACCATACTGGCTTGATGTATAGTATATACTTGTATTATACTATATACTTGTAGTATAATCTGAAATCAGGAAGGTGGATTCCTCCAGCTCAATTCTTCTTTCTCAAGACTGCTTTGGCTATTCAGGGTCTTTTCTGTCTCCATATGAATTGTGAAATTTTTTTCCTAGTTCTGTGAAAAATGTCATTGAGAATTTGATAGGGATTGTATTGAATCTGTAGATTGTATTTTGTAGTATAGTCATTTTCACATTCTTACCCAGGAACATGGAATATCTCCCCATCTGTTTATGTCATCTTTGATTTGTTTCATAAGTGTCTCATAATTTTCAATGTACAGATCTTTTGTCTCCATAAGTAAGTTTACTCCTACATATTTAATTACTTTTGTTGTAATGGTGAATGGGATTGATTCCTTAATTTCTTTCTGATTTTTCATTGTTAGTATATAGAAATGCAAGTAATTTCTGTGTATTGATTTTATATCCTGCAATTTTTCTAAGTTCACTGATTTCAGTTCAGTTGCTCAGTCGTGTCCGACTCTTTGCGACCCCATGAATCGCAGCACGCCAGGCCTCCCTGTTCATCACCATCTCCTGGAGTTCACTCAGACTCACGTCCATCGAGTCCGTGATGCCATCCAGCCATCTCATCCTCGGTCGTCCCCTTCTCCTCCTGCCCCCAATCCCTCCCAGCATCAGAATCTTTTCCAATGAGTCAACTCTTC
>SJYT01000810.1:0-28487 GCA_006410635.1 Cephalophus harveyi | reverse complement strand
TCCAGCGTTTCTCATGATGTACTCTGCATAGAAGTTAAATAAGCAGGGTGACAATATACAGCCTTGACGTACTCCTTTTCCTATTTGGAACCAGTCTGTTGTTCCATGTCCAGTTCTAACTGTTGCTTCCTGACCCGCATATAGGTTTCTCAAGAGGCAGGTCTAGAACCTTACTTTTTAAAGGTCTCTTCTTGTAACTTTGTAACTGTTATATGTTTAGACAAGGAAATTGTTCTGGATCATATGTTGACAAGAAAAGAAAAACAAATATATAATGACCAATAGCCATATTTAAAGTTAAGACCTACGTTGATAAACATAGACAGCTGGCTGCCCGCTGCATGTCCCCTCAAAGTGCTAAGTCTAAATTAAGATTCAGGCTCAGTTTCAGGCTTATTTCTTTCTAATTTCTGTGTTAGGGCTCAGGTTGTTATTCCTGCAGCTATTTCTGGGTCTGAATGGCTCCATCCCTTTGGACAGGACGACCGGAGCACTGACCCTATCTGGACCACAGTCAAAATCCTCATCCAGTGTAGCTTGGTTCTTACCCTTTCTTTGACCCTTGGTCGCAATAACTCTTTTACTGATCTAAGGCCTCTGTTTTCTTAAACTACCTGTTAAGACTTGTCTCCTCAGATGACAGCATATTTATTTCAAGATAATAATGATGCAGAGAGAAAACTCACAGCCCCAAAGAGATTACAGCCACTGCTCTGAACAGATCCTCCGGGAATAACTACAAAAGTCCCCCTGGGGCCCCTGAATAAAACAGGGCGGGAGCTCCGTGACCCCGATTAGATAGGGTCTATGAATCCCATGTCAACATTGAAGTTATGAAAGATTGACCATCTGCCTCCTCACCCCAGTAAAGATTTCTTGGGGTTCATGTCTCTCAAGGAAAATTTGAAGCAGGAGAAAGATGGGTCCCTGGGCTGAACAGCTGGTGATCGTCAAACAGATCAAAACTGAGGTTTTGTTCTCAGCCAGACAAGAACAAGAATGAGACCTATTTCCCTTTCTCCATGGATATGGAGGACATAACATGATGGGGGAACTGGTTGCAGTGAAAAGAAAATAAAAAGGAGGAGTTTTTTTCTTTTCTTTCCTGAGAACAAAGAGTAAAGAGCACAGTGAGCAGGCCCGAGAGCTCCTAGTGTTTTTTTCTTTTCTCTTTTGCTTCAGCTGCTCTACACTCTGCGCGTCGGTGACTTGGCTTGCTTTTCTGCCCCCTCACTCTGCGGGAGCTGCACTTGCACCTGGAATCCTTTGCCAACCCCTGCAACACCCTCCCCGGGTGGTCCCACCTCGGAAAGGAGGCAACAGAACCCCCATCTGCCAGACTCCGTTCCTGGGTCACTGACGCCAGCCTGCGTTCTGGGGACGATCCTGACATGCTTGTTCCTCATCATCAGCCCCTCACTGTGCGCCCTCGCCTTATATAAGCCCCCAGACTCCTCACGGGGGGACCTACTGTGTCCCCCCTCCACTGGCTGAGGATTGAAGCCACCTCTCTGTTTCCTCCAAGCTATGTCTACGTATTTTTTTACTCAGCTTCGGTGGACAAAGTAAGCGAAGATTATTGCCAGGAACACTTGTATGTTATTTTTAAGTGACCCTCCACACATTCTCCTAAGTACATTGCAAACAGCAGCCCAGGGTCTCCACCTCTTCCCCCGGGTCTCCCCCTCCTCCCCAGGGTCTCACCTTCCTCCCCTGGGTCTCCCCCTCCTCCCCCCAGGGTCTTCCCTTCCTGTCTCTTATACACATCTAGATGTGTATAAGAGACAGTCAGAGTCTTTTCCAATGAGTCAACTCTTCGCATGAGGTGGCCAAAGTACTGGAGTTTCAGCTTTAGCATCATTCCTTCCAAAGAAATCCCAGGGCTGTCCAGGGTCTCCCCTTCCTCCCCTGGGTCTCCCCCTCCTCCCCAGGGTCTCCCCTTCCCCCCAGGGTCTCCCCCACAGCTGCAGGAGGGGCTTCCCCATCATGTCCCGATGGCCAGCGGGCCTCACCTTCAGCCTCTCTACCTTCCTCTTCTTCTCCATCTTCTGAACAGAACACGAGAAAGGAGTCACGGTCCCGGTTCCAAGCTCAAGGCCCTGCCAGGAGCCCCCTGTCCCACCCACACATCCTCAGCCAAGGGCTGCAGGGCTCCAGGTCCAGGATCCGCCTGTGCACACCTGCCGGGGCCCAGGCCCGCCTGGCCGAAGGAAGCGGGTGCGGTGCGTACTGAGGAGGCTGGGCCCGGCCTGGACTGGGGCTGCCCAGGCTGCAGAGCACGGTCCCGGGGGCCTTCCCGCTGCCACAGGCGCGGCGCTGGGCCCCTGCCGCCCCCAGCTCTGGAGGGCCCCCTCCCCCTCGCTCCGGGAGGGGCCTCACCTGCGGCGCCTGGCTCCCCAGCCTCAGCCTCGCCTCCAGCCTGCTCTTCCACCGCCTCCTCGTGCTCTGGAAAGGCGAACCAGACAGTGAGCAGGCCCGGCCCGGGGAGGTGTGGGGCCCAGCGGCATCCAAGGTCCCAGTGAGTGGGGGGGGGACTGTGTGGCTGACAGGGGCTGCTCTGTTCTTGGTTTAAACCAGAAGCCGCAAACTGGGGCCCAACGGCCTGCAGATGTTTCCAGAATGTTCCTGGAGCGGTGGCCTCCGCAGGGCGGGCGGCCACAAAGCCTGGAACGCTCTGTGTCTGCTCCTTCAGGGGAAGTCGCACCGGGCCTTCGAGGCGCCAGTCGGGTGCATGTGAGTGCTTGACTCACTGGACTGTGATTCGCGTTTCTCCAGCGGTTGGGGTCCGTGGGGTCGCACAGAGTCGGACTCGACTGAAGCGACTCAGCAGCAGCAGCAGCGGCGGTTAGTGGGGCTGAGCACCTTCTCATGTGTCTATCTGCTCTTAGCTTTCCTCAGAGAAATATCCTTTCCAATCTTTGGCCCATAAAGAAAGCTGAGTGCCAAAAATTGATGCTTTTGAACTGTGGTGTTAGAGAAGACTGTTGAGAGTGCCTTGGATAGCAAGGAGATCCAGCCAGTCCATCCTAAAGGAGATCAGTCCTGGGTGTTTACTGGAAGGACTGACGTTGAAGCTGAAACTCCAATACTTTGGCCACCTGATGCAAAGAAGTGACTCATTAGAAAAGACCCTGATGCTGGGAAAGAGTGAAGGTGGGAGGAGAAGGGGATGACAGAGGATGAGATGGTTGGATGTCATCACTGACTCAATGGACATGAGTTTGAGTAAACTCCGGGAGTTGGTGATGGACTGGAGTGCTGCAGTCCATAGGGTTGCAAAGAGTCAGACACGAGTGACTGAACTGACTGACTGACTGTTACCGAATCCAAGCTCACTCTGCTTGCTACCCAGCAGACCGATGAATGGGAGCTGAGGTGCTGAGGAATACGACTATTTGCAAAGCCAACTGACCCACAGAGCGGCAGACTAATGTCTCAAAATAGCCGTCTCATTGGGACCTGGATGCCAGTTTCTCTTATAGATCAGAGATGGGGGAGGTGAGGAAATAAAAAGGCCCCTTCGCTGTTCACCCGAAACACTGCTAACTGACTATACCCCAATATAAAGTAAAACGTTTAAAGTTAGAAAACCATAAAAAATAAAAAAACCGTTCCTCTTGCAAATATCTCCTAGAAGGGCCTGCCTCAAGGACGGCATGTGTTCATTTCTTCCTTCCTACCATCCACAGGTTGACAGGGTTCTGAACAAAGGCACTTTAGCAGTCAGGCAGATGGGCAGGATTCTCTGAGGCAGATGATTATGTATGATTATAATAACAAAAGCAAAAGAAAGCAAGTCCAAGAAGCAGTTCCAACATGGAGTCAGAATTGCCTCTTCCCTGTGACAATTCAGCGTATACGGCATAAGGATCTTCCTGTTCCTCTTCTCCACTTGTGTATGCTCCAACCCAGGAGCTAGCACAGGAAGATGGAGAAGAGGAAGCCATGTGATCGGCGAGGCCTGGCGATTCTTCGAATGGTGTGTCCTTTTCATTTTAAAGCAGCTTTTCTGTCCTCCTCTCCACTCTCATTTCTGTTTGTTTTCTAAGAGGCATGGTTTCCTCTCTAGAAGAGCAAGCTTGCGAGGAGGTTTGAGCTGCTCATTGTGGTAAGTCTCTTTACCTCCTGGGCCACCTTTCTCCTCCTCAAATCTCTGCCCAAGTCCCACGGGTCCCAAGGAGCAGGGCCCACTCGGGCTGCCTGGGCCTGGGCTCCGCCTGTGCTCGGACACCCGAAGCATCTCCGCGGTGGCCCCACGCAGGCCTCCAGGTAGCTTAGGACCCTGACCTGTCTCCCAGAGCACACAGGCAGGTCCGGACTTGAGGCTTGGATCTGGCTGCTCCCCACCACTCCTCTTTCTGGAGCCGCCCCAGCCCACTCTTCGGGGCCCCAGAGGCTGTGACCCCAGTGCTGACGGCTGACTGCAGGGGAGCCTCTCAGACGGACAGTCCCATCCTCGCCCCACCTCTGATTCCACTTCTGGTTCAGCCTCACTTCCTGCTCCGGGCTCCCTTCTGGCTAGGGTTCCCAGTCAGCTCAGGGTCCCCTAGGGACCACCTCGAGAGAGCAAAGCCTCGTTTCCAGGAAGGAAAGGCCATGTTCTCACACAGGACAGAAGGTCAGAAAGGAATTGATGGACGGAGCCCCACCTCCTCCTACCCGACGGTTTCCTGGAGAAGTTCCAAGCGAGTCTGTTTGAACCTGGGCTGGAGCGGCACTGGTGGGCACATAGTAACCTTGAGGCAGGAGAGAGGGCACAGCAATCCGAGATTGATCCGCATGGACTACAACGGCAGATGAGAATAGAGGGACAATTACGGGAGGAGGCTGGGCCCTGCCCGGACCACATATTTCTCCTTCTCCGGAGACCTCGCTGACCACACATGTGCAGAAATGCTCCTGGGAAGTCTCAAGGGGAGAGACGTCAAGGGATGCTTTACCCACAGGCCTTGGCAGAAGAATCCGTCTTGGCTAAGAGATGCACACACGCGGGAGGATCCCGAGATATACCAAATATAGGCTGTGAACCAGGTAAGTGATTGGCCAAAGGAAATCCAGAGACATACCCCACAAAAGTAGTTCACGTCGCCACAAGGGGAGAACTCAGCCCTCTCTCTCTGAATCCATCCATGTGTGTGTCCACACACAATATACTGCTTTTCCTCCAAATAAACACTTTCCTTGCTCTACTACGTTCCGCCTTCGTGGAGGTTCTTTCCTGTGAAGCAGAAGGGCCAGGGCTCTTGTCCCTGCCCACTGACATCGGGCTCAGAGCTCGGTGCCCTCACTGCTGTGGCCCAGCCTCAGTCTCTGCCTGGGAGCCCAAGCCCTGCTTCAAGCCGCTGCAGGCCAGGGCCCCCCGAGATCAGCCTAACTCACCCCACATTTGTCCCTGGTTCTCACCCTTTCAGGATACACTTAACACAAGACACACTTCTTCAAGGCAAATGAAATGAGTGCTGTCCTACACGGCTCATGGTTTACTGGGAGAATTTGGCTTGTTCACAGACACCCCCCGCTCCCCAACACACAAGACATAGATATTTCATGTGTTTTAAAAAGGCAGGTTTTACCTTTGGGGAGATAACCCAGAAGCATGGTTCTCAGGTAAGGCTTTGGGGAATCTGGTAGACTTCTTTTAGTTATTTTTATTCTTTAACAATAGACATAACATTCTCCTTGTAAAAAGTTAGAAGTAAATGCATAGAATGAATAGTGAAAGAAAAGAAACCAAAACTCAACCCTAAAACTTCTGTTTCGTTCCTCTTTTACATAAATTTAAAAAGTGGGTGCTTATCATTGCAAACTGTCTTCTTCACATTTGCAGGCATATCAAAATATACGCAAGCATATCTTTTTCATAAATATTACTGCACTACTTCAGTATGCAGAATACATTTTTCACCAAATATGTCAAAGGATCTTAACATCTGTATGTAGACTTCTGTATGTAGATTTATCTTATTTTGAATTGCTTTATAATTTTCCAGGGTACGGCTGAAACATAAATTAACCATAACCCTGCTGAAGCTGAAGCTCCAATACTTGGGCCACCTAATATGAAGAACCAGCTCACTGGAAAAGACCCTGATGCTGGGAAAGATTGAAAGCAGGAGGAAAAGGGAACAACAGAGGATGAGATGGTTGGATGGCGTCACCGACTCGATAGACATGCATAAATTTGAACAAACTCCAGGAGATGGTGAAGGACAGGGAAGCCTGGCATGATGCAGTCCATGGGATCACAGAGTCAGACACGACTCAGCAACTGAGCAACTGCTGATAGATCTGTAGTTGGTTAGTGTGTTGCTGATATACAGTGCTGGGTGAATGAATGTCTTTACTCAGAACATAATAACTGTATTTGTGAGATTTTTTTTAGAAAGGGACTTAGTATGTCAAAGGGTATCCTCATTAAAATTTTCAGAGCCACTGGAAGCTAAGACTGGCGGCGACACCGATCCCCACCCTCGGAAACCGCGCACGGCGCTCTGTTCGCCACCGCCTGTCTCAGAGGCCACTAACGCGCTTCACGCCGCCAGCATCTTATTCTCATTTAACTCTTTTAACTTGTTGCTTAGACTGACCGTATGTCTCTTTGGGATGTAGAAACGACAATCCTACATCTTTATTGGTTTCCTTTTTCGGACAGTTGCAATTTTCTTTTTGACGTTTTCCTGTGTGTTGCGGGCTCCCTTGTCTAACCTCTTTTTCCTAGTTGCTATGGCTTAAGTTTGTGATTGAATCAACTAATGCTTTTTTTTCCGCTCATGGATTCAGGACTTTGTGTCATGGCAGATAGATGTTTATCTTTCTGAGATTATAATTATCTACCTTTTTACACTTAAATATTGATCCATCTGGAAACTTAAAGTAATGTAAAGAGGTTAAGAATCAATAATACTGAATGCTTGCTTCAAACAGAAATTGTGCCCCCTTTCCATAATATGGAATTTAATAGAAATATGGCTGCCCAATCAAGGACTGCATTTTCTAATTCCTTTGACTTACACGTGTGGCCATGTGGCCAGTAGTCACTACAAAATGTACGTGGGGGTGATGTGTGTCACCTGTAGGCCAAGACCTTAAGAAGTTCTCTGTCCCGTTGCCATCTGGACACAGGCAACAGAAGAGGCCGTTTGGATCGTGACACCAGAAGCTGGCAGGACCCCGAGTCCCTGACTGACAGGGGTCAAGACAGCTACTCACCGACCGGGAACATCAGCAGTGACTGTTGCACGAGTGAGAATTAGACTCTCGTCGTGATGAGCCACACGAGGCTGGGGTTGATTTATTAAAGTGGCCAGTGTGGCTTCAGTAATACAGAATCCAGAGAGGGGCTAACGTTCCCTGAGCACTTATGCCTGAGCACGCTGCCCGCTGTCACTGGACAGGACGTGTTGGTTACATGCTGTTTGTAAAGGGTCGGGAGGGGGGTGGTAACTGCACCTTGAAGTGGAGATTCTACTCCGTGCATGGGTGTCAGCTACATCATTAGCCTGGACCGTGGAAAAATCTGAACATAAAAAGCAGCGGTATATAAAACCAATCCAGGCTTATTTTAATTCATCTCTTAATAATACTTCATTTAAAGTAAGGCATCCAATACAAACTTAAAATAGGTGGTATACCAGGATGACAGTAGGAACCAATTTTGGCTGCTGGAGACAGAATTCGCAATTGTGTAGGAAATTTATCAGTGACCTATATTAAGCAAAATAGGCTTCATCTGTAAATGTGAATGGATAACCCAAGATTATATCTGGAGGAATAGATGAAGAAGGAGGAGATGAGCTAATAAAACTCCTAAAGTGACTGACTGAACAACAAATATTTGGCAATTAAGTTGAGACTGAAATAAAAATACTCAGGCATGATAGTACACCGTCGTTTCTCTTAGCTGCCCAGTATCAGACAGAGTTTGCAAATGCTTGCTTCGTTGTGGAACTACTTTGAAAATCAGGCTGTTGCCCTGCAAAGTTATTGAGCTAGTTTGTAAAACTGTGACTAGTTTCTGAATAGAGCCCTCTACTCTTTTTTGTTGCAATTTATTCAAAATCGGTATGAATAATCAAAATGTTTGGTGAAGGGAACACCATAGAAACATAAAGTTTTGAAGACTTTAGCAAAATGGAATTCCCGAAAACATGGTACATAAACAGGAAGTAATTGAATTTGTCACTGCAAAAGTGAGGGACAAAAATGACAAAATCAAGTAAGAGGAGCGCAGTGTACCTGACTGAACTTTCATAACCGTGGTCTGTAATTTCATAACTTCTGAGAACAATTTTTGAATGAGCTTCCATTTGGGGGTAAATTTACATTCTGTAATGAATAGAATGAAATTGAAAAGCCCTATTATTTTGTGACACCTCTGTTTTGTTTGGCAAAGTATTCAAGATAATTAGAAATGGAGACAATACTGTTGAGGAATTTTGTGTTATATTTGTCTAAGAATGAGTCTTAACGAAATAAAAACGATATGATGAAAATATTTGGACTAAAATATTTAAACATTTCCATACATAAAAGCATAATTATGTACTTTCACTGAGAATTTTCCTGAGCTTACCAGGAATCTCAACATATGTAGAAAGAGTTAATTTTTTCAACAAAATATGGGCTACAGAGAAGAGTTTTTTGAAAGTGTCAATAAATTTCAATTTATTAATGATAAAATGCAATCTTGGGGATTATTATCATTTTATGACAACTGAAAATAATGAGAACATATTTATAATTAAAGTTGCGGAAGGAAAGGGGAGAGACAATGTGGCAGAAAAACATTTGAAGAAATAAAGGCTAAAGTATTTCCAAATATGATGGAAAATATCAAGCCACAGGTCCTAAGTGCTTAAAGATATCTAAGAAGATTGAATAGAAAACACACACACACACACATAATCTCATCATAGTCAAATTGCTGAAAAGCAGTAATAAAAATATTAAATGAATATAGAGGGAAAAAGGCATGTTCCATAGAGAAGCTCAATGAGAAAGTGAAGACTGAACCCAACCGCATCGCATCAGGAAGACAGGGCAGTGGCGTTCTTAAAGTGTTGAAAGAAAAACGTCTTCTCGACTTAGAAATCTGTATCCGTTTAAACTATTCTTCAAAAATGGAGAGAAAATAAAGGTATTGTTTAATTTATGGTCAAAGAAGAAATCACAAGGGAAATAGCTTACTTTGGAATGAATGATAATGAACATCTCTCATAAAAAAATTTTTTGTGGATACAGTTAAAATAGTAGCTAGAAGGAAATTTATAGCCAATTGGAAAAATGGCAAATTCCATACAAAACAAACATACCAAAACTGACCCAGGAAGAAAAAAAAAAAATTAATGGCCTTCAATTTGTTAAAGAAAGTGAATCTGAAATAAAAGTCCTTCTCAGAAAAACTCCACACCCAAAGACTTCACTAGTGAATTCTACTGAACATTTGATAAGAAATGAAAACATGATGTCAACCGTATTTCATATATTTCAGAAGACAGAAGAGGAAGACTATTTATTGGCTTGTTTCCTGAGGGTCGTATGACCCTGACACCGAGGCCTGGGAAAGGCGTTACAAACAAGGGATTGCAGAGCAACAGGCCCCAGGAGCACAGGGGCCAACATCGCCGACAAAGCATCAGCACAAACGGCGACCTATGGAGACACAACGCGAGTTACTCCAGGAGCGCGAGGCTGGAGTAGAATGATTCCCTATGAGTCGATTTAAAAAGCCACTCAGTGTAAGCTGTCACATTCCACAGACTAAAACAGGAAAATAGACATGATAATCTCAGTTGACAGACAGAAATCTGACAAAATTTAATACCCATTCATCTTAAAACATGACAGAAAACTGGAAGTAGAAAGGGGCTTCCGTCATCTGACAGATGGCGGTGAAGAGCCTCCAGGCGTCATCGTATTTGATGAAATTCTGATTCCATTCCCTGTGAAGCTTACAGCAAGGCAGTGCAGCCACTGTGCCTTCCTGCGTTTTCCTGGGCGTTTTAAGCCTGTGCAATAAGGTAAGTAAGAGATAAAGGTTATGTAGGGAGAGGTGAAACGGTCTTTATGTGATCTTGACATAACTGCATAGATTAAAAACTACTAAAAAAACTACAAAAATCTACGCGAATAAGTGAGCCTAAAAAGATTACACATAATAAGGGAGGTATACCAAAACCAATCGTGTTTTTATGTACCAGTGAAAAAAAATGAAAAGGGGGTTCAAAGTATTTACAGTGCTAAAAAATTAATATGTTTAGAAAGTGAATCCATGTACATCTATAAGATACTTCTGAAACACATGAAATAAGATAATAGGTAAGAGACAAACCATGTTCACAGATTGGAGGATTTCATATTGCTCGTATATCTGTTTTCCCCAAAAGACTTACCATGACCCAATTATGATCCCAGAAACCTTTAATTTTTTTTTTGATATAAGGACAAGTGATTCTAAAATTAGTATCTAAATGGAAAGAACCTATAACAGTCAAAATAATTTAGAAGAGCGAAAATGCTGGATAACTTACCTAATTTCCATAATTAATATAAAGCTTCAGTCATTGATACAGTGTGGTATCCACTTTATTACAGAAAAACAGATAATAGAGCCACACATAAATTGTCACTTGGTTCTCTGGAGAAGGAAATGGCAACCCACTCCAGTATTCTTGCCTGGAGAATCCCATGGACGGAGGAGCCTGGTGGGCTACAGTCCATGGGGTCACAAAGAATCGGACATGACTGAGCGACTTCAATTTCACTTTCACTTTCTCTGACAGAGGTGCCAAGTTAGTCCCTCTGGTGAAAGGATAGTCTTTTCACTAAAGATGCCGGGACAACTGGATAGCTATAATGGGAGGAAAACGAACCTCTATCCATACTCCCCACAAACAGAGGTCTGTGATTCATATGTAATAGAATATAAAATGTAAATATAAAACTATTCACTTTGAGAAGAAAATATAGATGATTTGTTGTAGTCTTGGATTAGGCAAAGATTTCTCAGAAAATACTAACCATAAAAAGAGAGATAAATTTGATTCCAAAACTTTAAAAACTTCTGTTCATCAAAATACACCATTGAGAAAATGCATAGAAAAACCCCAGACTAGGAGAATAAATAATAGTCAGTTACACTTTTACACAATAATGCATATGAGAAGTACAATGAAAATAATATTTCCTTTTAGAGTATAATACATAAAATATTTGAATTCCAGGCATAAACTACTAATGATGAAATAAAAGAACAAATAATTGGAAAGTTATGGTTGATTATATAGACCATAATAAAGATGAAAGTTGCCGAAGAACTGATGCTTTTGAACTGTGGTGTTGGAGAAGACTCTTGAGAGTCCCTTGGATGGCAAGGAGATCCAACCAGTCCATTCTAAAGGAGATCAGTCCTGGGAGTTCTTTGGAAGAAATGATGCTAAAGTTGAAACTCCAGTACTTTGGCCACCTCATGCGAAGAGTTGACTCATTGGAAAAGACTCAGATGATGGGAGGGATTGCGGGCAGGAGGAGAAGGGGATGACAGAGGATGAGATGGCTGGATGGCATCACTGACTTGATGTACGTGAGTTTGAGTGAACTCCGGGAGTTGGTGATGGACAGGGAGGCCTGGCGTGCTGCGATTCACGGGGTCGCAAAGAGTCGGACACAACTGAGCGATTCAACCGACCGACCGACCGATTCAAAGTAACTTTCAAAAAAAGGTTAAGAATACTGGGATAAAAATTAGACCATGAGCAGCTCCAAATACCATCACAAGAAACATAATCTTGAAAAATGTCCTGAAGATGTATGCTTTAGCTGCAGACAGGACACATACCCCTATTATCGTTGAAACCGCACTTTGTAACACAGGGTAGCCTAACAGATACAGGGCTTCAATAGCTTTTTGGTTTACTGAGGGCTCTGAACTGGAGACAAATGCATAGGAAATGTGAGCAGAAAAGTCAAAAGAAAATCCTATACAAATGACAAGATTAATCATGGAGATGGAGTCAAGGTTGACGTTCCAGAAGGCCATGAAACCCGTGACGCCCACAATCACAGAAGCAATAGCAAAAGTTACCCACAGAGAACACAGGGGGTGAGGAATTAATAATAAGGAAACAATGAACATAGCCGCTGATGCAACAATCACATTTCGAACAGTGTTCTCTACTATTACAGAAAACTGATCAAAGTATATGAAGGCCGGGTTGTACACCATCAGGGGGACTTCGCACTTCTCAGCCATGTCTCGGAACTGGAGCAACATCAGCTTCTTATTGGTTGAAGAAGAAATACCCATGCTTTGAATAAAGGCCCGGGAACAAATGATCTCCTGTGATGATGTCATATTAATATCATATGCAAAAAGTGGAAATTCCATTAAAAAAGTGGGAATATTGCTTAGAAACACTGTCTTATCATTTATATCTTGACGGAGGTTTTCCATATAATTTACATATTCTCGTAACCAAAACTCTGTAAGGTTTTCATCTACATACTCACTGTTTTCAAAATCTGCCAGACATTTTTCCAGTTTTTGCCTAGCATCTTTATCCCAGTAGTCAAGAACCTCAGTAACGATTACCATAACCCTGGGACCATAAGTAGAAAAATGTTCTTCTTCTATATTAAAATATGGTATGATGTAGGAGTCGTCACTTGCCAAATTTCGGAGGTCTAAACCTTCCTGCACTCGGAAGCACCCATATAAACTAGCTATGATGTACGAAACGTATAGGAGCACCACAAAAATCTTGGACTTGGTGCTTGTGAGCAAAGGACCAAAATAGTCTCTAAAGAACAGATTCATTGGATGGACGTCGACTTTATATTCATCTTGGAGGGAACTACCTGGGAGGCAGCAGGACTTTTTAAACGAGGAGCATTTTTGGTCAGGCGTTTCTGGCTTCTTCAGCCAGCGCAGACAGACTTCTTCTCTTTTCCCATCCAGGGCCATACACGCTCCAAAACAGGTGATGCTATAAAAATAACAGAAGAGCAGGGTTGTTCCTGTATAGATGCAAAAGTATTGTACGGACCGGAAAGAGGTCATGATTCCTGTATAGAAGGCCAGGACATTGGTGACGGTGGTAATCGTAATGGATACTGCCACTTTTGAATAGACATCAGACATCCGCTCGCTTATGCTATCCATGAGGCTGGTCTTCTGCCAGGCAGAAATCATGATAAACATGTCATCGACCCCAACACCTGTTAGAGAAAGAAACATATAACAGAAGAGCAGGGTTGTTCCTGTATAGATGCAAAAGTATTGTACGGACCGGAAAGAGGTCATAATTCCTGTATAGAAGGCCAGGACATTGGTGACGGTGGTAATCGTAATGGATACTGCCACTTTTGAATAGACATCAGACATCCGCTCGCTTATGCTATCCATGAGGCTGGTCTTCTGCCAGGCAGAAATCATGATAAACATGTCATCGACCCCAACACCTGTTAGAGAAAGAAACAAAGTCTTCGTACTTTTTAACATCCATTAAAAATTAACCAGATCAGCTCAAACCGCTTTCTTTGCCCGTCTCTCAAGGTCTCATTGATATTGCGGGGTCTGTGTTTGGACACTGCTTTCTCTGACGCCTTCTCTGGTTGCCTCTGAATCCACAACACAACTCTTCACTCCTTGCTCTGTAATAACTGCGCTCTGTACACATAGCACAGTGCACTCAACTCCTAGTCATCAATCAGGGTGTTTCAGTGAAGAGTCAAGAAACCTGGCTGGCTGTGTATTAGGTGAAGCAGTATTAGCCATGCATGTGTGACTCCATCAGAACATTCGAGAGACCATTTCCTCTTATAAACCATTTTACTCTAAGGCACTAATACTGAGTTAGCATCCTGTTGTTTAAAATATGAGCTGGATTTATCTGTTCTCCAGTTAGCATCTAGCTATCAATGTGGTATGATTTTAAAGGCACCCCATAGTTTGTACACACACACACACATACACACACAGATATACATACACATGTAGTTTTCTGTTAGTCTGGTTCTGACACCCAGAATGCTGTCATTCAGATGTCACTCGCCCAGGTTAAGGCATTATGTCAGTAACATGCAGGCGCTCTTGAGATCAGAAATGTGTACCCAGGTAAACCTTAAGAATCCTTTACATAATATGTGAATACTAAAGTAACCAGTCTCTTTCACAGTGACGTTTCCTGACCGATCTGGAATAAAGAGGCGAGGGGAACATCTGAGGACTCTGAAGTGGTCACGAAGGTCAGGAGAGGAGGACCACAGAGAAGAAAGGGGCTCACCAAGGGCAGCCTACGCGCGCTGAAGGTAAGTCTCACTTCCCTCAAGCTCCCTCCCGCTGTCACGCCTGGATGCCTGTGTCTGTGTGTATTGATACAAAATCAGTACTTGGAACTGAATGCTGACTGACTTTAACATCAGCCTTGGAAGGTCTTCCCCGCAGGCTGCCCGGGAAGGCGCTGGGAGCTGCGCTTCGCCTCCGGTTGGGGGGCTCTGCGTGTGGTCCGGCAGAAGCCGGCTGTGGCTCAGGCTTGTGCAGGCTGTCACCGACGGCACCCTGACAGGCCCCCCAGCCCCCTCTCCGGATTCCGCTTGCATTCAGCTGGATGAAGGGCAAGAATCTGAAGCACTAAGGACCACAAATAAACTCACGGATATATTTAAAAACCGGTTTTATTATTTATGGAAGTTGGTTCAGAAGCTGTCCTCACACATTTCTTGAGCTACTGAAGTCACAGCCCCTCCCCGCCACATGCAGTCCCACACGCACGTCTGTGTATACACAGATAACATGAAGACGTCGGTAGGAAATCAGCTGTCTACACGTCAGTTGCTTGTGGCTGTGGGAACAGAGTGTGTAAGCGTGAGTGTGTGCTAGGAAGGCACACATCCAGTGCACAGTTCCTCCCCTATCTCCCCTAGGAAACCAATTATTAATTCTTCCAAGTTGCTTACCACCCCAAATAGAAACATATTTGGCTTCTTATACTTATTGTAAAATAAACCCTAAAAGTACAGGCAAATACAAAGAAAACCTTTAATTCTACCTGTAAATTCTAAACTGTAATTCTACCTGTCAAGGATAATCCTTGCTAATATTTTAAGTATTATCTATCTGAATTTGCTCTATACAAATATATATACATATTTGTATATTTCTCTGTTTTAAACATCTTGTTTCATAACCAGCATTTTTCATTTAACACTTTATATCTACCTTTTTTGAAAAACTGAATAGGATTCCAAAACTTCAATATGATCTGAGCAGACCGATCCCATGTTGATATAGGATTAGCTTGCTTTGTTTTTTTCCTACTCTAAATCACACTAAAATGAACATGCTTATTTATTTTGTGAAAATCCGTCCAATGACTAGGACAAATTCCCAGAAGTGGAGTTGGTAGGTCAAAGGTATTCCATTTAAAAATTTCAAGTCTTTTGATTTGTTGCAAAGTTATATCTTAAAAGCACACCAATTTACAAATCTCCTTCAGCAGACTATGAGAGAGTTCACTTGCATACAACCTTCCACAAACCTTCAATCTTGCTATAATATTCATTAATCTAATAAGAAGACAAAGTATCTCACTTTTGGTTTAACTTGCATCCCTTGATGCGATTACACAAGGTCAAATATTTCTTTCTTGCATTTTCAATGATTAGTATTTTGGATTCTGTGCGTGTGTGTGTGTGTGTGTGTGTGTGAAATGTCTGTTCACGTCCCTGGTCTGTGTTTTTCCATTTGGGGTACAAGATTTTTCCAACTCTAAAGGCATATAATTCCATTTCATTTTCTCCTGATTCTGCATTTTGGGTCTGTAGAGCCACCTACGTATAACTCTTCTGCCTGATCTAACGCAGTGCCCTTCCTTTGCCCACCCCGCACCCCCACATGCGCAATGTGCAGCCTCGCGCTTGGTTTTACTCACCGAGGATGAGAAACGGTGAATTCGCGACTATGAGCACAAAGGGCACCCCGACGTACAGCATCAGGCCGAAGCCGCTCACCACGGCCAGGGCGGTGGAGACGACTCCGAAGACCGCGACCCACATTTTGTTCCGTATACAGTCACACCTGTAAATTTGGAGGGAAAAGTCATGGAACTTGTGGGGGCAGCTTCCATACTGAAATTCCAGCAATTCATAGCATTCTTGACTCGGACACCTCTTCAGAGCCCTCTTGGGTGATAATCCCCATACCTGTTTGCTGGAGAACTTTAATTTCCAGGCACCAGCCCAGACCGACTGAACAAAAGCAAAGGGCGGTGAGGGGTGGGGGTGGGGTGGGGCCAGAAAAGGCGGGAATCTATACTTTTACCAAACTATACTGGTTGATTCTTATGCAGCGAGCCAAGCATGAATCAACCGACTGGCCTTTCAGAACCACAGAAAGATACTAAAACACTGCAAATAGCTAATTCCACTCTGATTTCCACAGGAGCGTGACTAGAAGCAAGCAGTATGAAAGTGCCCACTTCGAGGTATCTTCTCACCCACTTATGACTCCCATTATCCACAAACACAATCTCAAATACCTCCTGCATGTCAAAGCTGGTTTAATGTATATTGTGGCTAACAGAAAGAATGAAAGCCTCCTTCTGAAGGTTTTCACCGTCTCCTCTGCTGAGAAGTGTGCTCTGGGAGAGCCTCCTTCTGAAGGTTTTCACGGTCTCCTCTGCTGAGAAGTGTGCTCTGGGAAAGAGGCTGTGTGTGTGTGTGTGTGTGTGTGCACGCGCTCAGTCACTTCAGTCGTGTCTGACTGCTTGTGACCCTGTGGACTGTAGCCCACTAGGCTCCTCTGTCCACGGGAGTCTCCAGGCAGGGATAGTGGAGTGGGTTGCCATGCCTTCCCTCTAGGGGATCTTCCCCACCCAGGGGTCAGCCCTGCGTTTCCTGGGTCTCCTGCGCTGCAGGCAGGTTCTTTACCACTGAGCCTCCAGGGAAGCCCAGGAAAAGCGGCTGCTGCTGCTGCTGCGTCGCGTCAGTCGTGTCCGACTCTGTGCGACCCCACAGGCGGCAGCTCACGAGGCTCCCCCGTCCCTGGGATTCTCCAGGCAAGAGTATTGGAGTGGGTTGCTATTGCCTTCTCCGAGAAAAGTGGAGAATTGTAAAAAAAAAAAAAAAAAAAAGTAATATATACTCCATTTTGAATAACACAGCTTATGTCTATTTCTTGGTTGGACCAACAAAAATGGGACTATAGATACAGCATTTTAAAAAGACTGGATTTAATACTTTAACTCCCCAACAACCACAACTTAACGTTTTAAAGTATTGATGACAGTCTCTAGGTTTCTGTTTTACTTCATTGCCAACTGCATCAAAACAAATGGCTGATAGCTGCCTCTAGAAACTTTTAGTAGGAGAGAGAAACAATTTGGTTTGAAGGCTAGGAAAGTCAACTATGGAAATGGAGCTGCTGATTCCCAAAAAGCAAGACTGTAACTGGACCCCAACTTCACATCATATACAACTATGATTACAAACTGTAACCACCTAAATATCGCAGCCAAAACCGTAAAACTCTAGACGGAAAAGCAGAGCAGCTGCACACGGCCTTGCTCGTCAATGGAAGCTTAGACGCGGCACCGGAAGCACAAGCAGAGACGGTGAAGATGAGCAAGCGGAACCTCATCTCCATTAGAGCCGCGCACACTGAAGGACATTATCAAGAAAGTGAAGAGAGAATCTACAGAGTGAGAGAAAATGTCTGCAAATCACATAACTTGATAAGGATTTAATATCCAAAACATATTCTCAACAACAACAGAATTCAACAACAAAAGGACAAATAGCTTCACTACAAATGAACAAAGGTGGGAATTCCCTGGCAGTCCAGTGGCCAGAACCCCAGACTTTCCTGCCAAGGACCTGGGCCCAAGTTCAGCCTCCAGTCAGGGAAATAAGTCTTCAAGCCTTGGGGCACAGCCAGAAAGAGGGCAAAGGACTTGAACAGACATTTCTCCCCAGAGGATACGCCTGGGTGCTCAGGAGCTCAGAGTCTGGCTCCTTGTGACCCCCAGCCACCAAGCTCTTCTGTTCATGAAGTTTTCCAGGCAAGAACACCAGAGTGGGTACCATTTCCTTCTCCAGGGCATCTTCCCAGCACAGGGCTCGAAACCAAGTCTCTCACATCTCCTGCACCGGCAGGCAGATTCTCTACCATGGCACCAGCGGGGAGCTCCAAAGAAGATATGCAAATAACCAATAAACACGTTAAAAAGATCATCATGGTTAGATGTAGAGAAGTTGGAAAACTGACACATTGTTGGTGGGATATAAAATGGTGTAGTCTCTGTAAAAATTCATCCGGTGGTTCTTCAAAAAGCTAACCAGTGAATTATCATACAACCCACTAATTCCACTCCTAAGTATGTACTGAAAAGAGCTGAAAACAGGAGCTTAAACAGAGATTTGGACACCATGGTTCACTGCTGCATTATTCACTAGAGTCCAAAGGTAAAAATATTCCAAGTGCCCGTCAACAGATAGGTAGATAAACAATTGTGGTCTATACATAAAACGGAAGATTACTCAGCCAGGAAAAGGGGCTCATGCTACAACACGGATGGATGTTGAGAACATGTAAGTGAGACAAGCCAGTCACAAAAGGACAAAGACCGTATGATTCCACTTATATGAAATCTCTAGAATAGGCAAATTCATGGAAACAGAAACTAGATTAAAAACTAGCCAAGACTTGGGGAAGACAGTGGGGAGTTATTATTTAATGGTTCCAGTGTTTGTTTGGGGTGATGGAAAATATTCATAAAGGGATAGCTGTGATTGGTGTACAACACTGATAATATAATTAATGCCACTGATCTGTACACCTAAAAATGGTGTTTGAAATGACACGTTTTATGTTATAAATGTTATGCTGCTGCTAAAGTCGCTTCAGTTGTGTCCGACTCTGTGCGACCCCATGGACTGCGGCCCACCAGGTCCTCTGTCCATGGGATTTTCCAGGCAAGAGTACTGGAGTGGGGTGCCATTGCCTTCTCCACATTATATACATGATTACAATAAAATATTTTTTAGAGTTTAAAAAACTAATAAAATTGTTTTACCTGTAGCATGATGCAATTGCAAATAGTATGATTAGGAGGTAGGCCAGGTGGAACAAGGGGACCACTGTCATGGAAGTCGCCTCAAACTCCAGTTGCCTGGAAAGTGATGAGGAGTAGACGACCTGCCACAGAAATACATTCAGGTAAATGACATTCAATCCTGATACTGCATGTGAGTTACATATGATATCAAAAAACTACAACTTATTAATTTAAACATTAAGATTCAATGAAGAATCAAAATATATGGATTTTGATTTTAGAATAAAGAAAGTAATAAAGATTTGCTTCTTGCCACAAAGATTTGCCTCTTGCCTGCTTTTCAAAGTGTCTTTAAAAAAATCTAAAATTTAAAACTTCTGAATACACAAAATCTGAATCTTATATAAAACTGTGAAAGCATTAATAACTATAGACATTATAACTTTTTCTAAACTTCTATTCAGTCATTATCTTTTACTATTTTAATTGTACAAACATCATTTCAGACAGGCCTGGGTATTAAAAGGCTTTTCCCAGAAGATATCTTCTCATTTTCACCAGTTTTATTCAGAGTATTAGGTTTGCCAGCCCCAAAATTACTGAACAGCTAATATGTGCCTGGCACTATGCTATAATTTACTTTTAAAATGCTTATCTTTCTCAAAAACATCATGGAACTTTTGTTTAAAGTTTTGCCTTTTTATTCCAATGAACTCCAAAGTTTAGGGGGCTCCCAGAAACAGCAAAGGCTTAAACTGAAAGTAAGAATTACAGAGTAATTTGAGCAGATTAACCAAACTAATCCTAAAGATCAACGTCTGTACTGGACAGACCTACCCTGAGAATGTACCATTTGTGTTTTTAACCGGGATGTTACCAAGGATTTAAGATTTGTGGCATTCTTCTCCTTTTTTTAAAGTCCTCTTTTTACTTTATTAAAAAAAAATTATTGTAGTGTAGTTGATTTACAATGTTGTGATAGCTTCATGTGTACCGCAAAGTGAATCAGTTATACACATATCCGCTCTTTTCTAGAATCTATGGTGGCTTTCTTCAGCGTGCTGTTTTAAGAAAGCTGGATTACGGATCAAACAAAGCAGAGCACCCCGAGCTTCCAGTCCAGGGCTCTGTCTGGCAACCTGGGAGCGCCGGGGCCACGGTCTCTGGGACAAGCCCGCTCACCCCTCCCACCTCCTCCTGGCCTCCCATAACCCAGCCACGAGGCACCTGGATCTTCTTCAAGGCCAGACTCTTTCCAAAGCGGCCCGCCTCCGTGAGGAAATGGACCGTCCAGGCCTTGCTGCGCTCCTTCTCCGCGCCCTCGCCGGCCTCCAGGTGGTACTGCAGCCGCAGGGCCTTGGCCCGGAGGAGCACCCGGCTCGGCCCCAAGGCCGTCCCTCCCAGGACGTTGGCCAGGGAGACGGGCTGACCGGCTGGGCTGTAGGTGGGGAAGGTGATGGCGCTCAGGTCGAGGCCCCTGTTCCTTTTCCAGGCGAGCAGGAGTGGGTTGGCGGGGACACAGGAGCCGCGGTTCTTGGCGCACACGGCGCTGTAGGGGATCCGGGTCCCGTTGTCCCGGGTCGCGGTCAGAGCCTGCACCGCGTCGTCCACCTTGCTGATTTCCTCGAGGGCGTCCGGCTCCAGCAGGGTCTCTGTGTTGGAGACCACGAGGACGGAGGCATAAGGGACCTCGGTGCTCCGCCTGGAGATGGAGAAGACGAGGGAGTCGCTGGCGGTGAAGTGTCGCTGCACGAAGCGCCGCTCGGCCTTGGCGGGGCTCCCGACCGGGGTGTACTGCTCCTCCAGGTCCTCCTCCGCGTGGCGGGGCAGGAACCTCAGGCCGGTGCCCAGGACGGCCGTGAGCGCCACCGGCAGCAGCAGGAAGACCCAGGGGTGCGCGCCCACCTGCCCGCCCAGCCGCCGGAAGGCCCGCGACAGCGGCGCCTCCAGGCAGTCGGTGCGGCAGCGGGGCCGCGGCGCCCGGAGGGGCTCCGGCCGCGAGGCCGGCGGGGGCGGGGGCCCTGCGCTCGGCCCCGCCGCCCGGCCGCGCTCGGGCCCCCGGTCCTGACCCGCCGCCGCCGGCGGCTCCGGCTCCGGGCCAGGCCCGGCGGGCGGCCCGCTCTCCCGCTCCGGCCCCGGGCCCTGGGCCGCGGACCCAGGCCCTGGTCCCGCCTCCCGCTCCGGCTCCGGCTCGGGCGCAACCTTCGAGGGGTTCAGGCTCATCTCCAGGAAGGAAAGCCCGCGTCCCCCGCGCGGCGGATCCGAAAGGAGCGGCTGCGGGGCCCGCCCTCCTCCCACCAACGGTTTCCCGAAGCCCCGGGCGTCGGTTGGCCCCGGGCTGCTCGCGCCCCCCGCGGGCGCGGCGCTCACGTGGTCCAGCTGGGGTCGCTCCAGCCGCTCTGTCGCGCCCGACTGTGTGCGACCCCACGACCCGCAGCACGCCGGGCCTCCCGTCCACCGCCAGCGCCCGGAGCTCGCTCAGACTCGCGCCCATCGAGTCGGTGATGCCATCCAGCCATCTCATCCTCGGTCGTCCCCTTCTCCTCCTGCCCCCAATCCCTCCCAGCGTCAAATGAGTCAGCTCTTCACATCAGTTCAGTTCAGGTCAGGTCAGTCGCTCAGTCGTGTCCGACTCTTTCCGACCCCATGAATCGCAGCACGCCAGGCCTCCCTGTCCATCACCATCTCTTGGCGCTCACTCAGCGACTCACGTCCATCGAGTCCATGATGCCATCCAGCCATCTCATCCTCGGTAGTCCCCTTCTCCTCCTGCCCCCAATCCCCCCCAGCATCAGAGTCTTTTCCAATGAGTCAACTCTTTGCCTGAGGTGGCCAAAGTACTGGAGTTTCAGCTTTAGCATCATTCCTTCCAAAGAAATCCCAGGGCTGAGCTCCTTCAGAGTGGACTGGTTGGATCTCCTTGCAGCCCAAGGGACTCTCAAGAGTCTTCTCCAACACCACAGTTCAAAAGCATCAATTCTTTGGTGCTCAGCCTTCTTCACAGTCCAACTCTCACATCCAAACATGACCACTGGAAAAACCATAGCCTTGACTAGATGGACCTTAGTCGGCAAAGTAATGTCTCTGCTTTTGAATATGCTATCTAGGTTGGTCATAGCTTTCCTTCCAAGGAAAGGTCTTTTAACTTCATGGCTGCAGTCACCATCTGCAGTGATTTTGGAGTCCCCCAAAATAAAGTCTCTCAGTGTTTCCATTGTTTCCCCATCTATTTGCCATGGAGTGATGGGACCAAATGCCATGCTCTAATTAGCCCCAAATTTGTCCCTAGCGCCCATCCTCTCAGGATTTAGTTAATACAAGACACATTTCTTAAAGGCAAATGAAATGAGTGGTTACATGACTCAGAATTGACTGGGAGAATTTGACTTGTTCAGGGACACACTCACACACACACACACACACACACATTCACTCACACACACATCTGCACACTAAAGGTACAGATTTTCCCTGTGTTCTGAAGTGGCGGATTTTACCTTTGAGGGGATCATCCAGAAGCATGGTTTGCAGGTAAGGGTTTGGCGAACCTGGTACAGCTCATTTAGTTATTTTTATTCTTTACAGACATAACATTCCCCTGGTAAAAAGTTAGAAGTAGATGAATAAAATAAAAAGTGGGACTAGAAGAACCCAAAGAGAAAGTGAAAGTGAAATTGCTCAGTCGTGTCCGACTCTTTGCAACCCCATGGACTGTAGCCTACTAGGCTCCTCTGTCCATGGGATTTTCCAGGCAATAGTACTGGAGTGGATTGCCATTTCCTTCTCCAGGGGATCTTCCTGACCCAGGGATCGAACCTGGGTCTCTTGCATTGTAGGCAGACGCTTTTACTGTCTGAGCCACTAGGTAGGTCCATTTTCGTAAATATTATTGCACTATCTGTGTATGCGAGACCTGGGTTCTGTCCCTGGGTTGGGAAGACCCTCTGGAGAAGGGAAAGGTTGTCCACTCCAGTATTCTGGCCTGGAGAATTCTATGGACTGTATAGTCCATGGGGTGGCAAAGAATCAGACAGCACTGAGCAAAAAAGGAAAAAAAGAAAAATAAAATGTGTATGCAGATTACATTTTTCACCAAATATGTCAAAGGATCTTAACATGTGACTGTATGTAGATTTATCTTATTCTTTGGAGTTGCTTTATAGCTTTCCGTTGTATGGCTGGAACATAAATTAGCCATAGCGCTAATGATAGATCTGTGGGCTGTTTAGAAGGTTTTGCTGATGTGAACAGTGCTAAGTGAACAAATGTCTTTTCCTTAGAGCATAGGAACTGCATTTGTGAGATGAGTTTGTCGAAGGGGATTTACTGGACCTAAGGGACATCCCATCTTACATTTCTGAGTTATTGATAAAATCCATAGAAGCTGAATTTTCCCAAATGGGTAAAGAATCTGCTTGCAATGCAGGAGACACAGGAGATGCAGATGTGATCCCTGGGTGAGGAAGATTCCCTGGAGAAGGAAACGGCAGCTCCAGTGCCCTTGCCTGGAAACTCCTGTGGACGGAGGAGCCTGGCAGGCCACAGTCCATGGGGTCGCCAAGAGTCGGACACCGCTGAGCGACTTCACTTTCACTTTTCACTTTCACGCATTGGAGAAGGAAATGGCACCCCACTCCAGTGTTCTTGCCTGGAGAATCCCAGGGACGGGGGAGCCTGGTGGGCTGCCGTCTATGGGGTGCAAAGAGTCGGACACCGCTGAGCAACTTCACTTTCACTTTTCACTTTCATGCGTTGGAGAAAGAAATGGCAATCCACCCCAGTATCCTTGCCTGGAAAATCTTCTGGGTGGAGGAGCCTGGCAGGCTACAGTCCATAGGGTTGCAAAGAGTTGGACACCACTGAGTGAGTTCACTCACTTGGTCATAGAAGTTGTATCAATTTACACCCTCATAAGCAGTGTATGAAGTTCTTTTTTTGGTCACAGCCCACCCCAGAATGTCATTAAAGTGTTTGATTTGTGCCATTGGTTCCTTGTTTTGATTTTACTTTTTTAATCTGTTGTTCAGACTCACCATATTTCCTCTTTGGGTGAATTGTCATCTTATACCTTTTCCTGGCTTCCCTTTTGGACGATTCAAATTTTCTTCTTCACTATAGAAATTATTCTCCTACTAAGGAAATAATGACTTGCTCCTGTATTTTGAGTGATGAATATCCTGTTACCCTCTTCTCCACTGTCATTTGCTGGTTACCATGCCTTTTGTTCGTAGTTGAATTAATTTTTAAAATGAATTCTGCATTTTGTTGCTGTAAGGTGATTGCAGAGAAAAAGAGAGCAAGCCAGGCAGTCAGGCAAGAAAAGGGAAATTTAACATGTTGTAGCCATGCGTTCCGGGAAACGAACTCCCTCAGAAGGACAACGCAGATAGTGGAGGGCAGCTCATGACACCGGCGGCCCCGGGCAGAGTCTCCTCTCAGCCAAGGGCCCCGACCAGTGTTTGTGAAAGTCTTTTATACCCATGTGTACATGTCTGAATGCACCACTCCAAATTCCTTGAGACTTACATAAAGCAAGGAAAATACAATCCCAATAACCCCCTCATTCACGTGCTGTGTGCTTATGTGCTCAAACAGTCAAACAATTAGGCAGTAATCAGTAAACCTGAGATCACACTCCGATAGATACAGAAAGATTTGTGGCCTGTCTGGAGGAAGGGGTGATAGTGTGCATTTTCTCTTAGGCGATGAGCAACCTACATACGATCTTCAAGGTTCCCCTGTCTGGAGGTGGTCTTATCCTTCTGTAGTTTTCATAGGCACTAAACACAGAGTTCAGAGCCCATTGGAAAGGTGGCCGAGCACGATCAGCATGAACAGGCCTCAGATGGCGTCCAGGCCCCATGAATTCCTTCTTCATTCCCCCCTCTTGATGCTATTAGGTCTCAAATGGACCATGTTATAGCTCTTAGACAAATCAGTGTTGCAGCTCAGTGTTACAGCTCTATTTCATTTAGAAGACAGCAGGGAAATCCATCTTCGAGGTGTGAGGGCACGTCGATCCACAGACACGAGGAGAAGAGCGCCCCAGCGCGCGGGGGAGAGCGAGAGAGCTGGCCTCGGCTCCTCTTTTTATAAGTCTCTCTCCCCCTGGGCCTGTCCTGTGTAAACTGGGCCGGCCAGGAGTGCTGTTTGTTTTACCTGAGGTCCTCTCTCCGGTCCTCGGACCTTCTTTTGTTCTATTTTTGCTGGATTTTCCCTTCTTTGTCTTTCAGCCACCACCATTTTGGACCCCTTTTCCCTATTCTGCCTACCTAAAAATTGCTTCTCTTCAGAATTTGTACAGTTTACATCCACTTAGAACACCTTGTTGCTGCTTTAATAATGGTGTTGAGGTTAGGTGAGGCATATCTTAAAATAAGTTTAATATAAATAATTTAACATGGCAATATCAATGTCTTCACATAAATGTGAAGTCTAATTTAACAATGAAATCTTTACTAAGATAACTTGGATAAAATAAGCTAAGCTCTTTCTAAATAACTTATACAATTTTTTTTGGCCAGTATTTTCCAAAATAGCAGACTGTTCAGCATATTCAGGAATGTCTTTGATTTTTCCCTATGAGAATAGCTCACAATATCACCCACACGGTAGACACAAAACGTTTGAATCTGTATTAAAAAAGATACATTCCAGTTGATGGTTTAAGTGGGTCTTAGATTGCATCACTTTACAACCACCCCAACATAGAACATTGAAATGAGTGGTTACATGACTCAGAATTGACTGGGAGAATTTGACTTGTTCAGGGACACACTCACACACACACACACATACACATGCACACATTCACTCACACATCTGCACACTAAAGGTACAGATTTTCCCTGTGTTCTGAAGTGGCAGATTTTACCTTTGAGGGGATCATCCAGAAGCATGGTTTGCAGGTAAGGCTTTGGCGAACCTGGTACAGCTCATTTAGTTATTTTTATTCTTTACAGACATAACATTCTTCTGGTAAAAAGTTAGAAGTAGATGAATAAAATAAAAAGTGGGACTAGAAGAACCCAAAGAGAAAGTGAAAGTGAAATTGCTCAGTCGTGTCTGACTCTTTGCACCCCCATGGACTGTAGCCTACCAGGCTCCTCTGTCCATGGGATTTTCCAGGCAATAGTACTGGAGTGGATTGCCATTTCCTTCTCCAGGGGATCTTCCTGACCCAGGGATCAAACCTGGGTCTCTTGCATTGTAGGCAGACGCTTTTACTGTCTGAGCCACTAGGTAGGTCCATTTTCGTAAATATTATTGCACTATCTGTGTATGCGAGACCTGGGTTCTGTCCCTGGGTTGGGAAGACCCTCTGGAGAAGGGAAAGGTTGTCCACTCCAGTATTCTGGCCTGGAGAATTCTATGGACTGTATAGTCCATGGGGTGGCAAAGAATCAGACAGCACTGAGCAAAAAAGGAAAAAAAGAAAAATAAAATGTGTATGCAGATTACATTTTTCACCAAATATGTTAAAGGATCTTAACATGTGACTGTATGTAGATTTATCTTATTCTTTGGAGTTGCTTTATAGCTTTCCGTTGTATGGCTGGAACATAAATTAGCCATAGTGCTAATGATAGATCTGTGGGCTGTTTAGAATGTTTTGCTGATGTGAACAGTGCTAAGTGAACAAATGTCTTTTCCTTAGAGCATAGGAATTGCATTTGTGAGATGAGTTTGTCGAAGGGGATTTACTGGACCTAAGGGATATCCCATTTTACATTTCTGAGTTATTGATAAAATCCATAGAAGTTGAATTTTCCCAAATGGGTAAAGAATCTGCTTGCAATGCAGAAGACACAGGAGATGCAGATGTGATCCCTGGGTGAGGAAGATTCCCTGGAGAAGGAAATGGCAGCTCCAGTGCCCTTGCCTGGAAACTCCTGTGGACGGAGGAGCCTGGCAGGCCACAGTCCATGGGGTCGCCAAGAGTCGGACACCGCTGAGTGACTTCACTTTCACTTTTCACTTTCACGTGTTGGAGAAGGAAATGGCAACCCACTCCAGTGTTCTTGCCTGGAGAATCCCAGGGACGGGGGAGCCTGGTGGGCTGCCGTCTATGGGGTGCACAGAGTCGGACACGACTGAACGACTTCACTTTCACTTTTCACTTTCATGCATTGGAGAAAGAATTGGCAATCCACCCCAGTATCCTTGCCTGGAAAATCCTGTGGATGCAGGAGCCTGGCAGGCTACAGTCCATAGGGTCGCAAAGAGTTGGACACCATTGAGTGAGTTCACTCACTTGGTCATAGAAGTTGTATCAATTTACTCCCTCATAAGCAGTGTATGAAGTTCTTTTTTTGGTCACAGCCCACCCCAGAATGTCATTAAAGTGTTTGATTTGTGCCATTGGTTTCTCGTTTTGATTTTGCTTTTTAAATTTGTTGTTCAGACTCACCATATTTCCTCTTTCTTTGGGTGAATTGTCATCTTATACCTTTTCCTGGCTTCCCTTTTGGACAATTCAAATTTTCTTCTTCACTATAGAAATTATTCTCCTACTAAGGAAATAATGACTTGCTCCTGTATTTTGAGTGATGAATATCCTGTTACCCTCTTCTCCACTGTCACTTGCTGGTTACCATGCCTTTTGTTTGTAGTTGAATTAACTTAATTTTTAAAATGAATTCTGGATTTTGTTGCTGTAAGGTGATTGCAGAGAAAAAGAGAGCAAGCCAGGCAGTCAGGCAAGAAAAGGGAAATTTAACATGTTGTAGCCACGCGTTCCGGGAAACGAACTCCCTCAGAAGGACAACGCAGATAGTGGAGAGCAGCTCATTACACCGGCGGCCCCGGGCAGAGTCTCCCTCAGCCAAGGGCCCCGACCAGCGTTTGTGAAAGTCTTTTATACCCATGTGTACATGTCTGAACGCACCACTCCAAATTCCTTGAGACTTACATAAAGCAAGGAAAATACAGTCCCAATAACCCCCTCATTCACGTGCTGTGTGCTCATGTGCTCAAACAGTTAAACAATTAGGCAGTAATCAATAAACCTGAGATCACACTCCAATAGATACAGAAAGATCTATGGCCTGTCTGGAGGAAGGGGTGATAGTGGGCGTTTTCTCTTAGGCGATGAGCAACCTAGATATGATCTTCAAGGTTCCCCTGTCTGGAGGTGGTCTTATCCTTCTGTTGTTTTCATAGGCACTAAACACAGAGTTCAGAGCCCATTGGAAAGGTGGCCGAGCATGATCAGCATGAACAGGCCTCAGATGGAGTCCAGGCCCCACGAATTCCTTCTTCATTCCCCCCTCTCGATGCTCTCAGGTCTCAAATGGACCATATTATAGCTCTTAGACAAATCAGTGTTGCAGCTCAGTGTTACAGCTCTATTTTATTTAGAAGACAGCAGGGAAATCCATCTTCGAGGTGTGAGGGCACGTCGATCCACAGACACGAGGAGAAGAGCGCCCCAGC
>SJYT01000808.1:39396-104885 GCA_006410635.1 Cephalophus harveyi | reverse complement strand
TGTTGGAGAAGACTCTTGAGAGTCCCTTGAACTGCAAGGAGATCCAACCAGTCCATTCTGAAGGAGATCCAACCAGTCCATTCTGAAGGAGATCAGCCCTGGGATGTCTTTGGAAGAAATGATGCTAAAGCTGAAACTGAGGTACTTTGGCCACCTCATATGAAGAGTTGACTCTTTGGAAAAGACTCTGATGCTGGGAGGGATTGGGGGCAGGAGGAGAAGGGGACAACTGAGGATGAGATGGCTGGATGGCATCATGGACTCGATGGATGTGAGTCTGAGTGAACTCTGGGAGTTGGTGACGGACAGGGAGGCCTGGCATGCTGCGATTCATGGGGTCGCAAAGAGTTGGACACAACTGAGCAACTGATCTGACTGATGGCATTTATATTTTCTAACATTTGAGGAACCTCTATGCTATTTCCATACTGGCTGCACCAGTTTACATTTCCAACACATTGCACAAGATTTCCTTTTTCTCCACATCAATATAATACTTGTTATTTGTTGTTCGTTTGATAATAGCCTTGCTGACAAGTAAAAGGTAATATCTCATTGTGGTTTTGATTTGTATTTCCCTTATGATTAGTGACGTTGAACATTTATTCATATACTTGTTGGCCATCTGTATGTCTTTTGGAAAAGGTCTATCCAGATCCTCTGCCTATTTATTTTTGCTTTTTTTGCACTTGCCTGGGGAGACAGATCCCCCAAATATCTCTAAGACCAATTTTAAAGAGCTAACTAATGTGCTATGCTTTCTTCTGCGATTTTTATGGTTTCAGGTTTTATTTCAAGTCTTTATTTTTGAGTTTATTTTTGCATGTGGTGTAAGATCGTGATCCAGATTCACTCTTTTGCATGTAGTTCTCTAGTTTCCCCAACACTGTTTATTAAAGAGACTGTCTTTGCCCATTATATATTCTTGTTTCCTTAGCTGTAGATTGATTGACCATATATCCCCGGGTTTGTTTCTGGGCTCGCTGTTCTCTTCCTTTAATCTCCGTGTGTCTGTTTCTGTGTCAGTGCCACTGTTTTCACTCCATAACTTTGTAACAGAATTTGAAGTCAGGCAGTATGATAGCTCCAGTTTTGTTTTTCTTTCTCAAAAAGGCATTGGCTACTTCAGGACTTCTGTGGTTCCATACATATTTTCAAATTGTTGTTTCAAGGTCTGTGAAAACTGCTATTGGTATGTGTTTGGGATTACACTGAATCTGTATATTGCTTTAGAGAGTATGGACATTTTAACAATATTAATTCTTCCAATATGTGAGCATGGTATGTCTTCCCATTTATTTGTGTCAACTTTAATTTTTTCATCAATGTCTTTTAGTTTTCAGAGTACAAGTCTTTCTCTTTCTTGATTAAATTTATTCCTAGGTATTTTATCATTTTTGATGCAACAGTAAATGGGATTTTCTTTACTTTCTCTTTCAAATAATTTATTATTAGTAAATAGAAATGCAACAGATTTCTGTTTATTAATTTTGTACCCTGCAACTTTATTGAGTTCATTTATTTGTTCTAAGTTTTTTGGTGGCATTTTTAGGGTTTCCTATATACAATATCATGCCACTTGCAAATAGTGACAGTATTAATTCTTCCTTTTCAATTCAGATGCCTTTTACTTCCTGTCTGATTGCTGCGGCTAGGACTTTTAATAGTGTGGTAAATAAAAGAGACAAGAGTGGGCTTCCTTATCTTATTCTTAACTTTAGAGGTAAAATTTACAGTTTTCATCATTGAGTATGATGCTGATTGTGGATTTGTTATAAATAGCTTTTATTATGTTGAGATATATTTCCTCTATACTCACTTTGTTGACATTTTTTATCATAAATGTATGTTGAATTTTGTCAAATGCTTTTTCTGCATCTGTTGAGATGATCGTATGATTTTTTTCCTTCATATCATTATGCTATCAGAGGTCTCCAACTTCCAGGATCTAATGCCTGATGATCTGAAGTGGAACTGATATAATAGTAATAGAAATAAAGTACACAATAAATGCAATGTGCTTGAATCATTCTCAAACCAACCCTCCAATCCTGGAAAACTGTCTTCCATGAAACTGGTCATTGGTGCCAAAAAGGTTGGGGACCCCTGTGGTACATCACAGTGGCTGATCTATGGGTTTTGAACCATTCTTATGTCTCTGGAATAAATCCCATTTGATCATTTTGTATAATCCTTTTACTGTACTGTTGAATTTGGTATAATATTTTGTTGGGGGTTTTTGCATCTATATTCATCAGGGATATTGACCTGCAATTTCGTTTTTAGCGTCTTTACCTCATTTTGATATCAATGTTGTATGGGCCTTGTACAATAAGATTAGAAGCTTTCTTCTAGTTTTTTGAAATAGTTTGAGATGGATAGGTATGAAGTCTTCTTTAAATGTTTGGTAAAATTCACCTAGGAAGCTATAGGGTCATGTACTTCTGTTTGTTGGGAGTTTTTTGATTATTGATTCAATATTATTACTAGCAATTGATTTATTCAAATATTCTATTTTTTTTTGTCTGATTCAGTCTGGAAGCTGATGTTTCTATGAATTCTGTTTCTTCTGAAAGTTATACAATTCTTTGACATATAATTATTTGTAGTAGTATCATAAGATCTTTTGTATCTGTAGTATTACATGTAATTTCTCCATATATCTATGATTTTCTTTGGGCCCTTTCTCTTTTATTATTGATGAGTTTGTGTCAATTTTGTTTGCTTTTGCAAAGAACCAGCTCTTAGTTTCACTGATCTTTTCTGTTAATTTATTAGTCTCAATTTCATTTATCTCTACTATTGCCTTTATTATTTGTTTCCTACTACTAACTCTGAGATTTATTTGTTCTTCTTTTTCTAATTCCTTTAGGTATAATATTAGATTGCTTATTTAATTTTTTTTCTTGATATAGGCCCATATTGCTATAAACTTTCTTCTTATAACTGCTTTTGCTGTGTCTCATCTATTTTGGAATGTGATCTTTCCATTTTCATTTGTCTCAAAGTATTTTTTATTTATTCTTTGATTTCTTTGACACATTGGTTCTTTAGTAGCATGCCATTTAGTCTTCATGTGTTTGTGCTTTTCAGTTTTTTCCTGTGATTTATAGTTTCACACCAATGTGGCTAAAAAAAGATACTTGATATGATTTCAATATTTTTACATTTATTGAGACTCGTTTTGTGACCTATCCTGGAGAATGTCCCATATGCACTTGACAAGAACATATATTCTGTTTGGTGATTAAATGCTCTGTATATATCTAAGTCACTCTCACCTAATGTATCACTTAAGGCCAGTGTTTTCTTATTTATTTTCTGTCTAGATAATTATCCTTTGCTGCAAGTTTAACCAGCCTCAGATGCCACAGTTTTGGGTGTGCTGGTGGGAAAGGTTGGTTCCTTGGGGTAGGAACCACTTGGGTGGGGTGTGGACACCAGTTCAGGCCAAGGTCACCCACCTAGTGTGGCAGGACAGGCCATTTTGGAGGGGCCCCACTAGGGGTGGGCAAGCTGGGTAGGACAGGTAAATGCCTGGCAGGAGGAGCAGTGCTAGCAAGCAGATGGTGACTATCAGAAATGGCGCTCACCAGTGCCAGGCCAGCTGGATAGCAGGAGAAGAAAAATAATGGTACCTGCCCGTGCTTGCATCTCCAGAGACAGTTCCAATCCCTGCCCCTTCAGTATTCATCCTAAATCTAATCAGTGCATCTCCTTGTATGACCAGACACTTTCCAAATTGCTGCTTCTGCCCTGGTACTCAGAGTGAGTCAGTTTGTGTGTAAGCCCTTTAAGAGCAAAGTCCTAGTTTCCCACAGTCCTCTGGCTCTCCTGAATGTAAGCCCCACTGGGATCTAAAGCCAGATGTTATAGGGATTTGCCTTTCTAGTGCAGGTCCCCAGGACTGAGGTGCCCCCTGTGGGGCTCAAACCCTTCACTCCTTAGGAAGGACCTCAACATTTGTGATATCTCTTCTTGCTTAGGGGTCACTATACCAAGAGTGTGGATTCTGACTGCATCTCTGCACCTCTTACCTGCTATGAGGCATTTTCCCCTATATATCCTTAGTTGTAGAATAGCTATTCTGTTAGTCTTGTTGTTCTCTGATAGAGCTGTTCAATGTGTAGTTGTAATTTTGGTGTGTCTGTGGGAGGAGATGAGCTCAGGATCTTCCTACCCCCGTCATCTTGATCCCTCTCCAAGATTCTATTGAGAGGTGCTTCAACTATGACAAAAACTTTGGCTTCTATTCTATAGGCAGTTAGGAAGAAGCTGTCAGTAATATGGATTGTTCCAATTCAGATTCTGCTGGTTTCAAATAATAGTAATTCATAGGAACTAGCTCAAGGAAAGATGAGACAAAAGAGGTGTCTTTTGCAGCTGTGTTAATGATCTTGAATACAACTGGTTAAAGTGATCTTGAATAATTTAATTTCCAAACGCTAGTTATAACTAATTATTTAGATAAACATTATGTTTCTTTCAAAATCCTGAAACACCATTTGGGCATTTGGGACAATTCAGTAAGAGGAGGAATATCTAAAATCTGATTTAGTAACTTGAATATGCCTTTACAAACATGAGGACAAGAAGTCAATGTTAAAAGAATACAGGAACTTTTTCTTTTGTTGGTGAAAGGTATCATTCCCAACAAGTGGATAGCAGTAGCTATTATTCTGTTACGGCGAGTGGTTCTAGGAATTGAACTGTTTAGTGATTCATCAAACCCTTTACAAGAACATTTCATAGATTTGTTTTTTAACGCTCTCATCAAGGCAGAGAAATTGGGAACACAGTTTGTGTGTGTAACACAGAACCACCTGGATGTTAAAGGTTCTAGGAAAACTGAGGTAAGTGTAATCACTGAAGTAATCAGCATAGGTGTTGCTTAATTTGATTGTTTGCAAGTTGGTCTGAGTCATCCCTTAGGATTCCAGCATAGTCTAATGGAAGAAATATTGTATAGTAATATATATTACGTTGTATATATTACATATATACAATATATGTAAATATATCTTGTATAGTAAAACTAGGTTCAAAGTTTCACAGGCTCTTATCTATGGGACCTTGATGTGATGACTATTAATCTCTTCACTGTAACTCCTGGGAAGTTAAGCATATCTTACCTATTGTCATGACATTTTGGCTGAGGTCCAGTAGCTGGGACACAAAAAATATGAAATGCTTATGCATATTAAAAAATAAAGCCGAGACCATATAGTTAGAATTTGCTAAGAAATGATTTTTTTAAATTAGTAGTTCATCTGCATTTTCCAAGTCTCCTGTAAATGTGTTATCATACTTTCATAATTGAAAAAAAAACAAAAGTTAAAAAAATTAGCAGTTCATCATCTGCTTTAAATATATATAACAGAATATGCAAGATAAACAGAATTTCTTTGAAAAAGGGGGAGCGGAAGAGTAGTTTTCTCCCCACCTCAAGCCCACTGCTTGTAGAAAAAAATGTGTTTCCAAGAGGGAGATTAACCCCTCAGCCCACCTAGTCGTTGTGGAGACCGGGCCCCAGCGTCACTAGGGTACTAGTGTTGGATGTGGGGAGAGAGTCTCCATCCAATATGCCTGTCTCCTCCAGGTGTTCTTGGTGACACTCTCCTGACTGTCGAACGTTGCAGTTCTCTTTCAGTGATCTCCATTTCACTCCCCGGCTTCATTTTTCTCCGTAGCATCCATCATTGTCCAATATATTCCATAATTTATTAGTTCTTTAGTTAATTGTCTCACTACTCAAGAATGCAAATTCCCTGCAGACAGGGGCCCTTACTTCTTTCACTGCTCTCATCTGAGTACTTTGAACAGTGCCCGGCAAGTGGGAGGGGCTCCATACATTCTTGAGGTGAATTAAATTGGGAGGACCTCCGAGAATCCCTCAGAGTTTGGATGATGAAGGGAGCCTCTCTCAAGGGGACAAGCCAGTATGAGAGGCTCTGAGGATGGGCGGTGCATAGCGCAGTCGGGACAGGTACGTAGGCTGTGTGTGTGCAGAAGGCAGTAACTGGCTTGGGTGGTCACAGAAGGTGTTCCACCAGCAGGACAGCTTCTGGAGTGAGAGTGCAGTCAGAGGGGCCTGGGAGTGGTCAGTGGCCAGGAAAAGGGACACCAGAGAACCAGGCTGGATTACAGCTACATTTTCCTGTGAGACCTCCTTCTCCTCTGGCTCCAGCCTTGGAAGAAAGGGAGCTGGTTAATGACCATGAAAGAGGGTGGAAGAGAAGGTGAGGACACAGTGAGAACCCTGACCTCACCACTACCTTCCCACTGTGGGTTCCAAGCTTGAGTCCAACGCAAGGTCAGAGCAGGGAATTTAAATCTATTCAGGGAACTATATTCATATCCTATAATAAACCACAATGGGAAAGAATATGAAAAAGAATATATATATATATATATCACCTTGCTGTATAGTAGAAATTAATACAACATTGCAAATCAGCTAACCTTCAATAAAATTATTTTAAAAGAATATAGTAACTCTATTGAGAGAACAATAGTTTGATCTTAGAAAACATGGGATTTGTTGAAAGCCTCCTTTACATGAGACTCATTCTATGTGAGGATAACAAGAGAAGATGAGGAATCCACTTGAGATTTTGCTGAAGCTTAATTCTAATGTGCAGGTTTAAAGGATAATGATGAGTGAAATTTTTTCTTTCTATTTGTACCCTGTTGAGTCAGCCCTTCCATTGAGCCTGGCATGTGTAAAATTACTGAGGTAGGTGTATCTGCCTCAGCACACTGCCAGGCACATAGGAGACCTCAATACATGTTTGTAGTTTAATTTCCTTCCATGCAAGAGACATCCTCACTTAAGCTTCCAGCTTCAGCCTAATTTCCCTACTCAGTGTGTCTATTTTTCTATACTTACTTGTCTTTTCCATGGAAATTTCTCTGGATCTCCATTAATTCACCCCAGGTAGAAACTATAGATTTATCTTCATCTGTAGTCTCACAATTCCTAGTGATGATAATGATGATTTTTAAGATAGCCACAACTACTGAGAACTTATTAAAATACCAGGCACCCTTCCAAACACTTTGCATTCATTATTTTGTGTAATCCTCCCCACAACCCTAAGAGGTCATTAGAGACTGTGAAAATGAGGCTTTTCAGAGTCTCTAAATCATTCGGCTGGTGTCAGATGTGGCATTTGAACACAGCACTAAACACAAGCAAAGGAAATCAGCCAGGGCTGCCCTGCATCCTGCCAGGTGACCCTAAACCCTGTTGGAACAGGGGTTCATCCCCGACTGCACACCTTAGCCAGAGAGTCTTTCTCTGTTGTGAGACCAGGAGGGCTCACAGTCCCCAGCACTGTGTTCCTTGCACGGAAAGTCTGTTTTGTAATCACATCACATGTCTGCAGGATGAAAAGCAGCTTTCCTGGTTCAGCAGGTAAAATCAATGCTTCCAATAAAAATCTTGAGCCTCAATTATTGAATGCAATGGTCCAAACACAAATGCTGGTTGTCCAGGCAAAGGTATTACCAAGAGGCCCTTTTCTGTTTCTAATTAAGCATATTTCCAGACCCTCTGCCCTATTCATCCCACTTGGATGTGTGTTTATATAATGAATCAGCAGGTACCATCCAGTTGCTTTTGTTTAGTTTTTAATTTCTCCACTATCTTATGTTCCCAGAGGCAGACCAGAAGCCTGAGACTGATGGCCACCAGGTTGGTAACTCCTAGAAGTGCAGATTATGTGGTTTAGCTGTTGGTAAATGCAGGGCTTGCTAGAACTCGTAACACACCTTAGATATGGTATTGTACATATCTCTCTATCGAAACTATCACTGAGGCGTCTTCCCAGTTAGTGTCATCTGATTTACTGAGGGGCTAGTCAAGAGTGTAATCTCACCCAGAGAATGAGAAAGTACTTCTGGAGAAATATTTTCATGGCTTTAATGGAGTGGTAGCATTTTCTTGCTTAGAGTGCTGCATTCTACCCAGCTGATAAAAAGATTCTGTTTTGATCTTCCAGTTGTGGGTATGTGGAATTTTATTTGCTCTTCATTTGCAAGTGATTCCCTGGAACACAGGTGCAATAATACATGCAATAGGCACATCCTTGGGAAGAATATGAATAACAGTATAGATTTTTATCTGCTTATTGTTGGTGGATCTGCTCACATTGTTAGGAAGATTCTGGACCACAGTCTGCTTTGGATCTGCCAGTATATGGGACCATATTTTTCAAATTCTTCCTTTGGCCCGAAGCATGGAGATTAGACTGGGTTTCATAAACTACTGCTTCCAAACACTTTGCATTATCCCTCCCTGCCTGAAACCAGGATACTCACCAGGCAGCAGAAGAGGCCTGGCAATAGATATCCATGGTTTTGGCTGCAAAATGGGGATGGGATGATGTAGCCTTTGCTTTGCATTGGCTTTTGTGCAGACTGCCATGGTGATTAGGAAGAGAAAACTACTAATCCTCTGGAAATGACCCATGCTATGTTTTCCTATGAGCACCCAAGTGATCATGTTCTGAACACAAGTACATTTCAGGGAAAATACAGGGAATTATTTTCTGGCTTTCGACAAACATCCCATCTTAAGCCCTTTGAAAATTCCTTTTGGGTCTACTCTTCTGAATATTTCATGGTTGTACATATTTCATTAATTTATACTGCCTTTCTGGCATCATTCGTAATGCATTTGTGATATTTACTCTGTTAGGTTTCTTGGTTAATGATATCAGGGGCAGACTCAAGGCCTGCTGGAAGGCTGTATTCGATTTGGCTAATGATGAGAGCTACTCTGTGCTGAGACTCCAACCCCGTGAGACACAGAGCTAGGTAATATAGTGTGTTACATCTGTTGCTTATCACAATCAGGCCAAATGTATATGATCATCCACAGTTGTGGAAGAAGAAACTGTGACTCAGATTATGCAAATTCTTCAGCACAGTCATCCACTGGCAAACTGGCAGAGCTAGAATTCCAGTCACGTGTGTCCTTCTAAGTCTTACCATGGAGTTGTGTGTGTGTGCATGCTCAGTCATGTCCAATTCTTTGCAACCCCATGGACTGCAACCCACTAGACTCCTCTGTCCATGAAATTTTCCAGGCAAGAATACTAGAGCAGGTTGCCATTTCCTACTCCAGGGGAACCACGGAATTGCCACCTGTCAAACTCCAGAAAGATTTCTGAATCTCTGAGCCTCAATTTTTCCATCTGTACAAATGGGGAAAGAAGACTTGTGCTGTTTATTTTCCTGGGTAAACACAGAAAGCAATTGAAATGAGGAATCACTTTATAATTTCATGGTACTATAGACTGGGAGGTATTACTAGAATGGAAGCATCAAAGGCATACATAATCTCCAGGCAGGATAGATTCCAGAATCTTTATAACCACCCAAACAGATACCACCAACAGGGTAACTAAACATTATATCTCCTTCTGCATAGAGTACTTATACCCTGGTTGAAATGAAATGTTTTTCTTGCATAGCATAGGAATTCAACATTTGAGAGTTAATGTTGTTGACTCTGTTGGTGACCTTCTAACTGATTTTCTCCAGGGGGTCTTACAGAGGTCTTTCAGTATTCTACTTGTGCAAATAAACCAATTTCTCCTTTAATTTTTGTAACAAAAGGTAAGATTAATTGAAAATATTATCCATATCTCCAACACAGGTTAGGGACATTTTAACATACCCACCAAGCCAAAAAAAAAATATTATCAAAGCAGCTGGAGATTTTCAGACTATTATCATTCAGAAGAGCGCTGTTTCTGCCCATCCCCCACTCCATCAGCATCCATAAAACATGAGCGGGCTGCATAATTCTCTCCTTAACTCCCTCACTTCTTTAATCACATTTCCCTTTAACACATTCATCAGGATACTCCACAGAGCTCTGGGTATCTCTGTAGCCTTTGATTTGCACATTAAACTTTCCAGCTTTTGAATTTTTGAAATAAGTGGTAATGCTAGCAGGGAGGATGAAGGAGGAAGAGCAGGCATGGCTTCAGCACACACCCCTCACTGGATTTCCGTGGCTGTGTGCTGCTGTCTGAAGCCCCTTCAAACTGATAACAGTAAACAGCCTCAATGAGAACCTACCATGGGCGTGAGAGATGGCGTGTTTGAGAACAGCTTACTGCCTGGGCTTCCCGGGTGGCTTTCCTGGTGGTGCAGGTGGTGAAGAGTCTGCCTGCAGTGCCGGGGACTCAGGTTCCATCCCTGGGTCTGGAAGGTCCCCTAGAGAAGGGAATGGCAACCCACTCTGGTGTTCTTGCCTGGAGAATTCCACGGACAGAGAAGCTGGCGGACTGCAGTCCATGGAGTGGACTGAGTGACTAACACTGCTGCCTGGGAGAGAACAGGCGCCTTCCTGGACCCACTTTCTCCCTCTCCTCGTCTTGTTAATTTTAGTCGGTGTTGGCCTTGGGGTGTTGCCCTCACATGGCTTATCAAGAAACAACTAATACAGCAAAGAAAATGGATCATGAAAAAGGAAGATGTAATTTTAATGAAGGAGATATTTTAGAATAATATATTTTTTAAAATTAGACCTATCAATTTAAAAAATTAAGTGGACAATTTCCTAAAAGAAATGAACTACCAACTAAATCAGAAAAAAATTAGACAACCTGGTAGACCGATAAATATTAGGAAAATTTATGTGGAGGGTGACTCCAAAGCTCATTTCCAACATTTGTAGTGTTAGTTGCTCAGTCGTGTCTGACTCTTTGTGACCCCACGAATTGTAGCCCACCAGGCACCTCTGTCTGTGGAATTCTCCAGGCAAGAATACTGGAGTGGGTAGCCATGTCCTTCTCCAGGGGATCTTCCCAACCCAGAGATCAAACCTGGATCTCCTGCATTGCAGGTGGATTCTTTAGTATCTGAGGCAGTGCCCTACTCAAAGAGCTTGGGCACAAAAAGACATCCATAGTGTGGTCCCTGTACCACAGAGAACTGATGTCACAGAGGAGAGTAGATGGTATATATGTCCTGACATGAAAGGTACACCATTGCCTGAAACCATCTCCACGTAAACCTGAGAGTATCAGCATTGATAACAACAGTAAAATGTTACTGCTAAGACATAATAGCAGTAAACTGCCTTTATGAGCATAGTATCAGTTATCAGTATTGAGCACTTGGCCATGATTTGGGCACTTTGATATATTATCTTGTTTCATTTATTACACATATTAAGCCTATGAAAAAGACAATTTTATATATGGAGAACTGGTGCTGAAAAAAATGAAGGGATTTGCCTCAGATCTTCATGCTCACGGTTAGAAGATCTGCATCTGGGCCCAGACTTGACCTCAACTTGGAGTTTGGGACTGGATGATTGGATTTAGGAGCTGTGTTTGTTCTATTCAAGACCCAAGAAGGCAGAGTAGAGTACACCACAAAAGCATTGATTTGGGACAGCCGACAAAACATGCATTTAACCAGTTTTTGTGACAGAGAAATTTTTCTCTTGATTCCACTGACGATTGTGGTGAATCATATCACTCTTATACCTGGAATATAGTTTCATTTAAATGTGATTACAATGACATTTTGCAAAGGACACTGGGTAAAATTGTGCTTTTCTTCTCCCTCCAGTGTCAATTAATATAGACTTAATTGCTTTCCTCTGGGTTTCTATTACTAGGCTCTTAGAACGCCTCATCACCGGGAGTATGCAAACCTAAAAGCTTGAGACAGGACGTATCTTGACTGAATGATACTATTTCATTATTTCATTACTACTGTGTATCCCAGAAATACAGGGGCTGTATTTCAGTGCCTGCCACCAAGCCCAGAATACAGTAGGTGCACAGTAAATGTGCAATGAGGCATACAGTAGGTGTACAGCAAATGTGGAATGAAAGTGCAGTGGAATACAGTGCCTCATATGATGCTGGGCTCAATTAATACAATTGACATGTTTTCTCAGAGTGAGACTGAAGTCCTAAAACAAAAGGGCTGTCTCAGTCCCCATCACCTCATATGATTTCTCCAAAGATAGAGTCACCTAAGAGAGTGCAGGTAAGTCCCAGCATTGTGGTTGAAGGTGTGGGGAAATTGGCTGGGGAGGAATCCTGATAAGAAATGAAGTTCAGTGTTGCCCATGAAGACAAAAGAGAGCAAGGAGAGAGTGTTGATTATTTTTTAGTATTTTGTAGCTTTTTTTTTTTTTAATGGGTTAGCCTCCATGAGGTTGTGAACTCCTTAAAGATAGGGATCATGCAGCGAGTGCAATGCATTGCCTTAGGGTATACTAAGTAAATGTTTGTTCAAATGACATGAGAATATCCACCCAATATTTTCTGAGCACTCACTCTGGACTGGCCTGGTCTCGGCCATGGTCACCGCCACCAGGGAAGTCCTTGCCCACAAAGGAGCTAAGTGGTGCTGTGTATTAGAATTGACTGCAAATATTGATGGAACAGTTATTAGATGGAGCAGAGATTTGGACCAAATGTTTTTAAATTAAATATGGTTAGGAAGTTTTGGAAAATAAGTCAAATAAAGATGCTAAGATGACACACCTCCTACCATTTGGAATGCAAAGTCTAGCATGGCCTTGAGTCTTCGCCCTCCTCCCCTTCTCCTGTCTGCTTGTCTTCCTTTTTCTCCCTCCAGGACATCATGGAGCCTGCTGCTGCTGCTGTTGCTAAGTCACTTCAGTCGTGTCCAACTCTGTGTGACCCCATAGATGGCAGCCCACCAGGCTCCCCCGTCCCTGGGATTCTCCAGCCAAGAACACTGGAGTGGGTTGCCATTTCCTCCTCCAATACATAAAAGTGAAAAGTGAAAGGGAAGTCACTCAGTCATGTCCGACTCAGCGACCCCATGGACTGCAGCCCACCAGTCTCCTCCGTCCATGGGGTTTTCCAGGCAAGAGTACTGGAGTGGGGTGCCATTGCCTTCTCCATCATGGAGCCTAATGGGTTGTTAAACATTTGAACTTCTTGGAAAAAGAATTTCAGCATTTTTAAATGTCTTTTTTTGTTGTTGTTCAAAGAACATGACAGAATTGCAAATGAGCCTATAGAAGCAACAAAATGAGATGCAAGAATGAAATAGGAGAAAAGAATGGAAGGCTCAAGAACAAAGAGTTAGAGACCTTGTCTTCAGCAGAAGGGCCACGAACAAAACTGAAAGGAAATAAGTGTGAAAGACCATTGTTCTGTGGTCCTGAATCCCTTACAAAGTTTTTTTTTTTTTTTCTTTTTCACTTTGTAGAGTACTCTTCCTCTGTAGACTCTCTGTCCATATACACACAGGTACATCACCCTAACCCAGGCCAGATGAAAACCTTTAAAGACCCTGAGTACAGCAAAGATGACTGTGCATAGCCATGTGATATAGAAATTAAAAATAGTACAAAGTGACAAAACAGTTTTTGAGTGTAATTTTTCATAATTTCACTAAATGCATATGTAAGTCAATATTAAAATATTTTTATATTCTTTCGTTTTCTATTTTTGAAACTCCTGCATTTCTGAGACCCTAAGCACACGTTCAATTTGCCAGTTGAGTATTCCTTTTGTTTTCTCTTCTCTGTTCTCCACCCTACTTTCCTACTTTACTTAAAACAAGGCATCCATGCAAATCACCCCCATTCCTTTATTTACTGATGGGTTCATCTCATTTCTCTAGCCTACATTTTATTTTCCTCTTGCCAAAGACAGATGAATCTGGTGCCCTGTGAGTTAGGTTATTGCTTTATTTGAAAGGTACGTTTTATGCCTTCTATCTATAAGCCTTCTCAACTACAAAGATAAATCTCTTCCAGAGTTTTTTGTTTATTTTTATTTCTTGGAGAATCCTTGGAGCACACATAGAATCAATTTCCTTTTCTTGAGTTCATGTGCATGCATGTGATTGAAACAGATGTAATTTTAGATAAACACCATCTAATAACGTTCTATGCCATTAGGATATTCATGTGAAAGGAAGTTAATAGGGAGCTGGAGAAGGTCAAAGAGCCTTCAGACTGCTATAGGAGTATGACCCTTAGGGAAGGAGAGAGGAAGAGGAGGTGGGATACAAGTGTCTTAAGCGGCTCTGCAGTTTAAGGAAAGTGTGACAAAGTTATGGGGGTGTCTCTGAGCCAGCACTGACAAACAAAGACATCTCCCTGTCCTACAGGATAGAGCCTGCCTTAGTATCATCCCCAGCTTCATCTTTTATAAATGCCACAATGAGTTTCTTTTTCTATTTTAATTAATTATTTTAATTGGAGGCTAATTACTTTACAATATTGTGATGGTTTTTGCCATACATTGACAATGAGTTTCAAAGTGAAGCATCCAGAGTGCTCAGAGACCACACTTCCTGGGCATTAGACATACTTGCTTGACTTCCACAATCTTCCTTTGTCCCTCAAAGCTGTGCTTTTCCATACAGGCTCAGGGAGCAACTCCTCCATGATTTTATGGGCCTTTCTTCCCAAGGGAATTTCAGGAGGTAGTTAGCAGGATAAACTATAGACCCCATGGCTGCTGTGTACCTTCAGGCTGCAGTTGGTTCTCATCCTCTCCCTTACCTACTACTCATTCTAAACTCCCATCACCCTGATCTATAGTCCCAGCAGTTGATTGTGGTTTATCTGATGGTATGATCCAAACCATTACACCCAAACCACTTGAAAACTTGATAGTCACATCCTTCTTGTCTGGGGACATTGCACATGTTGGGCCACAGTTACCAGGCAACACCAGGAGACACCCGCATAGATTACTTGGGTTTCTTATGTATCCCCTCAGCATCCTTTCTGTAAAAGCAACCTTCCTTCCTCCTGCTGATCAGTATCTATTACTCCCATCAGTATGGTGACCCTTCTTTATGTCCTCGTTCCTGAGCACAAAAGTACCCTGGTGACATCCAGAGTTTGTAGTTCACTGGACCCTTCACTCCTTTCTAGAGCGCCCCTCTTATAGGACTTCTCCTCCAATCCTGAGAACCCCTAGTGGCCATTGTGGTGGCATATGTGGGGCCACTGCTGCTTTCATCTTTTGGTTCCTGAACCTGTGTCCTTCCTGTTTTTTTTTTAAATAAATGTTCTGTATCCTGAGGGCTTCCCAGGTGGTGCTAGTGGTAAAGAACCTGCCTGCCAATGCAGGAGACAAAAGAGATTTGGGTTTGATCCCTGGATCAGGAAGATCCCCTGGAGAAGGGCATCGCAACCTACGGCAGTATTCTTGCCTGGAAAATCCCATGGACAGAGGAGCCTGGTGGGCTACAGTCCATAGGGTTGCAAAGAGTCGGACATGACTGAAGTGACTTAGCAGGCACACGCATGCTGTATCCTGAAGGACATTCCCCATCCTCTCAGAATATTTCCTCTGAGCTGGCATTTCAGTTGTACCTCCTAAAAATCTGCCCCACTGAGTTTTAGTGGTATATGTTCAGTGGATATGATGTGTTGGTGGTATATGATGTGTTCAGTGGATCTGAGAGTCATGAGTCCTTTCCTGCATCTCCTTCCATGTAAAATGTGTGCCCTGGTCAGATGCTATGCTATTGAGGATTTTATTTCCTAAGCCCTGGACAGTGATTCTGGCTGAGGCTGTGTGAGCAGGAAAGGCAAGCCCACACCTGGGAAAGATCTCTGTCCCTATGGTGATGAATCACTGAACCTTCCATCTTCCATACGGGTGAGGAGGGACTCTCTAGTACCATAGAAGCCAGCTGGTTCTCACTTTGGCTATTAATGGCTTATTAACAGCTCTCCATCTCTCATTGTCTTTATTTGGGTTACTGATACAATTTAGCAACAATCAGCCAACCTCTCTATCTTTGAGAGCATTTTTCTCTCCATATTTCAAATGCCTGCACCATCATACCTGCCCCAGCACTTCCCTTCACTGGGAAATGTTCCCAGCTCATCACAGGTGAAATATTTAGCAATTGTATGATCCTTGTCCCAAGATATATCCATGCCCCACCTACCATTCAGGACAGCACCCGCTTGACCTGCTGGGTAGAGGGCAAGCCAGGACCAAATCCCATTTTAACTTGGTGCTATGTGTGTTAGTATGGGCCCTCTGAGAACCAGATGCCAAGATGGGATTAAACATGCAAGAATGTTCTTAAGGGAAAGAGAGAAAAATGAAGGGAGGAGTCAGAGAGGACTGGGAGAGCCCTCAGAACCCTGTTCAAAATGTATCTGGATGTAGGTAAAAGAGACTTCCTTCAACAGGAAGAGGTGCCAGTCACCAGATCTTTAAGGGCTTGTCTTTTGCAGGGAAAAGAAAACAAGGCTAGAAAGATGGAGTGTGGAGATGGGATGAATGAGGGCTTGATGGAATCATTGACGGGCTGTTCCTTCCTGAGGTCAGCAGATTCTTAGGAGGGCAGTTAAGGAGAAGTTGTTCTGTTTCCCAGTGCTCAGTTAGTTAACGTTAGTCGCTCAGTCACGTTCAACTCTGTGACCCCCATGGACTGTAGCCCACCAGGCTCCTCCGTCCATGGGATTTCCCAAATAAGAATACTGGAGTGAGTAGCCATTCCGTTCTCCAGGGAATCTTCCTGACCCAAGAACTGAACCCAGGTCTCCTGCATTGCAGGTAGATTCTTTACCGTCTGAGCCACCAGCATTTGTCCAGGTGGGCCAAATTTCAGGATCCTATGGGAAGGAAAAATGCTTCATAAAAGTTGGGTCAAATTAAGGTAGCAGGCATGACATTCAGATTGGTTAGTAAGGATAAACTGTTCAGCTAACCGCATATGAAACAAGATCTGAGAAGTCTGTGTCTGGTCTTGTCATCAGTAAACAAGGCAGTCGCCCGTGTCTTGTCTAAGTTATGTTGTTGTTCAGTCGCGCAGTCATGTCCAACTCTGTGACTCCATGACACATGCAAGGCTTCCCTGTCCTTCACCATTTCCTGGAGTCTGCTCAAACTCATGTCTATTGAGTCAGTGATGCCATCCAACCGTCTCATCCTCTGTCATCCCATTCTCCTCCTGCCTGCTATAGGGGAAGGGTGACTCTTTGCAGTAAGTGGTTTCACAGAACACTAAAGGGTAGGGAGTAGATTTCTTAACTTTTGCTGGTTTCTAGGAACACGGGGCTCAGGTGAGGTTCAGCATTGTCACTGTGATGCAAGTCTGACCCTGGGAGAGGGAGAGAGGGTTGGGGGAAAGCACCCTAGATTGCATGCAGACTAAGGAATTTTCAGCAAAGCAATCAGGGCATCCTTGAGTCAAAACTAGCCTGCAGTGGAGTTTCTCTGCATTTTCCAGGAATAGGTCTCCCTTGTATTCCACCCACAAACTCTGATATTGGCAGGGAGGAGCCTGTGGGAGGTGTGACACATGGAGATGGATTTCAGAGCATAGCAGCTGGGGTCCTTGATCAATTACGCTTCCTGTAGAAGGTCTGCCAGGTGCCCACTCATGGTTGCAGAGCTGGGATTCTGGATGCTGTTTTATACTCAGAGATTTACAAGCCTGGCTTTCCGAAGCCTTCGTTAGTGATGCCTCTTCCTTAAACTAGTCAAATATCTCTGGAAATTGGAAACTGAGCTCCTGGTGAACAGACACAGACTTCCTTAACACTCATAAAGCTCCTCATCACTTGGAATGATTTGCCATGTGTTCCTGCTTTATCCAAAACAACTGGAGTCACTTGGACTGCAAGGAGATCCAGCCAGTCCATTCTGAAGGAGATCAGCCCTGGGATTTCTTTGGAAGGAATGATGCTAAGGCTGAAACTCCAGTACTTTGGCCACCTCATGCAAAGAGTTGACTCATTGGAAAAGACTCTGATGCTGGGAGGGATTGGAGGCAGGAGGAGAAGGGGACAACAGAGGATGAGATGGCTGGATGGCATCACCAACTTGATTACATGAGTTTGAGTGAACTCCGGGAGTTGGTGATGGACAGGGAGTCCTGGCATGCTGCGATTCATGGGATCGCAAAGAGTTCGACACGACAGAGAGACTGAACTGAACTGAACTGAATTGAACTGAGGCAATGTTGGAGAATAATGAATCACTATCAACATAAATACATTACAAATAAATAATGCTTTGCAGCAAAGGTCATTCAACCACTGCTCATAGAAGAACACTTTAAATACCTTACAATTTTATTTGTCAATCATACCTCAATAAAGCTGAAAAAAAAAAATTCCAGGAAGCCCAGTGGGACATCTTGTCCACTGTTCTACTGAAAACTAAACAAAACACAGCTACTACTAAATCTGGCTCTTCACCTACGTCTGAAAATAACATTTTTTGGAACACATCGTCATCCATTCACCTTTAGTTGCTTTTGCATTGCAGCGGCAGGACTGAGTGAGTGGCGTAACTACTGTAAGGCCTGCAGAGCCTAAAATACTCACTGTCTGGCCCTTCATAGGAAATATCTGCCTGTCCTTGCTTTATAGCAAGATCACAAAGAAATAGACCATCTCATATCCCAACCATGCTTTCTTCTTTTTGAAGTATGTTTACGTGTGTTATTTGATTCTCATAATAATTATGAGCCACTTGGCCTAACTTGACACTTTTGCATGAATTTTTAATGTCATTGTTTGATCCAGTCCCACGTTGCCCTCCAGTCTATCCAGAGTTCTGCCTAAGTCTCAAGGTTCTTCAGGAAAGAGGTGCTGATGCTTTAGGGAGCTTCGTGTGTAAAGTGCTAGCTGCCAGGTGCTAGCTACAGTTCACTGTGTTTTCACTACACTTTTAATCTTCATGTTGGGTCCTTCGAAAGTATATCCTAAGACAAGATTTGGGTTTAGACAGCTGAATTGAGAGGTGATCTCAGGAAGCACTGGGAGAGAGTGGGAAAGCGAGTCAGAGACAATGATAAAGCTTTTGTGATGATGAACAGTTATCACTTGGTAATAGGGACTCAGTGCAGTTCCTTTGAACACTGTCCCAGTACTTCCCTGGCATTCCAGTGGTTATGCACTCCAAATGTAGAAGGCATGGGTTGGATCCCTGGTTGGGCAACTAAGATCCTGCATGCCACAAAATGTGGCCTAAGAACTTTTAAAACTTTAAAAATTGAAAAGACTATCCCACTGAGAATAAAGAGCCTGAGATATTATTTATCCTCTATATTCTGGCCCTTGTCATTTGTGAATCATCCCTGAGACTTTAATTCCCTTTCTGACTTTTTACAGGTGAAGAAAGCCTTCAGCCAGAGTAACACTGGTGCTTGAGGTAGGGAGCCCTCAGTCTATTCAGGAGTGGCCCATTAAGCTGCAGCTGACGTTCAGGGTGAACCAACAGGAAAGACACTGCACTGGCTTTTGGCATTACTGCTCAGTTTCTTGAGAATCTGATAAGTTCCAAGCATCTCCCTATAAAAGGAGAAAAATTCATGATGTAGCTTCATGTTGCTTGCCTTTTAAAAATAATTTTTATTTTTTCAATTGGCTTTCTCCTTGTAGTCAGCTTCTAACAAATTCTAAATGTCTCTCTGTCTCTCATCAGAGCCTGAGAATTGTAGCACCATAGAATTTCAAAGCTAAAATGGACTCCTCCAGTTTTATTGTTTTTTCATTAGCAGATGCAGCTAACCTTAAGTTTTACAGCTTCTTTTTTTGTCACAGAAACCCCACTTAGAAAGGGAAAATGATTTAAAATTTGGAGAACAGGAAAGTAAAACAGAGTCCACTCTTGAAACAGTGGCTGCATTATGTGGTTACAGATCCTATTGTCTGCCTTGCTCTGGGTATCGAGCTGTAAGTTATGCAAGGGATTTTGCTGATCAGAGGAAAGAGAAGGGGAGAGAGCAGGTATGAAAATATACCTTCCCAGTGATTTTAACATCAGGATCTGGACATTACTTGACCAATACATATAGAGAGTCCTGGACACTTCCTCACACTGAAAGAAGGAATTAGATGTTTAGTGATGTGTAATGATGTATTGGGCATGGCTGTCAGAGCTCATGATTTATCTACATTCTGTCCTGCAAGGCTGCCTAACTGGTCCCTTTAGCCAACCCGCACCAACCAGAGTCAGTAGATAGAGGAAAGCACACGTTCTTGCAAAGGCAGGAACCCCATTGGCCTGATTTATCTCCCAAAGGAGAAAAAGGGGTAATTTAAATGGTGGATTTTCTTGTCTTACATGTGTTTCTATAACATCAGTGAATTTAGGTCCCAAGAGGGTTCCTACAGGGTGCCGGCTCTGAAGATCTGAGGTTCAATTTTGTCTTATTTAAGAAGCCCAGGATCCACTTAGTAGATGAAATCAATAAAAAGGGAGATACTTTCCACTCTCAGATTGAAAGGTACTGGAGGACAAGATTCATAGTTCCATTTTCAGGAGATTTTTCTTTTTTTATGTATGTTGAAAAACAGAGCACATATTTTTTTCCTGGCTGTAGAAATTGGATCCATGTTCCTTTAGGTAAAAGGAAAATTGTTTCTCAGCCTTTAGGTAAAAGGAAAATTGTTTCCCAGTCTTTTTTCCTGCCTGAATTATCAAGTATAGCTCCATGAGCATAGCTTCTGGGTCACCCAGTAAATGAATCACCATTTATAATGGGAAGTTAAATTACTAAAAAGTCACCAGATTCCCTTTCTAAAATTGAATCTGTTTATTTATGTTTTATAAATTATATGCAGTGTATGGATAGATTATACTTATGTTACTAAGTAATGGTAGATACATGATCAATATATAAAACTTTGGAAAATTCTGAAAGAGATGGGAATACCAGACCACCTGACCTGCCTCTTGAGAAACCTATATGCAGGTCAGGAAGCAACAGTTAGAACTGGACATGGAACAACAGACTAGTTCCAAATAGGAAAAGGAGTATGTCAAGGCTGTATATTGTCACCCTGCTTATTTAATTTATATGCAGAGTACATCATGAGAAATACTGGGCTGGAGGAAGCACAAGCTGGAATCAAGATCACCGGGAGAAATATCAGTCACCTCAGATATGCAGATGACACCACCCTTATGGCAGAAAGTGAAGAGGAACTAAAAAATCCTCTTGATGAAAGTGAAAGAGGAGAATGAAAAAGTTGGCTTAAAGCTCAACATTCAGAAAACGAAGATCATGGCATCTGGTCCCATCACTCCATGGGAAATAGATGGGGAAACAGTGGAAACAGTGGCTGACTTCATTTTGGGGGGCTCCAAAATCACTGTAGATGGTGATTGCAGCCATGAAATTAAAAGACGCTTACTCCTTGGAAGAAAAGTTATGACCAACCTAGATAGCATATTCAAAAGCAGAGACCTTACTTTGCCAACAAAGGTCCATCTAGTCAAGGCTATGGTTTNAGTGGCTGACTTCATTTTGGGGGGCTCCAAAATCACTGTAGATGGTGATTGCAGCCATGAAATTAAAAGACGCTTACTCCTTGGAAGAAAAGTTATGACCAACCTAGATAGCATATTCAAAAGCAGAGACCTTACTTTGCCAACAAAGGTCCATCTAGTCAAGGCTATGGTTTTTCCTGTGGTCATGTATGGATGTGAGAGTTGGACTGTGAAGAAAGATGAGCACTGAAGAATTGATGCTTTTGAACTGTGGTGTTGGAGAAGACTCTTGAGAGTCCTTTGGACTGCAAGGAGATCCGACCAGTCTATTCTAAAGGAGATCAGTCCTGGGTGTTCATTGGAAGGACTAATGCTAAAGCTGAAACTCCCATACTTTGGCCACCTGATGCAAAGAGTTGACTCATTGGAAAAGACTCTGATGCTGGGAGGGATTGGGGGCAGGAGGAGCAGGGGATGACAGAGGATGAGATGGCTGGATGGCATCACCAACTCGATGGACATGAGTTTGAGTAGACTCTGGGAGTTGGTGATGGACAGGGAGGCCTGGCGTGCTGCGATTCATGGGGTCGCAAAGAGTCGGACACGACTGAGCGACTGAACTGAACTGATGGACACTATTCTGTTTCCAAGTTACTGATGAAGTGAATAACTGAGACATGGAACAATCAAGTAATTTGTGTGAAGGCACGTGACAAACTGGCTGTGCAGCTGGGAGGGAAATCAGAGTCTGTGCTTTTAACCACTACACCACATGCCCTTTGTCTGTTAGAAGCTATAAGGGCAACACGCAAGGCTATACTCCATACCATCAACATTCATAATCAACCTGTCACCCAATCAGAAAAGAAATTATCTACCTTTAAAAATCACTAAATTTAGACTCAGAATGGCTTCACTTGGCTTCCTAATCCCCCTTGAGTGGTGTGGCTGCCTGGCAGGCTGGGGGAGAACTGCTTCCAGTTGTTACATGGAAGGCCACAGTGGCCAGCCCTGCCAATGCCTCACCACAGCCCCTCAGCTCTCAATAGCTTGGTGCTTGTAGATTCCAGATGCAGACGGTTTTCTGTGGCCTCCAGTGCTTGGTAGTTGGTGTGGGCCAGGCAAGAAGGGAAGGCAGAGAGTGTTTGGCCCTTATTACCCCTAGAAACAGGAGAATTGACAGGGATTTGGTGCAAGTACCCTCACAGAGGACAACTCTGCAGCCTTCTCCGCGTGCCCTCCCAGAGGGTTCAAGCCTGACCTGGCCACTGAACTAACCTGCTTATGAATGCTCCATGCCTTGGCCCCCTTTGGGCTTCCCAGGTGGCACAGTGGTAAAGAACCTGCATGCCAATGTGGGAGTTACAAGTTTGATCCCTGGAACAGGAAGATCCCCTTGAGTAGGAAATAGCAACCCCCTTCAGTACTCTTGCCTGGAAAATATCATAGACAGAGGAGCCTAGTGAGTTACAGTCCATGGGGTCACAAATAGTCAGACACAGAATACTGGTGCCTTCACTTCTCTGCCTGGACTACCGATTTCCTTTCCCACGATGGGATCAACTCCAGATCAATTTCTTGTACTCTTATCTTCCCCTCATTGTTTGTTTTTTTGGGGAGAAGATATTCTCCTAAGACAAATATCATTAGTGGTGCTTGACTTGAACACAAAGCAGAGAAGTGGCTACAGGCCACCAGGTGCCTGCCGTCCTGAATCAGCATCAAGAAGAGAAGTCGTAGGTGCATGGCTGTGCAGCATGATGCTGTTATTTGTAAAATCAGGTGATAATAGCCTTGTCACAGGTTTGCCGAAAAATTTACATGACTCTCATACATGGGCTTTCTTGTCAGCAACATCAGATCATGTTTATAAGTAAAGTTTATGAGTCCAGTCAATCCCTCTGTCCAATGACTGACCTGCAGGAAATCTGTTATCGTTTATTCGCTAAGTTGTGTCCAGCTCTTCACAATTTCATGGACTGCAACACTGCCAGGCTTTCCTGTCCTTCACTATCTCCCGAAATTTGCTCAAACTCATGTTAATTGAGTCAGCAATACCATCCAACTATCTCATCCTCTGTTGCCCCCTTCTCCTCCTGCAGAAGTTGATCCTTCTCAAAAAATGATCAACAGGCCCAGTCAATCTTGGTGGCTGTAAGTCCTCAGGCCTCCAGGGAAAATTGTTGCCATCATGAGATGGTTAGAACAAACGAAGATGGATTAAGTTATAGCGTGTGTTCCAAGTCATCCTAGGTGAGAAAACATTAATGATTTTCCAAATGTGAAAGGCAGCTTATTATTGGCAAAGTATCAATATTTAAGTTTCCTGGTAAGTCCAGTGACAGTGGGGAAGCAACATGCAAACAGTGCTAAGGGATCCTAGGAGGTGGGGAGACTGGAAAAAGAGGAGAGACGAGATTAAGATCTGGCTATCTAGGCTCACTCGGAGAAGGCAATGACACCCCACTCCAGTACTCTTGCCTGGAAAATCCAGGGACAGCAGAGCCTGGTGGGCTGCTGTCTATGGGGTCACACAGAGTCGGACACGACTGGAGTGACTTAGCAGCAGCAACAGGCTCACTGAGCCTCAGTTTGACCATCTGTAAAACTGAGATAGCATGTGACTCCCAATGTTGTCGCAAGGAATAAGTGTAAATGGAGTTCCAGACACATGATATTCACTCCATGCATGCAAGCTGTATTATTAACATTATTGCTATTTGGCTTTTTTCATATTTTTCATGGGGTTCTCAAATCAAGAATACTGAAGTGATTTGCCTTTCCCACTCCAGTGGACCAAGTTTTGTCAGAACACATTGGAAAAGATGCTGATGCTGAGAAAGACTGAGGGTATGAGGAGAAAGAGACGACAGAGGATGAGATGGTTGGATGGCATCATCGACTCAATGGACATGAATTTGAGCAAACTCCAGGAGATAGTGAAGGACAGGGAAGTCTGGCGTGCTACAGTCCATGGGGTCTCAAAGAGTTGGACATGACTGAGCGACTGAACACAACTATTTGGCTAAACCTACATAAACTAGCCTTCTATCATCCACAGATTATACTGTAGCTTGCATAAATACATCAGTTTATTTGCATGGACAACTGGAGCCTCTTATGCTCAGGAGCTCACCAACTGCGTCTCACTGCTCTGAAGTTTTCTTAGTTACGGCTGCAAGATTTACTCCCTCGTGATCCCGTGTGTTTTCTCCAACAAAGGACTCTTGTGAGAAGTCTATTCATTCCTTACTGCTGCTGCAGGATGACACTGTTTGGAGAGGAGAATGTTTTCAAGGGAATTGGTAGTACCGATTCATCCTCCAGGCCACTGGAAATCAATTAAATTGGTCTTCTTTGCAGAATCTGAGGAGCACCTGTGGTTAATAGGGCTGCTGTGGGCAGAGTAAAGAGGTGAATGTTTGTACCCCTGCTTCCTAGAAGTCATTGACTTAAAATGGTTTTCTTGAAGCGAAGAAGATGAAAGAACCTGAGGAGGAGGCTGGAGCTTTTGATGGTCTGCAGAGGCCAGCCCCTTTCTCTGCTTTTCACGATGAGGATGGCATAGCTCATGAGTTGAGCCAGGGAAAGCTTTGCTGCAAAACCATCTGTCGCTGTGCAGAAGCCACCGCCTCCTGAGAGCTTGCTGTGTGTATCACAGAGGTGTAGTATCTCTCACAGCACTGCAATTCACAGGGATTTCTTTCAGGATGGCTCTCAGTGGTTTCGTTTTTAAATAACATTTCTATAAATATACACATTTATATATATATATATATTTTAAATTACAGTATATTTTCTTTCTGTTCTCTCCCTGTCTCTACACAATCAGACACATGCGCACATACACACACACACCTTTTTATAAAATAGAAATATTTGTAAAATAAGAGGAAGAAATGTCCCAAATCACATGACTCTACTACTCTAATACAGTATTTTTTAGTGTTCACCCTGGCACTTTGTGACCTCATGGACTATAGCCCGCCAGGCTCCTCTGCCTGGCGATTTGGGGATTTCCCAGGCAAAAATATCGACGTGGGTTTCCATTTCCTCTTCCAGGGGATCTTCCTGACCCCGGGATTAAACCCGCCTATCTTATGCCTCCTGCATTGGCAGGTGGGTTACTTACTGCTAGTGCCACCTTGGAAGTCCCAGTGTTCACCAGACCTTTTTTAAAATAAACTTTGATGGTTATAAGCCTGATTTCATGTACCTTAACTTTCAGAGAACATTCCATTGTAAAAAGTTGTCATGTTTCCAGACAGGTGGTATAGTTCTTATTTTGTTAGCAACATAATAATCCACGAAGTGGATGTCATCGCCGTTTTCTGCACTGTTCACTAGTATTGGACATTGCAGTTGCTTCCAAATTGCTTGTTATTGTAACTACTGTGGCAATGGGCATCTTTCTCAATGTCATTTTTCTAGCCTTTAGGCTCTTTCTTTGGGAGAGATTTCATCAGTTGGATGATAAGACAGAATATAGGACTGTTTAGAAGGATGGAGACAAAGGTGAACTCAGTGAAGGAGGCGGAAACACAGTAGCTGAGAACGGGGAGCAGGGGGTAGCCTGAGAGTATGGAAGCCCAGAAGTGGAGGTGCACAGGGTGTCATGTACAGAGTGGTCACCTTGTCAAATGCTGCTGAGCGGAAAGGGAGGAGGACAGAACTGACCATTGGGAATTTCAGATCCTGCAGTAGGCACCAAGGTGGGCGACAGGGAGCCCAGAGCCACGTTCCTACTTTCCTGGAATAGACTCTCTGGTCGGAGACACAGGAGCCCAGAACCACCCAGTGAGCATTTAATGATGATATGAGCCAAATGCCTTGATGGAAAGGCATAGAGTTCTAGGATAGTATATGACAAAAAGAACGGGACCTAGACTTGAAATGCAAAGAACATCCTAGGCACAAGAGACAGCATATGCAAAGGCCCTGAGGATGGAGAGAGTGTGACACACTGGAGAACAGAAGGTCAGTGAATCTGGAGCCAGGCAGAGGGGGAGAATTGTCCTAGGCAGGGTCAGAAGTGTACTTTGAAAAGATATTGATTATAGTGTGGTAGGTGACAGGAAGGTAGTCTCAGGACACTGTAGAATTCCGATAGTAATCATGGAAGAACCTCTGTAAAGTTAATGCCATATATACATACATCCCAAAGACTAAAGCTAGGGTCACTGGTTGCTTCAGTACTATAAGGATCATACGACTGTAGTTACCGGGCAGCATGGTAGAACTGTGTGCAGAGTGATGTACTGAGTAAGTGCTACATATGCTCACAATGTTCTTCATTTCATCTCAAACTCTGAAGCAAGCCTTGCAGTTTTTTACCAGCAATTTGCAGCATGTTGATTTGAAGACAGTATTTTTTTTCTGTCTTTAAGTTTCCATTTAAGTTCACGAAATTTGGAAACACAAGCCTTATGTAGATTTTTCTCAATTAGGAGCCGATGACTGCAAGGACGTGGTCAGGCTGAAATAATGAAGAGGAATGTTAGGAATGCCCTGGAGGAGACTGATGGAGATGCCTGACCACTTTGACTTCTCAAATTTCCTTTTCCTTAATATTTCACTTTATATTCAGCAAGAGAAAACCCAACTGAAATATTAGTACCTGGGATGGAATAATAGACAGAACTTCATCTGTTGCAAATAACTTAAGTCAACAGCACAGTCCATAAGCCAACTGGTTGACTTTTAGGTGGATTCAGGAACTCAAATGAGATAGTGGGATAACATCCCCACCCAATGGATGTGAACTTGGACAAACTCTGGGAAATAAATAATGAGGGACGGGAGGCCTGGTGCACTGCAGTCCATGGGGTCAGAAAGAGTCGGACATGACTTAGCAACGGAACAACAAAAAGGAACATAAAGAATGTTGCACTGAGATGTGTGTGTCATTTTTCTCAAAAATGTTCATTTCACATGAGGTGGCAAATGGAACACATAATGACTACTGCGTTCCCATTAAAAGCTTCTGTCCAAAGCGTGTGCCCTTTGCTTTTCCATCCTGCTGCTCGTTCTCAGTCTCTCAGATTCATGATTCAGCTTCATTGCTCCTCCTGAGACATCAGAATTGGGTCCAAGACAAAGAAGGGAGTGGCCTCTGATTTAGGAAATAAACTGGTGTGCTTTTCGCTCTGTTGATCTGTGAGTGGAGTATTTGTTTAGAGTCACCAACTGGATGGTGCATTTACTTTTTCTAGCAGCTTCTTTAGAAAAATCATCAAAGTCCCTCCAAAAGAAACTTCTTCCTTCACTGATCACATTAGCTGAAACAGCATTTCTCTGCTCACCACTCACAGATCAAGCCTAACAGAAAGTGATAGATATCAATTAAGTGGGAGCACCATTACACTGAGGTTTGCTCTTCGTGTCTTGTCCTTTTTGCGTGCCTGTGTGACCAACTCAGTCATTCTGACCCAAGACAGTTCTGCTGCCAAAACCATTCTTGTTCTTGTTCTGGCTAGTTTGCTGCTATCAAGTAAACTAGAGATTAAATTGAAGGTAATGGAAGAGATGAGAAATAATCATATCCTTGATGTTTCAGCTTTTGTCTGACTTTTCTTAGTAATTTACTTGGCTGAGCATTTCATCACTGGTCATGAGTAAAATTATGTCCCAGCTTCTTCTTATCCATCTTCAAGAACATCTTCAGGAACATCTGAAGGAAAGCCTTAGTCTTTGCTTTGCTCAAGAAGTGACTTTGCCATCCTGATGTTTTGCAGACTTGCAAGGCAATTACTTTAGATGAAATAAGATCTGCTCAAAGTTTGAATAGAAAAGGAAATGGGGAATTGATTAATTGGTCCAGGAGTATCTATGCAGCCAAATAAATGGGATGGTCATTTAAAAGCAACCGGCTTGCACCCAGTTTCTCATTCCTTGTGGATCCTTGCCCAGGAAACTACTTTAATTAATGACTGATCTCCCTTTTCCAGATCTTTTCATGTCTTTAAAATACCCTAAGTCCAACTGCTGAAGGCTATGGTTCACTATAGAGGCAAGGAAAAAACCTATCTTTTAAAACCATTCTTTACCCACAGTCACCAGAGAGCATGTGTATAGCATTATATATTTCTTCTTATAAACACACATCAAGAAGAATGATGGAGACTTTGTTTTGTGGAATGTAGGGTGATATGGAGACAAGGAAAGATATAAGCACCTGAATGCAGAGTTCCAAAGAATAGCAAGAAGAGATAAGAAAGCCTTCTTCAGCGATCAATGCAAAGAAATAGAGGAAAACAACAGAATGGGAAAGACTAGAGATCTCTTCAAGAAAATTAGAGATACCAGGGGAACATTTCATGCAAGGATGGGCTCAATAAAGGACAGAAATGGTATGGACCTAACAGAAGCAGAAGATATTAAGAAGAGGTGGCAAGAATACACGGAAGAACTGTACAAAAAAGATCTTCACAACCCAGATAATCATGATGATGTGATCACTAATCTAGAGCCAGACATCTTGGAATGTGAAGTCAAGTTGGCCTTAGAAAGCATCACTACGAACAAAGCTAGTGGAGGTGATGGAATTCCAGTTGAGCTGTTTCAAATCCTGAAAGATGATGCTGTGAAAGTGCTGCACTCAATCTGCCAGCAAATTTGGAAAACTCAGCAGTGGCCACAGGACTGGAAAAGGTCAGTTTTCATTCCAATTCCAAAGAAAGGCAATGCAAAAGAATGCTCCAATTACCGCACAATTGCACTCATCTCACATGCTAGTAAAGTAATGCTCAAAATCCTCCAAGCCAGGCTTCAGCAATACGTGAACCGTGAACTCCCTGATGTTCAAGCTGGCTTTAGAAAAGGCAGAGGAACCAGAGATCAAATTGCCAACATCCGCTGGATCATGGAAAAAGCAAGAGAGTTCCAGAAAAACATCTACTTCTGCTTTATTGACTATGCCAAAGCCTTTGACTGTGTGGATCACAATAAACTGTGGAAAATTCTGAAAGAGATGGGAATACCAGACCACCTAACCTGCCTCTTGAGAAATCTGTATGCAGGTCAGGAAGCAACAGTTAGGACTGGACATGGAACAACAGACTGGTTCCAAATAGGAAAAGGAGTGCGTCAAGGCTGTATATTGTCACCCTGCTTATTTAACTTATATGCAGAGTACATCATGAGAAACGCTGGACTGGAAGAAACACAAGCTGGAATCAAGATTGCTGGGAGAAATATCAATAACCTCAGATATGCAGATGACACCACCCTTATGGCAGAAAGTGAAGAGGAGCTAAAAGGCCTCTTGATGAAAGTGAAAGAGGAGAGTGAAAAAGTTGGCTTAAAGCTCAACATTCAGAAAACGAAGATCATGGCATCTGGTCCCATCACTTCATGGGAAATAGATGGGGAAACAGTGGAAACAGTGCCAGACTTTATTTTTTTGGGCTCCAAAATCACTGCTGATGGTGACTGCAGCCATGAAATTAGAAGACGCTTACTCCTTGGAAGAAAAGTTATGTCCAACCTAGATAGCATTTTCAAAAGCAGAGACATTACTTTGCCGACTAAGGTCCGTCTAGTCAAGGCTATGGTTTTTCCTGTGGTCATGTATGGATGTGAGAGTTGGACTGTGAAGAAGGCTGATCGCCGAAGAATTGATGCTTTTGAAGTGTGGTGTTGGAGAAGACTCTTGAGAGTCCCTTGGACTGCAAGGAGATCCAACCAGTCCATTCTGAAGGAGATCAACCCTGGGATTTCTTTGGAAGGAATGATGCTAAAGCTGAAACTCCAGTACTTTGGCCACCTCATGCGAAGAGCTGACTCATTGGAAAAGACTCTGATGCTGGGAGGGATTGGGGGCAGGAGGAGAAGGGGACGACAGAGGATGAGATGGCTGGATGGCATCACTGACTCGATGGATGTGAGTCTGAGTGAACTCCGAGAGATGGTGATGAACAGGGAGGCCTGGCATGCTGCAATTCATGGGGTCGCAAAGAGTCGGACACGACTGAGTGACTGAACTGAACTGAACTGAACTGAAGGGTGATATGGTCCTAAACCCATATAAGTTTTGGCCAGACCAATCTAGGTTCAAATTCCCATTCTACAGTTAATGTTTGACAAGGGATAAGCTAGTTTCACAGCTATCTACAATATATTTTTCACTATTTTTTTGTTAATAAATCTATAAAACCTAGAATATGATAGCTGTTCAACAAGTGTTAGTTATTATACTACCATTATTTTATTTATAAAGTGTATTTGACTGAAGACACACACACACATTCCCAAGTGGCATTACATAATACCCATTATTTTAATGAGGAGGAGTTTCTCTAGCTATCCCATAGACTTCCACTTCCGTGGTGGCTCAGATGGTAAAGAATCTGCCTGCAATGCAGGAGACCTGGGTTTGATCCCTGGATCAGGAAGAGGCCCTGGAGAAGGAAATGGTAACCCAATCTAGTATTTTTGCCTGGAAAATCCCATGGACAGAGGAATCTGATGGGCTACAGTCCATGGGATAGCAAAGAGTTGGACATGACTGACTGACACTTTCACTTTTCACTTCCGTATCTGGAGTGTAGAATCCCTGGAATTGATTACCTGCTTCTGAGTACCCTCTAAGACCAGGCATAGAAATGAAAATCTCTTCTGCTTATTTACCTAGTACTGTCCTTTCTTTCCAACTCCCTATAAATTTTTTGACCAATTTAAGATCTTAGCATGAGATCATACATGCAGGAAAACTATGGGTAGTCACTAGATTGCCCTGAAATTCCTTGATCATTAGACGCAACCCTTCTCCAGATTACATTTTTCAGTCCCCCTGGTGATTCCCCTGGGAGATGAATGGTGGTTGAGATACTGTTTTCTGTTGCTTTTGTTTAAGCTGGAAGACAAGAGGTTGGATCCTCAGCCCCACACTCCTTCAGAGTGTCTGTGTTACCAGAACCTAACAATGAATACTGGCCAGCACCATAAATAATCTGTCATAAGATTATGTCTATTTGCATTTTTGTCATTTGTATGATCTTTCCAACCAAGGAGCTTTGGGGTGGGAGGGAGGACATGAATGGTTAGCTGTGTTTTCTGAGGGGTCACATGACCTTGGGTGGACCTTTGCTCTTGTGAAGACTGTTTTTGTGCCTCAAAAATGGAGATGATAGTAATTTCTTGTTCTGACCTATCACCATGACCCTGAAATAATCATGGGTGCTTTAATCTTCTCAAAAACTGCTTATATGCTTCTAGCCATTGGTATCTTTCATGGTAGATCTTCAGATTCAAATGGACTGGCTATTTTATGAATGAGTTTTTCAAAGGTCTCTATGATGACCAATGATTGCATGTCAATGGAATTTTCTGGTGATCCAGTGGTTAGGACTCAGTACTTCCACTGCTGTGGGCCCAGGTTGATGATTAGGAAACTAAGATCTCAGAAGCAGCATGTTATGGCCAGAAAAAGGCATGCTGAGTTGAAATGAAATCATACAATTTATTGAGACTCATCTTTCTCTAACACATTGTCTTTGATCTATTGATACTTCAATCATTTCCTTTTCTTTTTTTGAAAGGAAAATGTGCTTTCTTTTGGGTGCCAGCAAAGATGGGGGAGGGCAGTTGTTTTGTCACTCAGCTGTGTCCAACTCTTGTGACCCCATGGACTGTAGCCTTCCAGTCTCCTCTGTCCACGGAATTTCCCGGGCAAGAATACTCGAGTGAGTTGCAATTTCATTCTCCAGGGGATCTTCCCAACCCAGGGATCAAACCTGCATCTCCTGTATTACAGGCAGATTCTTCTTTCTGAGCCACCAGGGAAGCCCTGTTCAATCATTTCCTGAAAATCATTTTTAACCCACATGCATTTCTTCCTTCTTCTGGCATCCTTTCTCCATTAAGTGCTTAAAAATGTACTTTTGTGCCACTTTTAGTAAAAGATAGTACTTATTGCTGTGGTAATTTCTGTTCGTTTACTTAATTTTGCCAATTAGTTGTTAGCTCCCAGAGAGTATTTTATAGCTACCACTAGGTGGTCCTGGCTAGGTATGCTGAAGGCTAAACACTTTCATGATATAAAACAGGCTTTGAAGGCTTTATTTAATGGTGCTTTTTCTTTTTTTCTCTTTTATTATTTCTTCTCAGTCCAAGATAAAGTAGTGAAAGTTTATGTTTTCATGATATTTATCTTTTATCTCTTACCTTGTTCCAGCTCAAAGACACTCCATGATAATTCTACTGAAAGCTGACAGTCTTCAGAATCAGGCAGACTTGGTGTGAAATCTCAGCTCTGACATTTTCTTCCTTTGAAATATTGAGCAAGTTGCTCAACCTCTCAAGAACTAATCATTTCTTCATCTAAGAGCTGTTTTCAAAAAATAAATCAAGCACCAGACAAAAAACACATGCATCTTGTAAATGGTCAAGTTATCTTGGTTTCTTGTGAAACTTTTATTGGGGAAAGTTGAAGGTATTTGACTGAATTGATACTTAACGGCTTTTGAGGGGTTGCTTAAGACATGAAGGTTAAATGACAGAATTTTTTAGTTAGAATTTCTTCAACCTCTAGTTTTACTTATGGAGGATTTATTTTGCTTTTTAAGGAAAAGTCTCTTTAGAAAGCTCAAGTATCCCATCCAAGTACTAACCAGGCCCGACCCTGCTTAGCTTCCGAGATCAGACGAGATTGGGCACGTTCAGGGGGATGATTTGGGAGAATGCCATTGAAACATGTGTAATATCATATATGAAACGAATTGCCAGTCCAGGTTCGATGCATGATACTGGATGCTTGGGGCTGGTGCACTGGGACGACCCAGAGGGATGGTATGGGGAGGGAGGTGGGAGGGGGGTTCAGGAAGGGGAGCACGTGTATACCTGTGGTGGATTCATGTTGATATATAGCAAAACAAATACAATATTGTAAAGTAATTAACCTCCAATTAAAATAAATAATTTTATATTAAAAAAAAAAGAAAGCTCAAGTATCTTTAGCAGTGATTCTGAAAACTCTGAATTGGATTTTCCTTAAAACATACATGTGTTTAAAATTTGAAAAGGAGAGGCTCTTTGGCAATAATGCGTTTAGAGATTTGATCAAAACCTCAAATATTTTGAAACCTAATGCAACCCATACCTAGATTATTTTTAGCTCTCCAAAGTCCAGTTATTTAATCTCTTAATCAAACTGCTTGAAGTTTCCATTTCTAAATAAATGAAATGATAATAAATAATGAGCCAAAAAAGAAAATACACCCATTTAAGGGAAAAAAATGGAAATTTGATGGAAAATGAATGTGCATTTGAATAACATGAAAATATCATCTCCTTTGATTTTTCAGCTCCAAGTAAGTGAAGGATTGAAGTAGGAGCCAGGAAAAGTGCCTTTTGTCAAATTCTTCAGTGTAGAGTTCTTCAGTTATGTCAAGTAGATTACATTTGTTCAGGGATTAAGGGAGACCTGGAGAATTTAAGGTCTGTTAACCTGACCATGACTGCCTAGATTGGCATAAAATCTACTCCCAAGAGTCATCCCTTTTTATTCCATGATGCCATTATTTCTTCCTTACATGGCCTGATAAAATGGAATCTGGATAGAGTGTAGAGTAATTGTGGTTAATTGAATCAGCTAGAGGGTGACTATGGAAAAGCCTATGAGTGTCAGGCCCCAAGTCAGGTTGAGGTGTAATCTCTGATCTGGAGAAGACTGTGTTGCAGAGTGAAAAGTAAAGTTTTAATAGGAGTGAACAGCAAATAGTGGAAATTAACAACTGTTACAAGATTATGGAGAAAGCCAGTGCCGTGAAGAGAGCACACACTAGCAATCACAAGAATTGGGTTTTAATCTGAGTTACTGTCATTAATTAGCTCTACGGATTTGATACATTATCTTCCTTTTTTGCTTCTTCCTTTTGCTTTTGCTCCTCTTTCACCCTATCTCAAAAAACGGATAGCCAGAGAAACGAAACCAAAGACCAGGCAATCACTAAGAGTTTTCCAAGTGTGTTCTGTCTATTTACCCTCTATATAACTTTTTTATTGATGGAAAAAGTCCTGTAGTAGCCTGGGAGAGTCAGTAAAAGTGATATTGAAACTTCTCAAAGGATGGAGTGACAAGAAGGGAAAATTGTACAGGTGTGTCCTTCTAAGATAGAGACAAGCCTTCTCAAGGGGTCAGTTTTGATCCTAGCCAAGGCAAACAATCACTGCCCTCATGGACATGGTGCAAATGAATGGAAACCCATGAAGTAATGCTCCACTAGAGGGAAATACAGTATACTGTCTTCCCTTTTGATCCAGGTACTTAATCCACTGAACTCACTCACTAATCTTAATACTTAGCAGGACACAAGACCATAGATGGAGATATAATTTGTCCCTCAAGAGTCTTAATTTTTCTGAGATAAATGATTATTTATCCATAGGGTCCTAATACTTTGTGTTTATACCTTTTTGTAATAAACATACTGAAAAGCACATAAATCATATGTGCATGCTTCAGTGAATTTTCATAAAGTGTGCACATCCATGCAACAAGCACATAGATAAAACACAGGATATTGCCAGCACCCCCAGAGTTTTCTCAGGTCCCTCCCAATCTCTCACCTCTACCCAATATCCTGCCTTAACATCTGTCTGTTTGGGAAGTTTCGTATAAATAGAATCATAGGGTATACATTCTCTGGGTCTGCAATCTTCTTCTTGTGTTCCTGAAATCCATTCATGTTGTGGCCTATGGCAGTAGTTTGTTGCAGGTATATATACAGGTTTCTGTTGGTTCAAAAGCAGAGACATTACTTTGCCGACTAAGGTCCGTCTAGTCAAGGCTATGGTTTTTCCTGTGGTCATGTATGGATGTGAGAGTTGGACTGTGAAGAAGGCTGATCGCCGAAGAATTGATGCTTTTGAGGTGTGGTGTTGGAGAAGACTCTTGAGAGTCCCTTGGACTGCAGGGAGATCCAACCAGTCCATTCTGAAGGAGATCAACCCTGGGATTTCTTTGGAAGGAATGATGCTAAAGCTGAAACTCCAGTACTTTGGCCACCTCATGCGAAGAGTTGACTCATTGGAAAAGACTCTGATGCTGGGAGGGATTGGGGGCAGGAGGAGAAGGGGACGACCGAGGATGAGATGGCTGGATGGCATCACTGACTCAATGGATGTGAGTCTGAGTGAACTCCGAGAGATGGTGATGGACAGGGAGGCCTGGCGTGCTGCGATTCATGGGGTCGCAAAGAGTCGGACACGACTGAGCGACTGAACTGAACTGAACTGAACTGATACCTTGAAATGGAATTGATGGGCCATAGGGTTCAACTTTAGTAGCTGCTGAACCCCAACAAGTCTCCCAAAGACAGGTTTTAGTATAAATGAGGAACAATTAGAAATTCCTCATGCCACTGATAGGAGGTAAACTAGTTGCTCCATGTTAACACTTTGTCTTTTCATTTTAGCTCTTCTAGTGGGTACGTCATGGTATTGAGTTGTGATGTTAATTTGCATTTCTCTGAAGACTAAACAAGATATGTGTATTGGCCTTTGGGAATCCTCCTTATTGAAATATCTTGAGGTATCTTTTACTCATCCCTCCCTCACTGGGTTAACTGTATTTTCCTACTTGCTTTGGCAGAGTTTGTATATATTTTCTTTGGTTGGAAAAATATATTGCAAATATTTTCTTTCACTTTCTCCTTTGCCTATTTATACTTTTAATGGTATCTTTTGAAGAACAGATTTCTTAATTTTAATGTAATCAGATTAATCTTTCTTTAATATTGGTGCTATTTTATCCAACTTAAAAATTCTTTCCCTAGCCATCAGTTCAATTCAGTCACTCAGTCATGTCCGACTCTTTGAGACCCCATGAATCACAGCATGCCAGGCCTCCCTGTCCATCACCAACTCCTGGAGTTCACTCAGACTCGTGTCCATTGAGTCAGTGATGCCATCCAGCCATCTCATCCTCGGTCGTCCCCTTCTCCTCCTGCCCCCAATCCCTCCCAGCATCAGAATCTTTTCCAATGAGTCAACTCTTCGCATGAGGTGGCCAAAGTACCTCAGTTTCAGCTTTAGCATCATTCCTTCCAAAGAAATCCCTGGGTTGATCTCCTTCAGAATGGACTGGTTGGATCTCCTTGCAGTCCAAGGGACTCTGAAGAGTCTTCTCCAACACCACAGTTCAAAAGCATCAATTCTTCGGCGATCAGCCTTCTTCACAGTCCAACTCTCACATCCATACATGACCAGAGGAAAAAACATAGCCTTGACTAGACGGACCTTAGTCGGCAAAATAATGTCTCTCCTTTTGAATATACTATCTAGGTTGGTCATAACTTTTCTTCCAAGGAGTAAGTGCCTTTTAATTTCATGGCTGCAGTCACCATCTGCAGTGATTTTGGAGCCCAAAAAATAAAGTCTGACACTGTGTCCACTGTTTCTCCATCTATTTCCCATGGAGTGATGGGACCGGATGCCATGATCTTCGTTTTCTGACTGTTGAGCTTTAAGTCAACTTTTTCACTCTCCTCTTTTACTTTCATCAAGAGGCTTTTTAGTTCCTCTTCACTTTCTGCCACATTATATTCTTTCATATTTTGCTTTTCAATCTGCTCAGGATTGATTTTTGTGTATCACGTAAGATAAGGGTCAGATTTTTTTTTTTTTTTTTTTTTTTTCCTCTGTCGTCCCCTTCTCCTCCTGCCCCCAATCCCTCCCAGCATCAAAATCTTTTCCAATGAGTCAACTCTTCGCATGAGGTGGCCAAAGTACCTCAGTTTCAGCTTTAGCATCATTCCTTCCAAAGAAATCCCTGGGTTGATCTCCTTCAGAATGGACTGGTTGGATCTCCTTGCAGTCCAAGGGACTCTGAAGAGTCTTCTCCAACACCACAGTTCAAAAGCATCAATTCTTCGGCGATCAGCCTTCTTCACAGTCCAACTCTCACATCCATACATGACCAGAGGAAAAAACATAGCCTTGACTAGACGGACCTTAGTCGGCAAAATAATGTCTCTCCTTTTGAATATACTATCTAGGTTGGTCATAACTTTTCTTCCAAGGAGTAAGTGCCTTTTAATTTCATGGCTGCAGTCACCATCTGCAGTGATTTTGGAGCCCAAAAAATAAAGTCTGACACTGTGTCCACTGTTTCTCCATCTATTTCCCATGGAGTGATGGGACCGGATGCCATGATCTTCGTTTTCTGACTGTTGAGCTTTAAGTCAACTTTTTCACTCTCCTCTTTTACTTTCATCAAGAGGCTTTTTAGTTCCTCTTCACTTTCTGCCACATTATATTCTTTCATATTTTGCTTTTCAATCTGCTCAGGATTGATTTTTGTGTATCACGTAAGATAAGGGTCCGGTTTTTTTTTTTTTTTTTTTTTTTTTGTCCCTTGGGTATATTCAATTGACTTATTAATTGAAAAGACTATTCTTTCCCTACTACACTGAAGTTTCATCTTTGTCATCATTGTTCTATTTCTGGAGTCTTATTTCAGCCCATTGGTCTAGCTGTCTATGATTATGCCAGTGTATTAACACCCGAAGCTTCATAATAAACAGTGGTACCTATTTCAGAGATTACTATTGGAATATAGTAAAACAATTTATTAAGTGCTTAGCATAAGACCTGGCAGGTTGGGCTTTTGGCTCAGTTAATGTAAACTGTTAAATACAGAAATGAAAGGTCATTTGACATCTTACCACACTAGGCCTCTGTGCCCTCCTGTTGGCTATACCATACTACTTCCTTTAAAACATTTCTGATGTTATAGGGTCAACCAAGAAATAAAATACGCTTGCTGCTGCTGCTGCTGCTAAGTTGCGTCAGTCATGTCCGACTCTGTGCGACCCCATAGACAGCAGCCCAACAGGCTCCTCTGTCCGTGGGATTCTCCAGGCAAGAACAGTGGAGTGGGTTGCCATTTCCTTCTCCAACGCATGAAAGTGAAAAGTGAAAGTGAAGTTGCTCAGTCGTGTCTGACTCTTAGCGATTGGCCCCCTACAATTATTAATACCCGGGGTTCCTCAGGTGTAATTAGGACGGGAGCTTGTGTGGGGACCCCCGGGCACCTTCAGTCCTGATTGTCTTGAGAGTCCGACCCCGGAGACCTACGCCTCTGAGGGCAGTCTCTCTTCCAGTCATGAAAATTTTCCAAGCATACACCCATTCTGAGACTAGGTCTGTTGTGAGAAAGAGAAAAGAAAATCTATCTACAAAGTACTATAACCTCCCTCTCTTGGCTTCTTGCCCTTCAAGTTTGTGAAGGAAAGAGAAAAATGTTTTTTCATATGACTTCTATCTCCTTAGACTTCAGTGAATTCTTGTCTCATTGAGGCCCTATTTCCTTCAGTACAGAACTGAGACTTCTTGGCTTTTAATTTCCACTTTATTTAAACGACAGATACAAGAATCCCCATCAAGAGAGGAGCCTGTAGGTCCCCTAGGGCTCAATTCTCTAGTAACCTAATTATTCCTAGCATCAAATGTCTTCCTTCTTCAACTTTACTCACCTGAACAATGTAAAAACATAAAAGTAAATCATATCTAGAGTGTAGCACAACAGAGTTAAATTGTTTAACTGTTACCAACTTAAGTTTATCACAGGTTCTGATCTGTGGGTGTGGAATGGGGTGGGCGCGGGGCAACAATGTATGTAGTACTCAGTTCAGTTCAGTCACTCAGCCCTGACCAACTCTTTGCAACCCCACAGACTGCAGCACCCAGGCTTCCCAGTCCATCACCAACTCCCGGAGCTTGCTCAGACTCACGTCACTTGTCAGTGACACCATCCAGCTATCTTATCCTCTGTTGTCCCCTTCTCCTCCTGCCTTTGATCTTTCCCAGCATCAGCGTCTTTTCCAATGAAGTCAGTTCTTTGAAACAGGTGGGCAAATTATTGGAGTTTCAGCTTCAGCATCAGTCCTTCCAATGAGTATTTAGGATTGATTTCCTTTAGGATTGACTGGTTTGCTCTCCTTGCAGTCCAAGGGACTCTCAAGAGTCTTCTCCAACACCACAGTTCAAAAGCATCAATTCTTTGGCACTCAGCTTTCTTTATAGTCCAACTCTCACATCCATACATGACTACTGGAAAACCATAGCTTTAACTAGACAGACCTTGGTCAGTAAAGCAATGTCTCTGCTTTTTAATATGCTGTCTAGGTTTGTCATAGCTTTTCTGCCAAGGAGAAAGAACTTTTAATTTCATGGCTGCAATCACCATCTGCAGTGATTTTGAGGCCAAGAAAATAAGGTCTCTCACTATTTCCAATGTTTCCCCATCTAGTTGCCATGAAGTAATGGGATAAGATGCCATGATCTTCCTTTTTTAAATGTTGAGTTTCAAGCCAGTTTTCTCACTCTCTTCTTTGACTTTCATCAAGAGGCTCTTCAGTTCCCCTTCACTTTCTGCCATAAGGGTGGTGTCATCTGCATATCTGAGGTTACTGATATTTCTCCCAGCAGTCTTGTTTCTAGCTTGTGGTTTACCCAGTCTGGCATTTTTGCATGATATAATGTCTTTCCCAAATTGGAACTAGTTCATTGTTCCATGACAAGTTTTAACTGTTGCTTCTTGACTTATATACAGATTTCCCAAAGGTCAGTTAAGGTGGTCTGGTATTCCCATCTCTTAAAGAATTTTCCACAGTTTGTTGTGATCCACACAGTCAAAGGCTTTAGCATCATCAATGAAGCAGAGGTAGATGTTTTTTCTGGAACTGTATGATTTCTCTGTGATCCAACAGATGTTGGCAATTTGATCTCTGGTTCCTCTGCCTTTTCTAAATCCAGATTGAACATCTGGAAGTTCTTGGTTTACATACTACTAAAGCCTCTCTTAGAGAATACTGAGCATTACTTTGCTAGTGTGTGAGATGAGCACAGTTGTGTGGTAGTTTGAACATTCCTTGGCATTGCCTTTCTTTGGGATTGGAATGAAACTGACCTTTTCCAGTTATGTGGCCACTGCTGAGTTTTCCAAATTTGCTGGCATATTGAGTGTAGCACTTTCACAGCATCATTTTTTAGGATTTGAAATAGCTTAGCTGGAATTCCATCACCTCGTCTAGCTTTGTTCATAGTCATGCTGCCTAAGGCCCACTTGACTTCACACTACAGGATGTCTGACTCTCAGTGAGTGATCACACCATGGTTATCTGGATCATTAAGATCTTTTTTGTGTAGTTCTTCTGTGTATTCTTGCCACTTCTTGTTAATATCTTCTGTTTTTGTTAGGTCTATATCGTTCCTGTCCTTCATTGTGCCCTTCTTGCATGAAATGTTCCCTTGGTATCTCTCATTTTCTTGAAGAGATCTCCAATCTTTCCCATCTATTGTTTTCCTCTGTTTCTTTGTATTGATCACTTAGGAAGGCTTTCTTATCTCTCCTTGCTATCCAATGGAACTCTACATTCAGGTGGGTATATTTTTACTTTTCTCTTTGCCTTCAGCTTCTCTTCTTTTCTCAACTATCTGTAAGGTCTCCTCAGACAACCATATTGCCTCTTTGCTTTTCTTTTTCTTAGGAACAACTTTGATCATGGCCTCCTGTACAATGTTATGAACCTCCATTCATAGTAGACAGATACCCTGTCTATCAGATCTAACCCCTTGAATCTATTTGTCACTTCCACTGTATAATCATAAGGGACTTGATTTAGGTCATATGTGAATGGTCTAGTGGTTTTCCCTACTTTCTTCTATTATATCTGAATTTTCCAATAAGAAGTTCATGATCTGAGCCACAGTCAGCTCCTGGTCATGCTTTTGCTGACTGTATAGAGCTTCTCCATTTTAAGCTGCAAAGAATATAATCATCTGATTTTGGTATTGATCATCTGGTGATGTCTATGTGTAGAATCTTCTCTTGTGTTGTTGGAAGAGGGTGTTTGCTATGACCAGTGCATTCTCTTGGCAAAACACTGTTAGCCATTGCCCTGTTTCATTTTGTACTCTAAGGCCAAACTTGCCTGTTACTCCAGGGATCTCTTCACTTCCTACTTTTGCATTCCAGTCCCTGCGATGAAAAGGACATCTTTTTTTGGTGTTAGTTCTAGAGGTCTTGTAGGTCATCATGGAACCATTCAACCTCAGCTTCTTCAGCATTAGTGTTGGGGCATAGACTTGGATGACTGTGATATTGAATGGTTTGCCTTAGAAATGAACAGAGATCATTCTGTCATTTTTGAGATTTCTCCCAAGTACTCTATTTTGGACTCTTTTGTTGATTATGAGGGCTACTACATTTCTTCTAAGGGATTCTTGCCCACAGTGGTAGATATAATGGTCATCTGAATTAAATTCACCCTTTCTGGTCCATTTTAGTTCACTGACTCCTAAAATTTCAGTGTTCACTCTTGCCATCTCCTGTTTGACCACTTATAATTTACCTTGATTCATGGACCTAACATTTCAGGTTCCTATGCAGTACTGTTCTTTACAGTCTCAGACTTTAATCACCAGGCAAATCCACAGCTCGGTGTTGTTTTGGCTTTGGCTCAGTCTCTTCATTCTTTCCAGAGCGATTTCTCCTCTCTTCTCCAGTAGCATATTGGGCATCTACTTACCTGGGGAGTTCTTTTAGTGTCATATATTTTTGCCTTTTCATACTGTTCATGGGGTTCTCAAGGCAAGAACACTGAAGTGATTTGCCATTCCCTTCCCCAGTGGACCACATTTTGTCGGAACTCTCTATTATGACCCGCCCGTCTTGGGTGGCCCTACACAGCATGGCTCACAGCTTCACTGAGTTAGACAAGGCTGTGATTCCAGTGATCAGTTTGGCTTGTTTGTGCTTAGTCGCTCAGTCATGTCTGACTCTTTGCAACCTCATGAACTGTAGCCCACCAGGCTCCTCTGTCCATGAGAATTCTCCAGATAAGAATACTGAAATGGGTTGCCATGCCCTCCTCCAGGGGATCTTTCCAACCCAGGGATTAAACCCAGGTCTCCTGCATTGCAGGCAGTTTCTTTACTATCTGAGCTACTAAGGAAGCCTAAGAATACTGGAGTGGGTAGCCTTTCTCTTCTCCAGGTGTCCTTCCTGACCCAGGAATCAAACTGGGGTCTCTTTCATTGCAAGCGGATTCTTAACCAGCTGGTTAGTTTTCTGTAATTGTTTCCATTGTGCCTGCCCTCAGATGGATAAGGATAAGAGGTTTATGGAAGCTTCCTGATGGGTGCGACTGGCTGTGGGGGAATCTGGGTCTTGCTCTGATGGGCAGGGCCATGCTCAGTAAAGTTTTATTCCAATTTTCTGTTGATGGGTAGGGCTGTGTTCCCTCCCTGCAGTTTGGCCTGATGTAGTTTGGCAGTAATGGCAACCTCCTTCAAAAGGACATATGCCAGGACTGTTGTATTCAGTGCCCCTGACCCTACACCAGGCTGCTATCCACCCATGCCTCTGCTGGAGACTCCTGGACACTCACAGGTAAGTCTGGGTCAGTCTCTTATAGGGTCACTGCTCCTTTCTCCTGGGTCCTGGTGTGCACAAGGTTTTGACTGTGCCCTCTAAGAATCTGTTTCCCCAGTCCTGTGGAAGTTCTGTAATCAAACCCCACTGGCCTTCAAAGTCAAATCCCCTGGGTGTTCTCAGTCCCTTTGCTGGACCCCAGGTTGGCAAATATGTTGTGGGCCCTAGAACTTTTTTGCAACAGTGTGAGAACTTCTTTGGTATAGCTGTTTTCCAGTTTGTGGGTCATCTGCTCATTTGCTCTACGGTGGGGTTAATAGTGACTTCCTCCGAGAAGACTTATGCCACACACCACGCCTCCCAGGGCTGCTGCAGCCAGAGGCCCTGTCCCCATGGCCAGCACTGCTGACCTTTGCCTCCACAGGAGGCACTCAGATACTCAAAGGCATGTCTGGCAGGTCTGGTTCAGTCTCTTGTGGGGTCCCTGGGTACTCGCACACGCAAGGTTTTATTTGAGCCCTCCAAGTGTCTCTGGTGGGTATGGGGTTTGATTCTAAATGCAATTTCACCCCTCCTAACATCTTACTGGGGCCTCTCCTTTACCCTTGAACATGGGGTATCTTTTTTTGGTGGGACCCAACATTCTCCTATCAATGGTTGTTCAGCAGTTAGTTGCAATTTTGGAGTTCTCACAGAAGATGAGACGTCCTTCTACTCCACCATCTTGCCTAGTTCTATGTGTGTAGTGTGTATATATGTAATGCATATGTAATATATGTTTGTGTTACAAGGATATATATGTATAACTTTGCTGAATATTTGACTTCCATGAACTTGAAAATCAGTTGAGTAATGTCTCAAAATCACTCACTTTACCCATTAACTTCACTCAGAAGGTCCAGTTCAATCTATTTTCTGTGCACTTGCTGGATCTGTGGAGGTATAGCAAAGAGCAAAATCCATATCCTCTCTCCTTGTCAAAATTTTTTAAAAAATAAAAAATTTAATTGATTTCTTTCTAATTTGATGCCTATATTCGATACACATATAAAAATGATTTATACAGATTGTAGAAAATGTCTTAGTGAAAAGAAAAATGGTAATTCAAGTTGAATTTCCTATCAGAGACCACGTTCTTTGAACAACAAACGTGGAGCCTGTTATAACCTGTCATAACGTTGACTCACTTTGGCCTGAGTTGTAAGTGAACTTGATCAACTGTCAAGGGCTTTAGATACAATACAATGTTAATGCAGACTAACTAAGATTTTGCTTTACAATCCAGGTAAGGTAAGAGGTTGCAAATTAGCCCTGCTAATGACTAGCACAGGCTAGTCAAATATCACCCCCAATCTAGACAATGACAAATCTGACTAGAGATTTCTCAATTCTAGGCTTTCCTTTGAACCAAAACGTATAATACGTGGACTCTTGTGACTAGTTTCTTTCATTTAGCATGTTTTGAAGGTTCATTTGCATTTAGCATACATCAGTACTTCATTCCTTTCTATTAATAATATTGCATTATATAGATACTGCATGTTGTTTGTCCATCCATCCACAGACAGATATTGGCATTGTTTCCACCTTTGGTTGCTGTGAGTAATGCTGCACTAAGCATTCAAGTACAAGTTTTTGTGTGGACATACGTTTTCATTTCTCTTGGACATATAACTAGGAGTTTGATCAGTGGGTCATGTGGTGGCAGTGGTGGTTGTTGTTCAGTGGGATCTGACTCTCTGCAACCCAACAGCAGCCCTCCAGGCTCCTCTGTCCTCCACTATCTCCTGGTTACTCAAATTCATGTCCACAGAGTCAATGATGCTATCTAACCATCTCTTCCTCTGCCACCCCTTTCTCCTTTTGCCTTCAATCTTTCCCAGTATAAGGGTCTTTTTTAATGGGTGGGCTCTTCACATCAGGTTACTCTACATTTAATCATTTGAGGGATTGCTGGACTGTTTTCCAAAGTCACTGAACTATCTTACAATGCCACAGGTTTACTATTAAAAAGATCTCAGAAAGCATTTTTCTTTCAAAACCTATAAAAAACATAAAACCCAATGTAGCTGACAATATACAGCCTTGACATACTCCTTTTCCTATTTGGAACCAGTCTGTTGTTCTATGTCATTCTAACTGTTGCTTTCTTACCTGTATACAGGTTTCTCAAGAGGCAGGTCAGGTGCTCTGGTATTCCCATCTCTTTCGGAATTTTCCACAGTTTCTTGTGATCCACACAGTCAAAGGCTTTGGCATAGACAATAAAGCAGAAATAGATGTTTTTCTGGAACTCTTTTGCTTTTTCCATGATCCAGCGGATGTTGGCAATTTGATCTCTGGTTCCTCTGCCTTTTCTAAAACCAGCTTGAACATCTGGAAGTTCACAGTTCACGTATTGCTGAAGCCTGGCTTGGAGAATTTTGAGCATTACTTTACTAGGGTGTGAGATGAGTGCAATTGTGCAGTAGTTTGAGCATGCTTTGGCATTGCTTTTCTTTGGGATCATCATCATAAGAAACATCATGAGAAACACTGGGCTGGATGAAGCACAAGCTGGAATCAAGATTGCCAGGAGAAATCTCAATAACCTCAGATATGCAGATGACACCACCCTTATGAGAGAAAGTGAAGAAGAACTGAAGAGCCTCTTGATGAAAGTGAAAGAGGAGAGTGAAAAAGTTGGCTTAAAAAAAAGCTCAGCATTCAGAAAACTAAGATCATGGCAACTGGTCCCATCATTTCATGGGAAATAGATAGGGAAACAGTGGAAACAGTGGCTGACTTTATTTTTCTGGGCTCCAAAATCACTGCAGATGGCAATTGCAGCCATGAAATTAAAAGACGCTTACTCCTTGGAAGGAAAGTTATGATCAACCTAGACAGCATATTAAAAAGCAGAGACATTACTTTGCCAACAAAGGTCCGTCTAGTCAAGGCTATGGTTTTTCCAGTAGTCATGTATGGATGTGAGGATTGGATTGCGAAGAAAGCTGAGCGCTGAAGAATTGATGCTTTTGAACTGTGGTGTTGGAGAAGACTCTTGAGAATCCCTTGGACTGCAAGGAGATCCAACCAGTCCATTCTGAAGGAGATCAGTTCTGGGTGTTCATTGGAAGAACTGATGTTGAGGCTGAAACTCCAATACTTTGGCCACCTCATGTGAAGAGCTGACTCATTGGAAAAGACCCTGATGCTGGGTCTTTTGAGGGCAGGATTGAGGGCAGGAGGAGAAAGGGATGACAGAGGATGAGATGGTTGGATGGTTGGATGGCATCATCGACTCGATGGACATGGGTTTGGGTGGACTCCAAAAGTTGGTGATGGACAGGGAGGCCTGGCATGCTGTGATTCATGGGGTCGCAAAGAGTCAGACACGACTGAGCATCTGAACTGAAATGAATGTAGCTGAAATACGCTCTGAAGCTTAGAATCAGCCAGTCACCATTTAAATATTATACCTAAGAGGAAAGATAAACTGAGAGACAAAGGGCTGCCACATTGACTTCTGGAATATAGCCTGTTTTCACTGGGGACTCCTGTCTAAGAGTGATATACTTTCCCAAAAACACCACCTGAGGAAAGCACTCATGGCTGAAATTAGCTCAGAATGTTCCTGAATGAATGAATTTTAGGACATGAACTCCCCATTTCATATGGGCCTTGGCAGGAGGGAAGCTAACATCTTTTTCAGAGAAATAAATTTTTGAGATGAATTGGGGAAACTCTGGGCAAAATGTTGGCCCCATAGGAAGGTTCCACATCCGCTCAGCATTTTTTGAAGTGTGCTTTGGAAGCATTATTTCCTTTGTGTGTAAAGGAAGTAATTAAATGTAAAAACCGTGCAGTGGAAAGAAGGTCCAATACAGAATATTTCCAGCAGGAGAAACCATTACAGCTCAAACTGAGGCTACAACCCTTTCAATAATCTATGTTCTTTCTGCTGACTGAGAGGGGAGTAGTGCCTTACTTTTTCAAGGGACAAGCAAAGGAAGACTTGGAGATCAAAGGTATTTGTATTGTGCTTGTTTCTCTTTTTACACTTTAAAAAAAATCACAATAATTTGTTCTAGGATATTTTCATGTCCTACAAAAAGACAAATGAATTATTTCTTTTTCTTCTATAAATCATCATCTCCAAAGATAAGAAAATTGGTGTCCCTCCTATTTCTTGTTTGGGTTAGAGATGTAAATGCTGTAAATTATTTGAGTCTTTTTTTTTTTCCTTTTGTGTGAAGAGCAAATTATGCTCCCAGTAAACATCTTTTCGCTATTACTTCAGACTGATTAGAAGTGAAATGCTGCAAGGGAGAGATTTACTCCCATTGCTATATTAAGTATAATTTCACTGTTCTCTAAAGCAATTGTTTCTGTCATATTTCTTGAAGAAGCAAGTTGAAAATTGACTCTGTAAAAAAAAAATACGGAAACCTTTGCAGATGTCAAGAATTGGATTTCTTCTACCTATTCTAAACAGATACGTTTTAAAGGATATATTGTCTCACTGTCTAACACCTTCAAGTCTTTTAGTGCAGAAATCTGCATTTTCAGGCAATGTTGTACTAAGACTAAACTTTTTCTTTCTTTTTTTAAACTAAGATATTCAAACACTTTGGTGCTTTGACCAGGGTCCCTGGAGGGATTGGGGGCAGGAGGAGAAGGGGATGACAGAGGATGAGATGGCTGGATGGCATCACTGACTTGATGGACGTGAGTCTGAGTGAATTCCGGGAGTTGGTGATGGACAGGGAGGCCTGGCGTGCTGCGATTCATGGGGTCTCAAAGAGTTGGACACGACTGAGCGACTGAACTGAACTGAACTGGAGGGGAAAAGGAGTTTAAGCTGAACTGTACTTATTCAGTCAGCAGGGTGATTTTAATACCTAGCATATGGAAACAGGCTGGCCTCCTGACAGATTTCCCAGGTACTTCTAAAGGGTTCATGTGTCAAACTCACTAACCTGAGGTCAGTTTCTGGGTGGTGAGGAGAAAACTAGAACACTTTCTTTTCTTTTTTTTTTTTTTTTTTACTAATGCATACCTTATGAAAGAAGACTTCCCTGGTGGCTCAGATGGTAAAAGCGTCTGCCTACAAAGCAAGAGAGCTGGGTTCAACTCCTGGGTCGGGAAGATCCCTTGGAGGAGGGCATGGCAACCCACTCCAGTATTCTTGCCTGGAAAATTCCATCGATGGAGGAGCCTGGAAGGCCCCATGGGGTCACAAAGAGTTGGACACGACTGAGCGACTTCACTTATGAAAGAAACCCTGCTCAGGAAAGAGCTCTTCATTCTCATGTGATATTTCCTTAAATTTTCTTTTAAAAAATTCATCCACATACTCAGTAAAATTGCTTAAGCAGTGAAAAACTAACAGAATTTGAAGATGCCCATCCTCACTCCCCGCCTTCCCCCTACACTCATCTTAGGCTCTGTATTAAGTAGTGCCCAAAACGTATTAAACAGCAGGGCTCTTGGCTAAAAGACTGTGTGTGTGCGTGCTCGGTCACATTCGACTCTTTGAGACCCCATGGACTGTAGCCTGCAAGGTTTCTTAGTCCATGGAATTTTCCAGGCAAGAGTACTGGAGTGGGTTGCCATCTCCTACTCCAAGGGATCTTCCTGACCCAGGGATTGAACCCGTGTGTCTTGTGTCTCCTGCACTGACTGGTGGATTCTTTATCATTGTGCCACCTGGGAAGCCCACTAAAAGAGTTAATTCTTCCTTATGTCTTTAGGGACCTTTATAAAAATATGTCAGTGATAGTAGCAATTGTAAGTTTCTTTGTGATGTGATTAAACTCTATGTCTATAATCTTATTGAATTCCTACAATAGTTCAGAAATATCAGTTCTTTATTTCCCCCAACTTCTAGTTTAGGAAACAGATGATGAGAGTAGTGGAGCTCTTGTTTAAAGTAACACAGCAGTGAATTACAGTGTGAGAATCCAGGATTATGACTCCGAGTTGCATCATCTCCGTAACTCTATGTACTATTCTTAGATAAAAGTGAAAGCGAACTCGCTCAGCTGTGTCCGACTCTTTGCGACCCTACGGCCTGTAGCCTACCAGGCCTTTCGGTCCATGGGATTGTCCAGGCAAGAGTACTGGAGTAGGTTGTCATTTCCTTCTCCAGGCGATCTTCCCGACCCAGGGATCAAACCCAGGTTTTCCGCATTGCAGGCAGATGCTTTACCCTCTGAACCACCAGGGAAGCCCCCATTATTAGTTAGGTAGCTACCAAAGAAAAAAATAGTCTAGCTCCTTTATTCTGTCAGACATAAAGTCCACAGATAACAGTAGAGACTAGAGTCCAGAGATGGCAAGGCAATATATCTAGTGAGAAGTGGAATTCAGCCTAGAATCAGGTTTTCCCATCTCATGCCCTTCCCACCCCCAAATCTTTTCCTTATCTTTATCCTTTGCTTGGAGATGTTTGATATTAATCCTCTCATTTCAAATCTATAATTGGTATGAATAAAACAATGCCAAAACTTTGGGGGTCTTGTTGAGCCATCAATTCTTTATTTTTAAAAACTCTCTTTGGGTTTAACCAGTGGGATGAAGGTAAATTGAGTTCAAAGCCTTCTTGGGGATAGTTGAGTCAGCTCATTCCCAGCATGAACACCAAGGTCTGCTGATTACTCTCTTCAAGAATCAGAAGGACTGCAGCCTCTTCACCCAGATTTCATAATGAGGCAGAGGATGAGGCAGAGCTGAGAGGCATGCTTGTTCAAGCCAGTTTTCTCAGAATGTAGTGTGAGCATGGGAAACTTGGTTCAAAATAAAAGATTGCCTGTGATTCCCCTACAGCTACAGCCTTCAGAATTCTTGTAATCAGTCCATCTCACCTTTATTAGGGTCACCCTGACTTTCACAGTTAAAGGACTGTGAAAGAGTTAGTGGTGTATTAATCAGAACCTTCTCAGCTGCAGAAGAAAATGCACTATAAACTCATTTATACAAAAAGAGATTTCAGGGCTCACGTAGGAGATACCTTCTAGGATTGGGGTATGCCAGATGGCTCAGATGGTAAAGAATCTGCCTGCAATGCTGGAGACAAAGTTTCGATCCCTGGGTCGGGAAGATCCATTGGAGAAGGGCATGGCAACCCACTCCAGTATTCTTGCCTGGAGAAGCCCATGGACAGAGGAGCCTTGTGGGCTATAGTCCATGGAGTTGACTCTTTACAACTCCATGGATGAGTCAGACATGACTGAGTGATAACACTCACCTCGAGGATAGGGCTCATTACAGGGCATGGCTTGGCAAGTTTATGTCTTTCTACCTTTTTTCCTTTATCTTTCACTGTGTTAACTGCATTTTCAGATGAATTCTTCCCTTTCAACACTAAAGGGATGGTAGCAGCTCACGTTGAAAAACAATGGGAGAAAGGAGCATTGTTTCTGAGGGAGCAGAAGCTCCCCCAGAAGCACAAATAAAATCCTGGAACTGAGTCTCATGTGCTTATAATCTAAATCAAGTCTTACCTTCCGGAAGACCAGTGGTGAAACACAGTGAGGAAATAGAGCATTTACTAGAAGGCAACCAGAGTTTCTGACTAGAACTTGATAGGAGTGTAGCCAATTAACAATGTTGTGAGAGTTCAGGTGCACAGCAGAATGACTTGGCCATTCATACACATGTATCCATTTCCCCCTAAACGCCCCCACCTATCCAGGCTGCCACGTAACATTGACCTACATGCTATGCAGTAGGTCCTTGTTGGTTATCTGTTTTAAACACAGCAGTGTGTACATGTTGATCCCAAACTCCCTAACTATCCCTTCCCTCCCCCTTTCCCTCTGGTAATCGTAAATTCATCCTCTAAGTCTGTGAGTCTGTTTCTGTTTTGTAAGTAAGTTTATATCATTTCTTTTTTAGATTTCCCATGCAAGCAATATCATATGATATTTCTCTGTCTCTGTCTTACTTCACTCAGTATGATAATCTCTAGGTTCATCTGCGTTGCTGCAAATGGCATTATTTCATTCTTTCTTTGGCTGAGTAATATTCCGTTATATATATATGTATCATATCTTCTTTATCCATTCCTCTGTTGATGGACATTTAGGTTGCTTCCATGTCTTAGCTACAGTAAATAGTGCTGCAATGAATATTGGGGTGCATGCATCCTCTTGAACCATGTTTTTCTCTGGATATATGCCCAGGAGTGGGATTGCAAAATAATCTAAGAAGGGTTATAAGCAGAAGTAACAGATTTTATCATGGGACCATAGGACCCAAAAGAGGGAAGGGAAGGGCAGCTTGACCCGAAAGGACTTGAAATTAGGGAAAGTTATCAGACCAAATTAGAAACTGTGGACAGAAGTTTGATGAACAAATCTTGGACAGCTTAAAAATAGTAAAAATTCACTAAAAAACAAACAAACCAGAGGCCAGTATGTACGTGACCATGATTAAAACCCATATTGCACTATTATACATTGTCATAAAGGAATTGGGGTTACAAAACATTAGGACTTCATATTTAACCTAAAGTTTTGTTAACTGAACAATGATTTTTCATCAAGGATTAACTCATACCCCACCTCTTCTTTTCAACTTTTAACTGAATAGTGTTCTGCATTTTATCACTACAGACACTGCCTTTACTATGTAATTTAGTCCTTCACAATACAAAATCTTTCTCTTCTTTGAGAGGGTGTATTATGTATACCTGTTGGTACAGTCGTTCTTGACTTGACCACAGAGCATCATCACCCCTACAGATTATGCCTTCATTTTAAAAACAGTCTCTTCTCTTAACCACCTTGTTCTCCTTACTGTCCTTTATGTTTCTGGATATTTTCTTCCATCCTTTTTCTATACTCCTCTTCATCTACTTCTTTAAAGGTTGCTATTCATCAGATTACTGCCCTAGCCCCACTTCTCACCTCGGTTCTCACACTGTCCCTATATAACTACAGTCACGCCTCTGTTTTTAATTATCATTCATTTTCTGGGGGTTCCTAAAATTATGTTTCTGATCCTACTTAAATCTTTTCCCCAAAGACTAGATTTTTTTTTTTTTACCAGATTTCTCTACTTGGATCTTTGGTCACCAGTTCAAACTCCAAATATCTAAAATTAAATGAACAAATTCTCACCATCTCTGCAAAACCACAGCAACCCATTTCTCTTCATCCTGGTTTTCCTGTCTAAGTAAAGGTCATCACCATCCTATTGCCCAAGTGAAAAACCTGGAAGTCATTTCTTACTGCTTCTTTTTCTATATCCAATGAGTCACCAAGTTATGTAAATTCTACTTTCTATATTTCACTTCAAGTTATGCATGTCTGCATTCTACTACCTATACATTAATCCAAAGCCATCATCTTCTCTCTCCTGTGGCTCTTCAGGAACCTACCCTTGTTACCACTTCTCAGGGTTATCATTCCTTCCTGTCCCCAATTCCAACTATACTCTTTGCTGCTTCCAGAAAAAGTTTCACAAATGCAAGAAGGAAAGTAGATGCCTCCTTGCCCCTGCTTAAAAGCGATTGGTGACATGCCATTTTTTAAGAAAAAATAATTATATATTTATGGCTGTGCTGGTTCTTCACTGGCGTGCGGGCTCTGCTCTGCAGATGTGCTGCAGAGTGCGCTGCGGTGTGCCTGCTTCTCTCTGCAGTGGTTCCTCTCATTGCAGAGCATGGGCTATAGGTGTGAGGACTCAGTAGGTGGGGTTCTCAAGTTCTAGAGCTTAGGTTCAGTAGTTATGATGCTTGGGCTTAGTTACTCTGTGGCACATGGGATCTTCTTAGATCAGGGATCGAACCCCTGTCTCCTGCATTAGCAGATGAATTCTTTACCACTGAGCCCCCTGGGAAGCCCTGATCAAAGTTTACAGCACATTAAAAAAAAATATTTTAATCCAATTTTATTAAACTATAGCATTTTAAGGGTTATTGTTCCTCAAGCCATTGAAGGAGTCCTCCAGCCTAGAAAAGAAGATAAAGACCTCAAAGGCCTTGGCCCTCAGGCCTGAAAAAAGATAATGATCATAAGGGCCCTTGCTGAACCACCTGACTTCAGGGATAACAAAACTGAACTTTAAACCCCAGCCCAATGCTCTGGGCAGATTGCATCAGCCAGGGACCCTCTACCCTCTGCCTGACCTTCCTGCCCCCTGCTCAACCACAACTGCTGTCTCAGCTAAAGATTACCTAAAACACCCTACTTGACTAAAAACCATTGCTTCCACAAACCTCCCCTTAAATATGAAGCCTCCCCTTTTATATGAAGCCTCCCTGATCCCTCGCGCGCTCAGCCTGGTCTTTAGACTGACGGTCAACCCTCCTTGCCTGAATAAAGGTAACCTGTCTCCGCTGAGGTTGTGGTCCTTTCTTCTTTGCCTCATCTCAAACTATACCTTACAGCCATAGTCTTATGGCAAGGCACCCTTCTGGGCTTGCCAATGATTCCCAAAATTTAAGGTATGAAAAAAATCAGAAAGTTTCTAAAAATAAAAAAATAAAATACAAACCCTAATATCCAGTCCTATAGATTCTTATTCAGTAGGTCTCAGGTAAGGCCTAAGATTCTGCATTTTATTAAGCTTCCAAAGAAACTCTGATTCAGGAGCTGCAAAGATCCCAGCCTGAGACAGTTTTAAAGGAGCTGGTATTGTCCTGCTATTTGCAGATGGGTGCCTGCATCCTGACAGTGCAGGGAGTCACTGAAAAAAAAATGTGCTTTAAGATCCACTTTTTCCAACCCTTGTGTGTGTATTTTAACCAGTTTTCCTGGACAAGGAGTAAATTTCTTACAGGCCTAGCTCTATTCTTGTCTCTTGTTCCAGGGTGGTATTTGATTAATATTTGCTGCCCCTGTAAACCATGGCCCCTGTAAACTATGGGTTCATACCCTTCATTTGTTTTCTTTTCTCAGGATGAAGAAGGTTTTATAAAATATATATGCATATGGGTTTCCCAGGTGGCACTAGTGGTAAAGAACCCACATGCCAATGCAGGAGACATAAGAGATGCAGGTTCGATTGCTGGGTTGGGCAGATCCCATCGGTCACTACTGAAGTAACTTAGCACACACACACTATATATGCATATAAAATATATGCACTGTGAATGTGTGTATATATATGTACATATAATTTGTAATATATTAAATTTCCTAATCATATTCTCAACCACTTTTGAAATGGGCTTCTCCTCTATCTTTCCCACTGTCTCTTTCCCTCAGTCATTCATTTAGCAAACATTTAACAAGGGCCTGGTCTAGTGCTTCCAGCTCTATGATGAGCACAGGGATATATGAGAGTGAAGAAGTTAAACTTCACCCCCAGTTTGCACAGAGCTGCTAGTCCATCGTCAGAGGAAAGAAGCGCATTTCACAGCACATACTATATTTACAGTTATGGAAGTGCTGTGAAGAGGAGAATGTGGTGTTCAAGAGCAGTGAATACCAAGGGGGTCATGCACAAATAAACACAACCACATGCTGGTGGAACCATCTCCTTCTCCAGTTTCTGTAGCCTTATAGGGAGAAGAGGATCTCTTTGACCTAAACACTGGATGATGTTTGAGTATGTAGTTAATCAAGGAGTATTGTCAGCTGCATGGGGTTGTCCTGGGTCCTAAAATACCTTCTTTCAATGTTTAGGGAGAAGTTGAAAATGGTGCTATCATTTTTTTCACATTTGATTTAAAAGAGATTGTTGTTCAGTCGCTCAGTCGTGTCTGACTCTTTGTACCCCTACGGACTGCATCACGCCAGGTTTCCCTCTCCTTCGCTATCTCCCAGAGTTTGCTCAAACTCATGCCCATTGATTTGGTGATGCTATCCAGCCACCCCATTCTCTGTTGCGCCCTTTTCCTTCCCTCGATCTTTCCCAGCATCAGGGTCTTTTCCAATTAGTTGGCTCTTTGCATCAAGTGACCAAAGTATTGAAGCTTCAGCATCAGTCCTTCCAATGAATATTCAGGACTGATTTCCTTTTAGGACTGACTGGTTTGACTTCCTTGCTGTCCAACACCCAATAAAACAACTTGACTTTTAGAAAACTTTGTAAGACAATGAAAAGAACTTAAACCTATGGTAGGTATGGATGCCATTTGCTCAGCCTAGAAAAAAACATTTGTTATCTGCTGTGGAATCTTAACTCTTTATAGTATAAAGTTAGAAAAATGACTCAAAAGGGTAGATGGAGTGAATGTGTTGCACATTTGGAGGGTGCTGTGGATGGTGTGAATCTGCCTGTGATGCAGGAGACTTGACTTCAATCCTTGGGTTGGGAAGATCCCATGGAGGAGGGCATGGCAACCCACTCCAGTATTCTTGCCTGGAGAATCCCCATGGGCAGAGGAGCCTGGAGGGCTACATTGATGTTTGCGACCCCACGCAGTCCATGGGGTCTCAAAGAGTCGCACTAAGCATACTGGCTGGTGTGATGTTTTGATTCCTTTTGGGTGTCTCAGTTTTCAGGTTTCCTGATTCATGATGAGGTCTCCTAGAGTTGACCCTTCTTCCTCTACTACCCCTGGAGGGGAGGGAGGTCTATTCTGGAGGTGGGTAACTTAATATTTGAAACTTTGCAACTGTAAAATAATAATAATGCTGACAGTGAAAGGGAAAATGCTATCATGTCTGAATACTTCTTTTGATGAACATTTTTTACTACACTGAAGCCTTTGTGCATTCCATACACACATGCTTCCTGCTGAGAAGAGCAGTTCCAGCTGGGGCTGCAGAGAGAGGGCATACCAGCCCTTGTTCTGTGGCCTTGTCCAGAGCAACTGCTCTTTCTTGTCAGCTGGCTAGCTGCCAGACTCAACACGAGGGCGTACTGATTTCCCAAATACAATGCTTTGCTGGGGCTGGAATCAAAGCTGTCAGTAGTAAAGAGTTCTTTCATCTTTATTTTCTCTCTTCTTGTACATTCAGTGGGGATTCAGCCATGAAAACAGGACCAACAAAAGGCAGAAGCCCTATACCAGTCTTTACAACTCAGAAAGATGGCTTTCAGGTCTTAATTGTCTGAAGATGTCATGGATTATTGATTTAAATATTGGCTTCAGGGCTGCAAGTTAGTTACAATAACATTCTTACCTATCTGTTGAGTCTGTTGGTCTCTCCCTCTGCAGGCTTACAAGTTTTGAGCTGAAAAACTTGTTTCAGCTTGGAACACAAGAGGAAATCCTGATTTTTCTGTGAAATGTGTTAGTAGTTTCTAGAAGTTATGAGTCAATTGTAAAGAGCTAGCTCTATGAGTTATAAAATGCAAACACTTGAAAACAAAAGCAGTATTTTGTTGGTTGAAAGTGACAGAAAGCCAATAAATGTGGCCTGAACCAAAATATACCTTTATTGGAACGTCCAGGAGTTGAAGTTTCTGTCAGGAATGGCTGGATCCAGGAGTCCAAATCACATAATCAGGTCTTAGTCCTTCTTTTCCCATATCTCCACTTGTCTTCGTTTGCTGTTTTTCATTCCTGGACACGTGGTGTCCCTGGTGGCTCAGATTTGCACACCCTTGATTGTGGCAGCCATAGCTTTTCTGGGCTCTAGGACTCACTCTGATTAGACTAACGTAGGTTCAGCATCGCTGATCTCTGAACCAATCACCATGGTCAAGCAAGTGGAATATGCTCATTCTCCAGGCCTGGATCACGTGACTGTCCTTGAACATGAATATGGGTATGAGGTTGGCTGATCAGTGCCACTCAAGTCACAAAGCCAGCATTCAGGAGGGATTGTTTCTCAAAGAAAAACAAAGTTGTCATCTTCAAAAGATAGAAAAATGAACCCAGGACAGATAAAAACCATGAGTGCACATTGCTTGTAGGTAGCACAGAGCATCTGAGGACCCTTCCTTACAGAGTATCTGTCCCCCTCTTGCCCTTGCCAGTTGGGCTTGAGCCACTTGGCCTTCTTGTAGGGCCTTCAATGTGCTGAGTTTCCTCTCAGCTAAGACCCTCCTCACTTGCACTGTATAGGGCAACTACACGTTTCCTGAACAAGCCCTCGTGTTCACATCCCCAAACTCATACTGTCTGCTCTCTCCTCCTTCCTCCTTGTCCACCTTGGCTGTAGTCCTCTTCATCTTTCAAGGTCCAGCCTAGCTGTCAGCCTCGCTCCGCCCTGTCCCAAATAGGCACACCTCAGTGTTCCCTCTACTTTCTCATAGACTAACTACAGTAATGGTCAAGAGGTATTCTAGTTAAATGTTTATGCATTGGTTTCCCTGGCTAGTCTGCCTGTTCTTGGAGACTCTGAGCTGTGTCTTTTGCATCTTTATATAATTAACTGATAAAGTCACATCAAAATAGCACTTAATGAGGTTTTCTTATGGAGGTAACTATTTTCAATATTACCTTAATTAGCTCACTTGGAATTGGCAAATGGGCTATTTTACATACATTATTTCATTTGTACCTCACTAAATCCTCTAAAGTAGGTACAATTTATTATTATACCACTCTACAGATGAGGAAACTTAAGGCTTATCGAAGTTAAGACACTTGCCCATAGTTACCCAGATAATAAGTGGTAAAGCTGGAATTTTAACCCAGATCTGCTTGATTCCAAAGTCTGAGGTGTTTATCACCATGCAAACTGTCTCTTAGCCTTAGCTTTAAATGGTGTTTGCAAATGGGTGACTGCTCAGATATCAATGAATGTCCCAAAGATTTACCACTCTCCCCCTCTTACCCCCAGCCCACCACCCCATTCTTTCCCTACTGGCAATAGACTCTGCTTTGGGATATGGAATTCTCCACAGCAATAGATTAAGTGTTGAGGTATCTTCTGTGCCATTTTTTAAAGCATCCTTATTTCCTTCTTTGCAACTGATCCATCCATGAGAATCCTGTCCTAATGGACTGGAATATTATTTCTGTAATAAAAGTTCACACTATAATTGACATTATTTTTCAAAATGCGTGTCATTCATGGAGATCATGTTGGCTCTTTCTTACTTAAACTTGGCAGTCTGACTTGTATCCAGCAGGTGTCACTAGACTTTCCTCTCCCGGGAAAAGGACCATGGAGTTGTTCTCTTACTAAGCAGCTGCTATTGCATTGCTTCCTGAAAGCTAAATCATCCTGGATAGAGCAGGACTCTTCCTTGACTTACACTCACCTTTCTCCCTGCCATAGAGTGTGGTCATACAGATGCAGTACCAGTACCTGGGTGCACAAGAGGGATGTGCCAGCAGTTCCCATAAACCACTCCTCCAGCTGCTGGCTTGCTGGCACTGTGTGTTGCTTAAAGCTGATGCTGGGGAGGTGAGATACAAGTGCATTTCAAGACATTAGGAGGAAAATTACCTCAAACTCACAAAAATCTGGATTGGAGAGGTAGACTACGCCAGGAAACTTTTTTCTCTGCATAGTGAAGGCAGCAGAAGGGCTTGATTAGAGATAGTGTCTAGCCATTCACCCAACATTTCCTGAATCTCTTATAAGAACCTAAATGATTGTAGAAGCTAAACAAGGAATAAATGTGGAAATAACATGGTCCCTATATTTCAGGAGTTTAGCAGCACTAGTGCCCGTTGATTCAGCCAGTACTGATTGGGCACTTCTGATAACTGGGAGTAGAGCTCTGGACTACACAGATACGATTCCCACCCTGATGAGCCCACCGCCTAGGAGAGAATACAGACGTTATACAAGTAATGACACAACACTAGCAGGTACTAGTAGAACAGCAAATTAACAAATGTTATGGGAACATATCAGAGAAGGCGATGGCACCCACTCCAGGACTCTTGCCTGGAAAATCCTATGGACAGAGGAGCCTGGTAGGCTGCAGTCCATGGGGTTGCTAAGAGTCAGACACGACTGAGCAACTTCACTTTCACTTTTTACTTTCATGCATTGGAGAAGGAAATGGCAACCCACTCCAGTGTTCTTGCCTGGAGAATCCCAGCGACAGGGGAGCCTGGTGGGTTGCCATCTGTGGGGTCGCACAGAGTCGGACAGGACTGAAGTGACTTAGCAGCAGCAAGGGAGCATACAGCAAGAAACTCCAGTGGAGTGTGCCATGCAAGGTCTCCTAGGTGAGGTTATTTTAAGAGGGGATCCAAAAATAAGTTGGAGTTGATAGAAAGAATGGAGAAGGGGAGAAGGGAGAGAATCATACGTAATAAGAGTCTGTTGGAAAGTCCAAAGGCAGGATGGATAAGGTGCCTTGAAAGAAAGGAAAGGAGGAAGGAAAGTCTTTCAGGGGCTAGAGCTAAGTGGTCAAGGAGAAAAGTGGCAGAAGATGGAGCTAAAAAGATTGATGGTTGGGGCCAGATTGACGCAGGACCTTGTGGACCACTTTAAGGAATTTAAAATGTATTCAAGAGCAATGGGAGCCACTTATGAATGTTTTAATTGATTTATATTAGAGTATAGTTGATTTACAGTGTTATGTTAGTTTTTACTCTACAGCAAAGTGAATAGGGGGCTTCCCTGGTGGCTCAGTGGTAAAGAATCTGCCTGTAATGCAGGAGACTCAGGTTCAATTCCTGGGTTGGGCAGATCCCCTGGAGAAGGAAATGGCTACAGACTCCAGTATTCTAGCCTAGAGAATCCCATGGACCAGAAGAGCCTGGCAGGATACAGTCCACAGAGTCACAAAGAATTGGACACGACTGAGCAATTAACAATTTTACTTTCAAAAAAAAATGAATTAGTGACATGTTTACATATATCCCCTCTTTTCTGGATTTCCTTTTCATTTAGGTCACCACAGAGCACTGAGTAGGGTTCCCTGTGCTGTGCAGTAGGTTCTCATTAGTTATCTACTTTATACATAGGATCAATAGTGTATATATGTCAATCCCAATCTCCCAGTTCATCCTGCATCTCCCTTTCCCCCTTGGTATCTGTACGCTTATTCTCTACGTCTGTGTCTCTATTTCTGCTTTGCATATAAGATCATCTATACCCTTTTCTAGATTCCATATATATGCATTAATATATGATGTTTGTTTTTCTCTTTTTGATTTAACCATGCTGTATGACAGTCTGTAAGTTCGTCCATGTCACTCCAAATGGCACAATTTCTTTCCTCTTTATGGTTGGGTAATATTTCATTGTATGTATGTTCCACATCTTCTTTATTCATTCCTCTGTTGATGGACATTTAAGCTGTATCCATATCCTGGCTATTGCAAATAGTGCTTCAGGGTACATTGGGGTGCATGTATCTTTCTGAATTATGGTTTTCTCTGCCCAGGAGTGGTATTCCTGAGTCATATGGTAGTTCTGTTTTTAGTTTTTTAAGGAACCTCCCTACTGTTATCCAAAGTGAATGTATCAGTTTACATTCCCACCAATAGTGTAAGAGGGATTCCTTGTTTCCACACCCTCTCTAGCACATATTGTTTGTAAATATTTTTTGATGATTTCCATTTTGACTGGTGTGAGGTGATACTTCCCTTGTAATTTTGATGTGCATTTCTCTAATAATTATACTGAGCATCTTTTCATGTGTTTGTTGGCCATCTGTATGTCTTCTTTGAATAAATGTTCCTTTAATTCTTCCACCAGTTTTTATTGGGTTGTTTGGTTTTTGATATTGAACTGCATATTTTAGAGATTAATCCCTTGTCAGTTGCTTCATCTGCAAATATTTTCTCCCATTCTATAGGTTGTCTATTCATCTTTTTTATGGTTTCCTTTGCTCTGCAAAAGCTTTTAAGTTTAATTATGTCCCATTTGTTTATTTTTGTTTTTATTTTCATTACTCTAGGAGGTGGGTCCAAAAAAGCTTGCTATGATTTATGCCAGAGAGTTCTGCCTATGTTCTGCTCTAAGAGTTTTATAGTGTATGTCCTTATATTTAGGCTTATAATTCATTTTGAGTTTATTTTTATGTATAGTGATAGGAGTATTCTAATTTCATTCTCTTACATGTGGCTTTCCAGTTTTCCATCACTGAATTCAGTAAAGCAAATGATGCATTTTTAAAAGAAGAGTGCTATAGTATTATGTATTCATTTGTTTACTCAGCAGTATTTATTGCATACCTATATGTGCCATTATGCCAGGTACCAGAAATTAATAGAGATATAAATCACAATGAAAAATAAAAAAGTAATTCTGGTTCAGGAAAGAAGGAGATGGGAAAGTCATCTGAGAATTAACAAATCTATTCATGCAATAAAAATTTATTGGCACCCTGGCCTGCCTTAGAATCTGTTCTAAACCTTGGAGATTCAGTAGCAAATCAGACCATCATCATCATAAGGAATATTCATAGTATGCATTGAAGATCAAGGCAGAAGACACAGCAAATCAGAGGAAAAAAAAAAACTTTTTTACAGTCAATGGAAAGACATGTTCTAGTAGACAGAGTATGCCATGGTAGAAGCAAATATCAACAAGGATTCAGGCACTCTCATGATAAATTTTCATTCATAATCCTGTTTTGTAAAAACTGACTGTGCTCCATTAAAAGGAACCACAACTCTGTGGAGGAATGGCTAATACCAGGTCTGGGGCAGAAATGTACAAGATGAGCCTGGGCCACTTTTCTAGTACCAGACAGCAAAAAGCCATCAAAGAGTAATGGAGTCAGACAAAAGGATCCAGGAACCAGGAACCAGCCTCAGTGGTCTCTTGCTGAGACAATCTGAACATCAAACAAATAAACCTCAGTAAATTTATAAAAATCTAAAGGTTTTTAACAATGTATAGCTCTCCCCACCAAAAAAATCCCAAAAGCCTCATTGGTCAACTTTGAAGTAACTCCTCATTCTAAAAATCACCAAGTAAGGGGAAATAATTAAACATTTATTCTGCATTTCTGGGTAAGCAGTATCTCAGGGTCATTAAGTAGCCTTTGTTGAACAAGAAAGGATTTTTGTAGAAGAAAATTCCAGCTAATGAATCTGAAAAGACTGGAAAAAAATGACAGAATTAAGAAATCAACATTCAAAAAATTCTAATGAAATGATTGATTTAGGTAAAGAATATCAATAAGCAAAAACATTTTTAAAATATACAGAGAACTTTGCGAAAGAGGTATCAGGCTCTTAACCACTTGAACCCATGATTCATTAAAGCATTACTCCTAGCAGCAAAATAAGACAGTCTTACCTTCCGAGGCAAGATGAAATAGACAGTACCACCCATGAGATACTGGTTGAAAAAAATGTCAAATCTGAATATAGTTGACCCTTAGAGCTAAATTTTTGTTTACAAAAAATATGAGATTTAGAGAAACAAACGTCGCCATGAAGAAACAAGCAGAAAAACTGATACTGTGATAGTTCCTAAATCATTTTCTTCAGTAAGACAGCAGAGTTACAAATTAGAATGATGGAGGGAACAGTGCTGTGGATTAAAAGATTCCGAGAGACATAACCAAAGGCATTGTGTAGATCTTATTTGGCCACTGTTTTGAACAATTAAACTATCAAAAGACATTCTTTCATATAATCAGGAATTATGAATATAATGGATCATAAAGGAAATCAAAGAATTATTATTAATTTTGTTAGGATTGTTAATGTCATTCAAGTTACAGAAGAAAAAAAATTTTAATGCATACTGAAGTATATAAAGGGGTGAAATGACTTTGAGTTCTGAGATTTGCTTTAAAATACTTAATCAAAATAGGAAGGGGTGCTACAGAAAGCTTGGATGGCAAAATCTAAGGAATTGTAACCTGGGTGTAATTGATGGGTGTTTGATACACTCTTATCTCTTTCATATATGCCTGAAATTATTTATGAAAAAACATGACCGTGGCCTTGTGAGGATCCTTAGCACCCAGATGATAGAACTGGAACTCAAGGATTGATTTGAGGTCATGTAGGCAATAAGAGGAGAAGGCAATGGCACCCTCCAGTACTCTTGCCTGGAAAACCCATGGACTGAGGAGCCTGGTAGGCTGCAGTCCATGGGGTCGCTAGGAGTCGGACACGACTGAACAACTTCACTTTCACTTTTCACTTTCATGTATTGGAGAAGGAAATGGCAACCCACTCCAGTATTCTTGCCTGCAGAATCCCAGGGATGGGGGAGCCTGGTGGGCTGCCGTCTGTGGGGCTACACAGAGTCGGACACGACCGAAGCAACTTAGCGGCAGCAGCAGCAGGTAATAAGGAGGGCTTCCCAGGTGGCACTAGTTGGTAAAGAAGCCGCCTCTCAACACAGGAGATGTAAGAGATGCGAGTTCAATCCCTGGGTCAGGAAGATTCCCTGGAAGAGGACATGGCAACCCACTCCAGTATTCTTGCCTGGAGAATCCCATGGAGAGAGAAGCCTGGTGGGCTATAGTCCATCGGGTTGCAAAGAGTCAGGCATGACTGAAATGACTTAGCACAACACAGCTAATAAGGAACAGAACTATAATTAGAATCCTAATTCCAAATCTAATGTTCTTTCCATAATATCTCCCACTGTGTTTTTCTAGAATCTGTTCAAGAGCTACTGACTTTGGCTGAGGATTTTATGTTGGAAGCAAACAGCCACCATTTTGTTCATAAATCTTGCCCTTTTCCTTCGAACTGGAAAAGAAAGCTGTGGTTTAACAATAGGTGTCTGTGAGGAGATGGTTTCCGGCCACTGAGTGAATGAATGATCAAGCATTATTAGTAATGAATTTATTCACTGGTTAAAAGTATACAATATTCTGGTTTCTGGCCTTTCTCAAGTCACAGCCAAATCTCAGGGATCTCATCAGATGCAAACATGTTTCTACTTGTTCTCAGTTCTGCTTTGAACATCAACTGCCTTGTCTCAAGTATGAAAATATGAAATTCTTTAATGTGGGTTAAAAGAAAGTCACCTAGTCACATGTAAGCAAATCCATGGGGCAAAGTTCACATTCAGATAGTGTCTATAATTTTCTTTCCCTCCATAATTTGGAGAGGTCCCCTCTGGATCAGCAAAGAGTTGGGAGTACTAACACCACTGAAACAGAACTATCTCTATTTTCAGTAAAATGACACTAACTGGCATTACTGCCTACTGAATGAGAGGCACCTTGTGAATGACTTTCCAAAAGTTAATGCATTCAGTTCAACCTAAGTTTTAATTAAAAATAAAACAGTCTAGAGAAATGATTTTAGAAAACTCAAGGTCTAAGAGAACACTGAATATCTATTGTTTCCAGAAACTCGGGGAGAATGGCTGCAGAAACACCATGTTCTTGTGATTCTATAACAATATATTAAACTTCTGGGCTGGCACCCAGAGAGTTTGAACGTTATAAAGTAGACATAAGGGCAAAATCTCTGTTTGCATTGGATAAGAGGTATCTATGCATAACTTGTGAGAAAATTTGTTAGGATGTGGTTTTACAGGCGGTACATGTCACCAGGAAGAAATCACAGGATGCGTTGATTGAAGATGTTGAAAAATTATCACTATAGTGTAAGCTCCAAGACAAGCCATGTCTACCTTACTTATAATTGTATTAGTAGCACCTAAGGTCTGTCTAGTCAAGGCTATGGTTTTCCCTGTGGTCATGTGTGGATGTGAGAGTTGGACTGTGAAGAAGGCAGAGTGCTGAAGAACTGATGCTTTTGAACTGTGGTGTTGGAGAAGATTCTTGAAAGTCCCTTGGACTGCAAGAAGATCCAACCAGTCCATTCTGAAAGAGATCAGCCCTGGGATTTCTTTGGAAGGAATGATGCTAAAGCTGAAACTGAGGTACTTTGGCCACCTCATGTGAAGAGTTGAGTCATTGGAAAAGACTCTGATGCTGGGAGGGATTGGGGGCAGGAGAAGGGGATGACAGAGGATGAGATGGCTGGATGGCATCACTGACTCGATGGACGAGAGTCTGAGTGAACTCCGGGAGTTGGTGATGGACAGGGAGGCCTGGCATGCTGTGATTCATGGAGTCACAAAGAGTCAGACATGACTGAGTGACTGAACTGAACTGAACACAAGTTCTGCCTAGAGCAGATGAGCAAATGAATGAGTGCTATAAATACATTGGTCTTTCCCAAATTTTGGCAAAGGTGGCTAAAATCTATGCATCATTCCTCTCATTCATCTTCTGATTCGATTATTGTAGAGGTTTGCCCCTTCTTTCAAAATCATTCCATTTCTAATCCAGATGCTTACTGGCTGAGCTTGGACTTTTGAGATCTCCTCCAGCTTTGGCCTACTCTAGACCTCTGTGTTTTTAGAGTGTCCTATGGACTGCTCTGCATATTTTTAATCATTTTCTACCCAACCCCAAATTTCCCCCAAATTCCTCATTGTCTAGAATTACTCAGAAATGCCAAGTCTGGCAAGCTCTGTCATTGTAATTCTTTCTTCCCATCCAATCAGTCTTCCCAATCTACCCCAATAGATATCTCTGCCCCAACCAAAGTAATGATCAATTGCTAACCTTGCTCCTGGTAGGCCACAACCATCAGCAAACACATACAGAAGGAATGAGGCAGCTGTACTTAGTACTTTCATTTTCCCAAATGCTGAAGAATTCTGTTTAGCCAGAAACTCCATTTGTGATGATTCATACTTATACATACTTTATAAAGTTGACTACTCACATTCTTTGCTAACATATCCATACTCACGTGAATGGGTATGTTCTTAAAAGAAGAATCTGTCTTTGTGCCAGTACCATACTGTCTTGATGACTGTGACTTTGTAGTAGAGCCTGAAGTCAGGCAGGTTGATTCCTCCAGTTCCATTCTTCTTTCTCAAGATTGCTTTGGCTATTCGAGGTTTTTTGTATTTCCATACAAATCTTGAAATTATTTGTTCTAGTTCTGTGAAAAATACCGCTGGTAGCTTGATAGGGATTGCATTGAATCTGTAGATTGCTTTGGGTAGTATACTCATTTTCACTATATTGATTCTTCCGATCCATGAACATGGTATATTTCTCCATCTATTAGTGTCCTCTTTGATTTCTTTCATCAGTGTTTTATAGTTTTCCATATATAGGTCTTTAGTTTCTTTAGGTAGATATAT